>JAPKLW010000300.1:441678-605441 GCA_026898455.1 Plectranthus barbatus
CTTATCTGAATCCAAAAGCCTTTTAATTTCCTGTTTAATTTTCAATAGCAAGTATTGCGATTTTCAAAACAACCAAAACTTTTCAATTGATTTTCCTGACCAATATTTTGAGAACTTATGATTTAGTACTTAAGGTTTTTCGTTGCTTCATTCCCCTGGATCGATAACTTTAGGGTTTACAAATTTATTTGCCACTATTTCTATAATTAATCTGTAGAAATTACAGTGATCACGGAGCCATCGTGGTTCCACCCACATATGGTGTCCGAGTTCTATGCTAGGGCGGTAGTGGAGGAGCCCTCTGAAAAATTGTTCAAGACCTCAGTATTCGGTACAATATTGGAGGTGAATGCCGATATACTTGTTGCCAAATTTGGACTTCCCAAGGACGGCACTCGTATTGTTCAGTATAAGTTGCACGATCAGGATGAGATGGCAAAGCGATGGAAGATGTGGAAGAAGCCGGAGTTAGTGAAAGACAACAAAGGTCAGCCGATCACCTTCAAGGTTGCACACCCTATCAACCAATTCCAGGGGGAATTCAAGCTCCTTGCTGAGCTAGTGATCAAAATGTTCCAATGTGATGCTGGTTCATATTCCCAGATTTCTGCTCACATGTATTCGGTGATGATGGCCCTGGTGGACAAGGTTAAGGGGAATTGGGCCGAGTTCTATAATGGGAGGTGGCTGGAACATGTGAAGAAGAATGTGACTGTGAAGAGGGATGGCACATTCTCTTCGAATGTGAATTTTGGTTTGAAAATAAGTAAGTTCATCGAAATGTTCTTTCACAAGAAGAGGCTGGATGCAGGGGAGAAGTTGCTTCGGAGGGATTTCATTCCTCAGACGAGGAAGGCAACTGCTCATCCCGATGCTAGCCGCCCGAGGGTTCTAAAGAGCACGACGAATGTGGACGCCACAATTCCTACATCTCCAGAGCTTCCAGACCCTGAGCAGTTGGAGAATGCTATTGTTATGACTCCGGAGGAGATAGTGACTGCTCAGAAAGAAGCAGAGATGGAGAAATGCTTCGTGGAGCTTGAAGAAGTTGAAAAGCTTGAGTTGAGAGGAGATATCCCTATATCCACTGCTCTACTGGATCCTCTAGGTGCTACAATCCCTAAGAGGCCCCGCACAGAGATTACTACGCCGGAGAAGAGGAGGACTAGGAGGCGGGTTCAGAAGCCTCTGGATCCGATCTCTAAGGACGTCCCCTCCACTGCTGAGCCTGAGAAGAAGAGGACCAGGAGGAGGTTAGTGAAGCAATCCGAGCAGAAGAAAGATGCTGCTAAGGAGACCCCGGAGCAGGTGGCTGCGACTCCGGAAGCAGAAGGACAGCAAAAGGGTAGTCATTTATCCTCCAAGCCTTTATCTGAAAGATTGAAAGGGATAAACGAAAGGAAGAGGAAGAGGAAGAGGAGAGCAGAGCAAAGGGCGAAGGAGCAGAAATCATATAAGAAGAAGCTCGAGGAGATGATGTTCGAAGCTCGTGATCAGAATTTTGAGAAAATTAAAAGGGCTACCGATGAACGTGCCGAGGTTAAGAGGGCCGCTCAATTGTTGGAGCGGGCGACACAGGAGGCTTCCCAGCAAGCTATCGAAGTAGAGAAGCAAAAGAAGGGCAAAGCTAAAGAAAGTGGAAGGATCACCGTGACTATTCCCAAGGTTGATGCTAGTGGAGCCATTGTGCCAGAAGAGGAAGCAATGTCCGATAAGGAGCTAGATCAACTTTTGTAGTCTGGATCTTTCAACATGCCAGAGCAATCCAAAGGAAAGAGTGTTCGAATCCTTGAACCGAATGAAGAGCCAAGCAGCAACAACTGTGATGATGAAATGTCACCCAGGGATAGGGATACTGGTCCTTCCGGAGTAGGACAACAGGCAGATGATGAAGTTGAGAGTGCTAAGGGACCGCACGTTGAGTAGACTGTTAACGTTGCTGCCAGTCAGGGTGTTGAGCAGGTTGCTAGCGTCTCCAAAAGGATTGAAAGCACACAAGCAGAGGAGATGGTCAGCAAAGAGACTCCTGCTAGTTATGAAGATGCTTACTCTGAATCAGATTCCGATGGTGAGTCTGAGGATGTATATGACGCACGCTTCCTGAGGAAGATCAACAGAGGCACCGACAATTAGCTGCGCATACCCTTCGACGGTCTTCCAGGGCCCCGATTCAAATTACACAGGATTGCTCAGTGGTGCGCTCATGTTCATATCAAGGAGGAAGCGAGTGGAGACGTACTTCCGATGCTGTCTGAGATCGAAGAATTCATATCTGCAGAAGTTTAAAGAGACTTAGATTATGTTTTCTATGGTGAAATCCATGAGACGACTGAGCAAGGGAAGATTCTAGCCGAGGAGCTGAGGAGGTGGAGATTTATTGATTATGTGACGCATCAGCTGTGCTTTGAGGAAAGGATGTTGGTCACAACTGCTAGAGGCTTAAATTTCTGGAGGAAAGAAGAGGCATGGGCGAATGATTGGGTTGATCAAGTAGCCGGATTCAAGTAGTACTCAGACAAGCAGGTCATTGCTCGACTGCAAGCGATCCATGCTCATAGACTATTCTCCAACTCCATGTCATTGCTATCATCCTTCTTTGCCCCAGACGGTTACTCAGACGCCAGGATCGAACTTTCAAAGCGCCAGGAAAAAGCGGCTGCTGAGTACCATCATCGTCAAGCAGAGTATGAGGCCCTGAAGAAAGCAAGGATGGAAGCCAGAAAGGCTGAGATAATCGATGAGCGTGAGGCTGCTGAATTGAGTGATAAAGACAGAATCATTTTCTTGTTTCTGGACCTAGATATTCTTAGCATTATAAGAGCTGCTCAAGCGGAGGAAGCTCATGAAGATGAAACTGCTCAAATCCTATATGCTACTCAGAGGATGTTGAATGAAGAAGAACGCTATGTGGCTGCTCAGGCTCAGATTGCTGATGATGCTGAAATTGCTCAAATCATGGAGGGTGCTAAGTTATGATGGATGAAGAGTCGCGATACTCTGCTGCCCAACAAGCAAATGCTGAAGCCTTGGAGATAGCACAGCCGAGCCAGGAAGGGACCACAACTGCTGAAGGTCTGGACATGGTGTTAGCAACCACTTCTTCTGCATTTGAAGCTACACCTGTAAGTTCCTATGACTTTCAATCCTATGTAGATTTAGCCGTTTAGAAGGCAATGCGAAATGCTCTATCATCTCTGAATGAGCGTGTTGAGATGAAGAAGGCTGAATTAAGGAAGGAAATTGATGAGGTCAGGACCGAAGTGTCAGATGTCCGCACCGAGGTTGCTAAGGTGAGGTTAGATGTTTATTCTGTGAAACAGGATGTGGAGGTTACACGAGCCGAAGTATCTGAAGCTAAGCAGCAATTTCGATCTAATTTCCAATCCTTCTCTTCCACCTTTTATGTTGCGATCAAAGAGGGGGAAGAAAGGAGGCTTGCTGAAGCTGCCGAGCGGAAAAAGGAGGAAGAAGCGCTGGCTGCTAAGGAAGAGCAGCGCAGGCTAGCAGTGGAGGAATTGAGAAGGAAAGATGAGGAGTTGAAATTTCAGAGGCTAGAGGTGGAGAATGAAATGCTTGCTAAGAAGCTTGAGTTAGAAGTTGTTGAAAGGGAAGCGAGCATGGCTTATCTTGAGAAGTTTGTGCATCTGGCACTTAGAAAGTTTGATGAGCTTGAGAAGAAGAAGCCTGCCCCGATTCTTGATCTTACACTTCCCATCTTAGCATTTCCATTTTTTTATATTCCTTTTCATTTGTAATTGTAATGCTCAAATCAAATGAATGAAAATGGAATCAGATTTAGACAATTCCTTATTGTTGATTTCTGAGTTTTTTTTTGTGTGCTAAAGTTGATATACACTTTAGTGTATTCAACGAATTTACATAAGGTTTCTTTGTATTGGTTGTGAATGCCTGCTAATTTATTTGGGTGCTAGAATTTCTAGCAGACTCCTTGCAGCATTTACGTATATTTTAATCGAGAAATATTCCCAGCACATATTGTGGGGGAATTAACTAAAACCAATCCCTGCTACAATTAAGATGGATTAACTCTGAGTTATACTGCTAGCTTAGCTTTGTACTTAGAAAAATTTTGTAAAGCTCAGATATTTTTTCCTCTTAATTCAGCAAGTGATAGTAAGCTTTGATCGCACCAAAAAGGGGAAAATTGTTGGGAAATTATTCCTAAATCTCCCTTAGGAACGTATTGTAAAAGGTTTTGTTGGATCAAACCTTAGTAGATTGGTCGATCAATTGTTGAATTCTAGTATAGTCTAGCAACTCTTGTAATGTCCTGTATAGGCTAAGTATCGAGTTGTAATAGATCAGATTGCTAGAATCACTCCTAGCAGGTTGTGGATGCTAGAGATATTAGCAGACGAGGATGACTGCTAGAGATAATAGCGGTCAAGTGCTAAGGAGGAGATTGCTAAGGAGATAGCAATCTGATGTCAAAGGGAGAGACTGCTAGAATCAAGTGTTTGGCAGTCGGGAGAACAAGTAGCAGAATGCTAGAAGGAGATTAGCATTTGCTAAGAGCAAAGCATAGCGGAATGCTGAAGGAGTCAGCATTCGCTAGCATATAGCAGACTGCTAAAGGTGATAGCAATCCAGAAGTCAAAGGAATCAAGTGCTAAACATGAGCAACTGGTGAGCAGTCAGCAGTTCGATACATTGTCTAGCAGATTGCTAGAAAGGCTTAGCAGATCGTTCCGAGAAGGCTTAGCAAGGCGAGATAGCTAACAACGACTGCTACACTACCATTCTGACAGACGTACACACAAAGGACAAAACTTTCCCAAAGTAGGTCGGAAAGTACTGTACGACGTCGGGAAGGACGGATAAAGTTGAACCACTCTTGGACAAAGGAGTCGTTGTGTCTAACGGGTATAGAGATTCAAAGTTTGAATCTTCAGGTATAAAAGACAAGTCCAGAAGTGAGAGACGACTACTGATTCCATTACTCACGAGCTAAGGAACCTCAACCACATCTAAAACAGCATTAACAGCGAGATTCCTTTGACAAAACAAAGAGTGAGAAAGTAGTCAGTTGAGAGCACAAGATAAAGGTATATTCAAAGCTCTCAACAACCGGGAGTGTCTTCCATTGAGTATCTGACACTGAGTTTAAGAGATTCCTTGACGTCGGTTGAGAATCCAATCATTGGGATACTTTCCATCCTAGGAAGCATCCAGCAGTCAATTCTGGAAAGATTTGACTCCGACGGGCATTAGCCGCAAAACCAGACAAGTTCAGGAGAGAACTCTAAAAACTCCCCCTAGCAGCAAAGGACAAGTTTTACAAAGGTTCGCCCTTGACTTGGCAGGAGTTGCACCTGACTGAGAAGAACGAAGTAACGGAGGATAGCTTTGCTGTGGCCGGCTCGAAAGTTCACCGCCTACAGCAAGTGTTCGGCAAATCCTTGTATTTCGTATATATTTTTAGTGAAATTCTTAGCATTTCGGCTAAGGAGTGGACGTAGATCGATTTGATCAAACCACTATAAATATTGTGCAAGTTTACTGTTTTATTGGTTTAGTGTTACTTGTGTTTGATTTTGAAACCTAGCAACCAAGTTGCTAGAGTATAACTGTAAGAAACCCTAAGTACAAGCTGAGCTAAACAATCTTGATAAAGAACTTAAGTGTGCAAGTGAACATTAATATTCTGCTGCAATTTCGTGTGTGTTTGTTGTTCGTATACACCACGACGACTCTGATCTCGGGACCAACAATTGTTGAAGGATTCAACAATTGAAATGAATACTTCGGAAATTCTGGATGCTAGGAGCGTTCTCAGCGGTCAAGAAGATTGCTAGAGAAGCCAGCAAACACAAATGACTGCTTAAGAAGTAGTTGTCAAGTGCTAAGAATAATTGACAGCTACGAAGGTAGTAGTCATATGCTGAGAAGAAATAACTGCTAGGAGTACTTACTCAGCAGTCAGAAGAAAAGAGATAGCAGAATGCTGAAGGAGTCAGCATTCACTAACACTCAGGAGATTGCTAGAAGTAATAGCAATAAGGAATCAAGACCCAAGTGCTGAATACGCAACTGCTAATGAGTCGGCAGTTAGATACAAATCAGACTGCTAGAAGAGCTCAGCAGTCAAAAGGTCGAAGTACTTAGCAGATTGTTCCCAGTATTCTCCGAGAGAATGCTAAGCAAGGAAATATCCAGAAATGACTGCTAAGACTACCGTTCTGACAAAAGGTACAACCAAGGACGAATAGCCTTCCCGAAGTGGGTAAAAAGGCACTGTACCACGCTGGAAAGGACGAAAAAGCAAATAGGTCTTTTGGACAAAGGAGATGTTGTCTCTAACGGGTCTGGAGATTCAAAGTTTGAATCTCCAGATATAAAAGAGAAGTCCAAAACAGAGAGAACTACTACTATTGCTCATACAACTCGTGAAAGACAAGTATTGTGAGAAAGCAAACAAAAAGCAAAAAGAGTAGTCAGTTGAGAGCCCATAAAAGAGACAATGAGAATCTCAAAGCTCTCAACAGCAAGTGTCAAACATTGAATATCTGACACTGCATTCAAGAGGATTCCTTGACTTTATTTAAGGATCAATCATTGGGATAACTTCCATCCTAGGAAGCATCCAGCAGTCACATCTCTGAAAAAAGAGATACACTACGACGGGTTGTTGCCAAAACCCCCTGGAGAGTTCAGGAAGGAACTATAAAGCTTCCATTGCAGCAAGGTTAAGTTTTACGAAGGTGCGCCCTTGATTTAGCCACAACTACCAAAAGATCCAAGTCACGGAGGATAGCTTTGTAGTGGCTGGCTCGAAAGCTCACCACCTGCTACAAGTGACCGGCGATTCCTTGTACTTGAATATATCTTTTTAGTGAAATTCTCAGAGTTCGACTGAGGAGTGGACGTAGATCTTTGAGGATCGAACCACTATAAATCTTGTGTCGTTCATCACTATTTTATTATTTTTGTTTGTTGATTTAAAACCTAGCAACCTCAAGTTGCTAGAGTATATCTGAAACAATGTTAACTCCTACCTTGAGCTAAATACTTGGAAAAGAAACTAAGTGCAAGATACTTAAACATTTCGCTGCATTTGCTAAGTAGTCTTCCACTGCTTATCACGACTCTGATCAGGGACCAACAGGTACTTTAGCCATCTCATCCTTCTCCTCTTCTGTTGCAGGCCATTGTGTCTTAGGCAGAGGAACACCATGTCTGAGAGGTAGCAATCCTTTCTTGGCATTTTGCATGCTAAAACGAGCAATTACAGTATCAATATAAGCGACCTGAGACAAGCTTAACATCCTCTTTTTGCGATCACGCGTGACTTTAATCCCAATGATGTATCCAGCGTCTCCTAGATCCTTCATTTGAAACTGTTCGGATAACCATCTTTTTATGTCTGACAACACCTTCACATCGTTGCCGAATAGAAGAATGTCATGAACATAAAGTGCAAGAAATACAACGCTTCTGCTGACGCATAATCGGTACACACAACTTGCGGTTTCACACTATGAAAATCCATAGGATTTAATCACGTCATCGAAACATTTGTTCCGTGATCGTGAAGCTTGTTTAAGTCCACACAAGGACTTCCTTAGCTTCCAGACAAGATGCTCTTCACCATCCTTCACATAGCCATCTGGTTGCTGCATATAGATGTCACAACCTTCCTCAAGGTACCCGTTTAAAAACGAGGTTTTGACATCCATCCGCCAGATCTCTAGGTCCATATGTGCTGCTATGGATAGAAGAATTCGAATGGATTGGAGCATGGCTATCGGTGAGAAGGTCTCGTCATAGTCAATGCCCTCCTTTTGACTATAACCCTTTGCCACCAACCTGGCTTTAAAAGTCGTTATTTCTCCTTTCGAACCTTTCTTCCGTTTGTATACCCATTTGCAACCTATGGCCCGAAAGCTATCTGGTAGCGCAGACTTCTGGTATACATCCATAGAGGTAATTGATTCAATTTCTGAATCCATGGCTTTATGCCATTTTTCCGCATCTTTGTCATTTACTGCTTCGCCGTATGTCCATGGGTCGGTATCATCTAGTTCGTCTTCTGGGATAAAGTTCGAAGACTCTCCCACAAACATATACTGTTCGGGTTGGTGATGTACCCTCCCACTACGATGGAGCACTGGCACTGCGTCAGCAGTTGGTGCAGTTACTTGTGGCTCAAAGCCTTGCACTGGCGACCGTGCAGTTGGTTCCATACCTTCGAGAGGTACACTCAATCTGCCATGGGGTTTTCCCAATGGAAGCGCATCATCCTCTCTAATTTCTTGGAGAATGATATCACTTTTGGATTTGTGGTTTTACACAAACTCGTCCTCCAAGAATCTTGCGTTGGTGCTAACAACAATCTTCTGATCCTCATGACAGTAGAAATAACCATCTTTTTTTGTCTGGGGTATCCCACAAAGAGCATTAGCTTGGACCTACCTTCTAACTTATCAGGTTCCTTTGACAAAATATATGTCGGACAACCCCACACTCTTATCTTTGACACACTGGGCTTTCGCCCATGCCAAAGTTCCGAGGGTGTTTTAGGAACTGACTTAGAAGGTACCAGGTTTTGTAGGTATGCCGCTGCTAGTAACGCGTGGCCCCAAAACGAAACACGCAAGTTCGCTTAACTCATCATAGATCTAACCATTTCAAGAAGAGTCCTATTTCATCTTTCCGCCACACCATTCTGCTAAGGAGTGCCCGGTGCGGTCCATTGGGATGTAATCTCATGCTCTGACAAAAACTGCAAGAACTCATCACTGAGATACTCACCACCACGATCAGATCGTAATGACTTCTTGGTCTTGTTTAACTTCTTCTCTACTTCCGCCTTGAACTCCATGAATTTCTCAAAGCATTCAGACTAATAGTGAAGTAAGTAAACATACCCGTATCTCGAGTAATCGTCAATAAAAGTGACGAAATACTTAAATCCTCCACGAGCTTGCGTAGACATCGGTCCACACAAATCAGAGTGGATCAATTCCAACACATCACTTGCTCGAGACTGACTTGCCTTGAAAGGCCTGGTCGTCATCTTTCCCTCTATACAGGATTCACAAACTCGATGTGGAATTACCTGGATTGAATCCAATGTTCCATCATCCACGAGTCTCTTGATCCTCTTTAGATTGATGTGACCTAATCTCAGATGCCATAGATATGTAAGACCCTCATCAGAAGATGAAAGCTTTCTCTTCTTGTGATTAAATGAGTTATATGCAGCATTCACGGAAGATTCATCCAAACAAGTTATGATATAAAGAGAGTCCTTATGTATCCCACGACAGATAACACCGTTATTGCCATTGATAGTAACATGACTATTAAAAATAACTGAAGATCCATCATTTATTAAACGGGAAACAGAAATAAGGTTCCGCCAAAAATCCGGCATATACAAAACATCGCTTAAAAACAAAACATTGTCTTGAAAGCATAATGTAACATCTCCAACTGCTACTGCCTTGTCGGCCTGAATCCCTGCAAGTGTAACAAACATGATCAGTAGCTCCATTATCCACTACCCACAAATGAGTAGAAACAGATGTTAAACATGTTTCCGTTACAAATGCAAATGACGTACCTTGTCCAACCCGCTTGGTCAGACAATCCTACTTCCAGTGACTAGTTTTGCCACAACGGAAACACTTGCCCTTCTTCCCCGGTGTCACAGTCTTCTTTTTCCCAGAACTTTTGCTTCCAAAGGCTGTCTTCTTGAATTTCTTTCCAATCACCCCTTTAGCACCATTCGATGAAGCAAGGCGACTACCGAAAGAAACCAAGAGTGCCTTTTCAGGTTGCATGACTGATTCAGCTGCCATGAGGTCACTAAGTAACTCATTAAGAGTGTACTCCTTTTTACTCATGACAACATTCAGTCTAAAGTTCTCAAAAGACTTCGGAAGTGAGTTGAGTATGATATCGACCTGGGCTTCCCCGTCAATACCTCCTCCATACAACGTCAGTTTATCCATGAGGTGAGTCATGGAAACAACGTGCTCCCTCACTGAGCTACCATCAGTCATTTTACAACTCACAATTTCTCTCATGAGCTTAAATCTGATAGCTCTATCCGATTCCCCATAAGTAACTGTGAGACTATCCATAATCTCAGCTGCTTTGTCATAGTGCAGATGTTGTTGCTAGAGCACCTTAGACATAGTGGTCATCATGTAGCACTTGACTACATTGTTAGAATTGACCCACTTGTCATAGAGGTTCGCTCCATATCAGTTGACTCAGCAGTGGGGACAGCTGGACACGGAGTGTTAAGAACATATTGATGTTCCTCTGCACCTAGGATATAATCCAAGTTGCGCTTCCATTCCAGGAAATTCGGACCAGTTAATTGATTTTGTGCCAAGATATTGATTACATTATTCATAGACATATATGAAAACAATAAATGATTAAAGTAAGAACATACATGCATAACATTGAAACAAATATGCATTGTAACCTTTTGATAAACCAATACAATTGTTTCCCCCAATTGCCTAGGTGCATATACTGCAAGCTCCTTTCGAAGACGCTTACAGCAGACCACCTAACCAGACTGCTCTTTGAAGTTCCATTCTTTAATTTCAATCCATGTCAGGTATTCGCCGGCAAATGAAATTAATAATCGGAGATAAAACTAAGACCATGTTCAACCTATCCGAGCAGGGACATCATTCATGAGTTAGTACTCAGGCAACATCTAAGCATTTGACCACAATTCTAACTCCGGAAGTTAAAAGGACGATTTGTCATACGTACTAGACCCATGATGCATGCCTCTTACAACTTTTGTTATCTCATTTAAAACAATCCTAGAGAACTTATGAACAAATAAAATAAGCAGGCTACGGTCGTGTAGACATCTACTCACTTCACTGTCCACTTCTCACATGTTTAAATGTTTTATTTAGAAATCTCATCTATTAGAACTTATGAACAAACAAAGCAAGCATGCTACGGTCGTGTAGACGTCTACTCACTTCACTGCCCATTTCTAATAAGAGACTGCATTGTGAAGGTCTTGTTGATTTTAATTTTAAAAAAATCTTGCTTAGTCTTTTTCTTTCAAAAGGTTCTTATGCGCACAGATTATTTTATGATCCATAAATTATGTCACATCTAAAATTCCATTATATTTCCCAACATGATCCCGGAATTTATAGACATAATTTAATACATAAAATAAATCACATAAAGCATGCTTTAAACAGTAAATAATAAAGCAGTAACATGCTTCCCTATTATCTACAACATGCTTTAAAAATAAATAATAAAAGCAGTAGCATGTTTTCCTATTATTTACTAGTGCGCACTTAATAAATCACATCATACGAGAATATAATAAATAACATAAAAATTCTCGTGGCCCCTTGATGCAATTACATGGGAAATAAAAAATTAAACCTATCTATTACAAGGCTTTAATTTAATACAGATCTTCAAACTGGGCTCCAACTCTTTAATTTGAATCTGCAATCTTAGGAGTGGAATAATACAGCAGTTTGGGCTAGGAATTTGTGAACCAGGGTTATCTGGCCCATTCAAAATAATTAAATTTTAATCTTGGGCCAACCCACACCACACTAGAGTTTAGACAACAAATTAGGGTTTCAAAATAACAAAAACCCTAACTCCAGCCCTAAGGGCCGCCGTCGGGCCTGCGACCCGGCCCGCGCGGCCAAAACCCTAGCCGCCCTGACTGCTCAACGCCGCCACCATCTGTGGAAACCCTAATGGCAGCCGCAACCTCCTCCCTGCTGCAACCCTAGCCGACGCCTGCAGGTTTAGGAAACCCTAGAACCGCCATCGCCAAGGCTGCAAAAGTCGCCACCACTGCTTCTCGCTGAGCCTCCTCCCTCACGTGCACCACCGGAACATCACAGCCCAGCGGCCCCCGCAACCTACATTCACCGAAATCGCAAGTTTTGCTCGCATTACAGCCAAAGCCGTGCGACTCCTCCGCTCGACTGCAACCTCCTACCACCGTGCGCACGAGCGCATGGCCCTTGCCCAACCGCAACGACCCGTTAGCCGGAGCCGATGTCACCAGACGCACGCTAGAGAGAGAAGTCACGAGCTGCTGCAAGGATGAGAGATGAGTGCAAACTGCTGCAGAGATCTACCGCGCACAGCGCGTGGCCACTGCGTGCTACTGCTGCCAGCGGCCGCCGCTGCCAGCTACTGCCACATGCCACCTGCGCGTGGCTGCTGCTGTCGCCGGAAACTTGCTGCACCTTCTTGTCGTTGTTCTTGTTCTCCATGTATTCCGGTTTACAGATTGAATAAAATAAAATAACAGATCTAGTCTATTACATATTTTCCTATCAATCAAATCAAAGATTTTCTCGCGATTTAAAAACAAAATAAAACCAGAAAGGGGCTACGAGAACAAAAACATTCACGACAAAAATAAATCCATCCATGAACATACATATTTATTTAATCACAATTTATTCAGGATAGAGCCTAAGAACTAGAACCTCGCTCTGATACCAATTGTAGGATTCGAGTCTACAATAGCCAACGCGAATTGCCACTATAATTTGCCAAGGATCGTTCTTAGGATATCGAAAATAAATATAAATTAAATAAATCAGGCGAACCTAAGCATGCTCCTACAAAATTAATTGCAATAGATGGATTCTTGGAATACCTCAACTCCTGCAGATTGAATACCGCGGTAGATCGTTGATGGTGTTCCTAAAGATCTGATCTTCTGATCTGTTCCCTTGCTCGATCCAGAAATCTGGTGAGGATACTCTACCAGATCTACAGCGCCCACTCTCTCTCAATCTCTCTAGGGTTTGTGATTTGAATCTTCAAGACTTATGTGGGAAAATGAGAGATTTATCTATTTATACAGATCTGGAGAATGGGCTATTAGGGTTTAATAAACCCTAATGGGCTCTGAGCAATGTTGGGCAAGACCAGGGATCAAATGCAAATAATAAAGTGGGCCTCTTATTAATTAATTCCATGTTCAACCCAGAACATAATTAATTAATAAACATTAATTCATGCCACCAGAGAACTAATGCTGACTTACCCCTTTATTACCACATTATTAGGAACGGGTTGCATTGACTTGGTTAATCCCCATATTTAAGGTTTCATACATTCATTAATTAATTCAGCGTATGACAATTAGTTGTAATTAATTAATCTCTTATTGTTCCTGAGTAGTACCACTCAACCCTTATCGCTTATGCTTGAATCAATGATTCAGCCTGCAAGACTTAGCAAAATGAACCTCGTGAGCTTCCCAGGTAGGGCTGGCAATTCGTGCGTGTTGGGTCTTTATCGTGTCGTGTCTTATCGTGTCGTGTCATTATCGTGTTTGAGCTTAACGGGTTCGTGTTGTGTTCGTTTTTGAGCTTAACAGGTTCGTGTCGTATTCGTGCTTATTATTATCGTGCGTGTTCGTGTCGTGTTATCATGTCGTATTCAAGATTTTTACTCCCAAGTGAAAAGCTGGCAATTTTATTAAGATTAATTTTTATCGTGTCGGGTCGTTTTCGTGTCGTGTCATTATCGTGTTTGAGCTTAACGGGTTCGTGTTGTGTTCGTGTTTGAGCTTAACAGGTTCGTGTCGTGTTCGTGCTCGCTTTTATCGTGCGTGTTCGTGTCGTGTTATCGTGTCGTGTCAGAAATTGCCAGCCCTATTCCCAGGGAATGTCACCATCCTGAAACGGATATGGTTATCTAAATCCAGCCTGAGGAAACCCCACACAAACTGCCATCACCCAAGATGCAGATATATGAGTACATGTAAGACTCTCCACCATAGCAAGTCAAAGTGACAGTCAACCCATGTGTGCCCCTCAGCTTTCAATAGACTTCAGATCCGACCAAGTTACCGAGATCTTTACTCATTCATATGTCAAGTAGAATGGTTCATCTCAATGTTGATCTTATCAATACATTGAGATGTACCGGTCACACAAAGCAGTCAAGATAAACCACTTATGGACTTGTGTGCCGCAGCCTAAACCAACAGCCAAACTAGAAACTGTCTCAGCAATGATAACTATTTATATCTCGCTAGGTCGAATGATCTATACGATCTTCTGTTATCTCTTACACACCGTACAATCTCCCTATCGACGAGATAACTGGATGTGTTTGTTCGCATCGTATAATTGTTAATCCAGACAGGAGTTGTTTATTGCAAGTCATTAATGATTACTTGTATATCAAACATAATGTTTCCCAATATACCAATCACAATGCTTTTATGTATACAATTCCAACAAATTATGATGTCATGGCTGGAGAAGGGCCACTTTATTGCGATAATAAAAGTGCCAAGTCTATAGAGAGGAATCCGATTAATCATTTAAGGACAAAGCACATTGGCATAAGAAATCACTTCATTAGAGATCATGTGGAGAAGAAGGACATACCGGTGGGATTTGTTAGAATTGAGGATCAACTGGAGACATTCTCACCAAGCCACTCTGAGAAGCTCGATTCAAGGAGTTGTGTGTCAAACTGGAGTTAGACTATCATATTTTTGAAGAAAATTGAGTCCAAGCTCTCAGTTTTAAACCATCTTTTGTATTAAAGGACAATTGCAGAATATGATCAAGTCCAAGCACATGATCATGGTATTCTTTCGATAGATTCCACTATGGATTTCTCACATAAAAATTGATGATTCCATCAATTAGTTTTTTATATCACAAAGTGTGGAATAAGATTGAGTCCTAGCTCTTAGTCATAGCAACTGGTTCTCAACAATCATGCTCATGTCATGTCAGTCCTTGCAAGCCAACTTAGGACTTGAGCAGGAAAGTTTGAAGAGATGGAGTCAACAAGATGCAAAATTAAATGTGAATTTTATGCATCCAGTCGTGACAGTCCAATGAAGGAATGAGACTCTAGCACGTGGCTATTAACCACACAGTCACTATTTAAGTTTTTGCAAGTTTTTGTGAAGGTTTTCGCCAGATTCGGTATGCTAAAGTTTTTCAGCAACATTCTAGCAAGGAGTTGTGCTCAAGCATTGGAGTCGCAATGAAATGATTTGAAGAAGATATTTTCCTAGGACCATTTCTCAAGAAGGAATCAACTACTTTTTGGATTTTTTCTGCAAACTTGGGTAGGTGCCAATGTGCGAGCTAAGCCAGTACTAGAGGGGCAAAAAGAGCATCCACGTGTAGGAATCTGGTATGGGAAGAAGTGATCAATGAAAGAAGGAGAGGATAGAGAGTATCAACACACGAACACTCAAGAAAATATTCTAGAGAGAGAGGTTCGTGGGATTTTCAGCAATAGAAAGGAAGCTTGCAACTCAAGCGAAGAACTTGGCCAGCTTGAAGATCATCACCTGAATTTTTATTATTTTAATTAAGCTTTTGTAAATCCTAAGTTAGAGGATGGTGAATGATGTAAAGCTTTCTTTTGTTTTTAGTTTAAGTATAAGCTAAACCTTTTAGCACTTGATTTGTCAAATTTTTATTTGACCTTGAATATATATTAATGGTTGATTTCAGTTAAATCTGAGATGAGCACGATAGTGGATAGAGTTTTATCACTTATCAAGGCTGAAAGGATAGATAGGATGAGGGAATCATGATCAACCATGTTTATTTCATAGACGTATGGAAAAGTGTGGCTTAATATTGACCTCTGTTATGATTTTGTGAATTTAAATATCATATCATGCATAGACACGTGATGCATAGGTAGGAGATTGCATATCTAGTAGAGTGGCAACTTGCTAGTCATTATTGCGTGGTTTTAAGACTCAGAGGTGTGCGAGATCTATGTTTTAGCATATAGGATACTGATAATCTAGAATTTCTGTAGCTCAAGTGTGTTGTTGTCCTTATTATTTCATATTTGCTTTAATTGGTTTTATCATTTATTATTGTCTACCCTCTTAGATAGAGTACAAATCACACCCAACTTAATCTGCAAGCAATTTCGTGTACACAACTTAATCATACACTCTTTAGGGTTCGATATCTGGTCTCTAGGACTATACTACTTGTTGATTGCGTGCACTTACACATTATTCTGTTGATACCCTGCAGTACACAACAAGTTTTTGACGTCATTGCCAGAGTGTGTTTTTTAGTCTAAATGCTATTAAATTTCTTTAGTATTCTAGTATATATATTGACTTGAATGATACTGAAAACTAAACAATTTTTGTATGTAGGGAGTTAGTGGTTTATGAGTGAAAAGATTGAAAGAGAATTATTTCCATACGATTCAGAAATTGAGCAAACTTTCAGAAGAAAAAGAATGAAATAGAAAGCAAAACAAATGGCTGAGCCAAATCTAGGAAGGCAACCTGAGGGAGCAGGGGCTAGAAACGAACAACCCAGAGATATAGTGAATCTTGTAGATGAGAGGAATCGAGTTAACATGCAGTATATGGCACCAAGATTCAATGAGTTTGATCTAGGGGTTGTTAGGCCTGAAGTACAAGCTCATCATTTTGAGCTGAAACCTATTATGTTTCAAATGCTTCAGAGTTTGAGCAGTATGGTGGGCAAGCTACAGAGGATCCACATCTGCATTTAAGATCTTTTTTTGGAGATTTGTGCTAATTTCAAACTGCAGGGTGTAACACCTGAGGGATGAGACCCTGAGGATGAGGTTACGTCCCTTCTCTTTGAGGGACAATGTTAATACTTGGTTGACCAACTTACCACCTGGATTTGTCACATCTTGGAATGAACTAGCTGAAACATTTTTACTGAAGTATTTCCCTCCCATGAGAAATGCTCGATGCAGAAACGCAATCATGTCTTTAAAAAAGGAGGATGAGTCAGTTAGTGAAGCTTGGGAAAGGTATAAAGAGTTGCTAAGGAGGTGTCCTAACCATGGAATTCCTTATTATATTCAGATAGAATTCTTCTATAATGGGTTGAATGCAAATTCAAGAATGGTGATTGATGCTACATCAGGAGGAGCTTTATTGGATAAAACATATAATGAACCTTTGAAATTTTGGACAAAGTAGTTGCAAACAACTATTTCAGATCAAATTCAAAACATCTATTTCTACACCACAGGTAGCAGGAATTTCGGAAGTTGATCCCATGCAAGCTTTGACAGCACAAATGGAGGATTTGGGGAATACAATGAAAAATATTGAAAACAATACAAGCCAAGTGATGTTACCAACTGTACCAAATGAAGCAAATGATGTCTTGAATTGTATCTACTGCGGACATGGGCATAGGTTTGAGGAATGTCCATCTAATCCGACTTCTATCTGTTATTTGGGTAATAGAAATTAATACCATCAGGAGAATAATCCATATTCAAATACCTATAACTCAGGATGGAGATATCATCCAATTTTTCTAGGTCTGGGCAAGGAAATAACAATGTTGTAGCACGGGAACAACAGAAGGCTGGAGGATCGAATCAACAATAGACAAATCAGTAATGTCTAGAAGCACCAGAAGACTTTGGAAGAAATGATGAAAGAGTTCATGACTCAGAATGAAGTGAGGCAAGAAAGTTAAGATGCTTTGATAGAGACAAGCATCTTCATTAAGAAATTTGGAAGTACAAATGGGGCAGCTAGCCAATGAAATTTGAAACAGACCTCAAGGCGCTTTGCCTAGCAATACTGAGAATCCTAGAGGAGGAAAACAACAGTGCAAACTAGTGACCTTAAGAAATGGAAAGCAATTTGAGGAGAGGAAGGGAGAACAGCATGATGAAGAAGTTGGACTCTCTGAAAAGAATGATCAAATTAAGGTGAGGATACACAGAGAAGGAAAAACACCAGTAAGTGAGGTTATTCCTGAAGTAAATGTAGATCCTGTTGTTATCAAGAAACATAGTGAGGTTCCTTAAGGAATTGCAGTAAAAAGCAAGAGAAAATCTGGACAGGATGAGCTTGAATATATTCCGCCTCCACCACCATTTCCTATTAGATTCAAGAAGCAAAAAGAAGAGGAGCAATTCAAGAAGTTTTTGGAGATCTTGAAATAGATACATATCAATGTGCCTCTAGTGGAGGCATTTGAACAAATTCCCATTTATATCAAGTATCTAAAAAATATTCTTACTAAAAAGAAAAGACTGAAGGAATTTGAAACAATATCTTTGTTTGAAGTGTTCAGTAGACCTCTGAGAAGGCAGATCCCTGCAAAGTTGAAGGATCCTGGAAGTTTTACTATACCTTGTTCAATTGGAGGAAGAGATGTGGGGAGAGCCTTGTATGATCTGGGGGGTAGTGTGTACATAACGTCACTCTCAATTCTTAAGAAATTGGGTATTGGAGGAGCTCGGCCCACTATAATAACAATGCAGTTAGTAGATAGATCAATTGTACACCCTGAAGGAAAGATTGAAGATGTTTTAATAAGGGTTGACAAGTTCATCTTTCCAGCTGATTTTATTATTCTAGATTACGAGACAGATAGAGAAGTGCCAATCATTCTGGGCAGACCTTTTCTAGCCACATGCAGAACCTTGATTGATGTTGAAAAAGGTGAATTAATTATGAGGGTTCATGAGGAACAAGCTACCTTTATTTTGTTCAATACCATGAAGTTACATGATGATTCAGATTGCTTTGCTATGGGAATATTGGAATCTGTAGTTGAAGAACATGCAGCAGACGTTCAGGCAGTAAAAATTGATGAAGAAGAATTGATAGAAGAAGATACTGTAACATGGGTAGAGCAAAATAGAAAGTTTGGGGGAGTGAGAGCTGCATTTGAGCCATTAGATTTGATGAGCAGAGAGCATAAAGAACCAAGATCTTCATTGGAAGAGCCCCCAGAATTGGTGCTAAAACCCTTGCCAGTTCATATAAAATATGTATATCTGGGAGGGTCTGAGACTTTGCCTGTTATTATAGCCTCTAATCTGAAGGATGAGGATGAGCAGAGTTTGCTTGAAATGCTTAAGAGACACAAACAGGCCATTGGATGGACAATCTATGATATTAAGGGGATCAACCCTACTATTTGTATGCATAAGATATTGTTGGAGGAAGGAAGCAAAAATTCTATTCAACCACAGAGGAGAGTGAATCCCAAGATGAAAGAAGTTGTGCAAAAGGAGATCATTAAATGATTGGATGCAGGGATTATATTTCCAGTGTCATATAGTTATTGGGTAAGCCTTGTGCAGTGTGTTCCTAAGAAAGGAGGAGTCATTGTGGTCCAGAATGAGAAACAAGAAATGATCACTACTAGAACAGTCACTCGGAGGATCAGCATAGATTACAGGAAGCTCAATGATGTAACCAGAAAAGATCAATTTCCACTGCCATTTGCAGACTAAATATTGGACAGGTTAGCTGGGCAAGAATATTGTTGCTTCTTAGATGGATATTCTGGATATCATCAGATTGCTATAGCTCCAGAGCATCTGAGTCTGACAACATTCACATGTCCCTATGACATATTTGCATTCAGAAGAATGCCAATTGGACTCTACAATGCTCCAACAACTTTCCAGCACTGCATGATCTCCATATTTTCATAAATGATAGAAAATGGTCTTGAAATCTTCATGGACAATTTCTCAATATTACGAGAAGATTTCACTTCTTGTTTGAAAAATCTGGAAAGGGTGTTACAGTTATGTGCGAAGTCACAGCTAGTTCTCAATTGGGAGAAATGTTGTTTCATGGTTCAGCAAGGAGTGGTTTTAGGCAACAAGGTATCTAAGAAAGGGATCTAAGTAGACCCTGTCAAGATTGAGGTGATTGAAAATATGCCTATACCAAGTTTAGTGAAAGCATCAAGGAGTTTTCTAGGACATGCTGGTTTCTACTGCAGAATCATAAAAGATTTTTTCAAATATTGCAAAGCCACTGTCAGAATTACTGGAGCAAGATAGGAAGTTTGATTTCAGTAGAGAATGGAAGCATCTACAGAATTGAAAGCAACTTTAGTGACAGCACCAAATATGTAAACACCTGATTGGAGTGCTCCTTTTGAATTTATATGTGATGCAAGAAACTACATTGTAGGAGATGTTTTAGGACAAAGGAAGGACAAGGTGTTCAGAGCAATATACTATGCCAGCAAGACTATGGATGGAACACAGAGGAGTTACTCAACCACAAAGAAATAACTACTGCTTGTAGTGTTTGCTTTTGACAAATTCTGATCATATCTGGTGGGAGCCAAGGTCATTGTTTTTACAGACCATTCTACAATCAAGTATCCAATGGCAAAGAAATATGCTAAGCCAAGATTAATCAAGTGGATATTGTTACTGCAGGAGTTCGACAAGGAAATTAAAGACATAAAGGGAACTGAAAACCAGTTGCAGATCATTTGTCAAGATTGGCAAATCCTTTTGAAGTTGATGATGCGATTCAGATAAATGATAACTTTCCAGATGAACAGTTGATGGCCTGTAGTGAGGAAGCACCATGATTTGTAGAGTTTGCTAACTATTTAGCGACTTGGAGAAAGCCATATGGACTGCATAGGCAACAATTGAAGAAATTTTTTCATGATGCAAAGTTTTATTACTGGGATGATCCAACTTTGTATAGGTTGGGTCCTAATCAAGTTTTCGGAAGATGTGTCCCAGAGTACAAAATCCCATCAATTCTGAGTGAATACTATGCTTCAGTATATGGGGGGACATTTTGGTGGACAAAGGATTGCAACAAAAGTTCTTCAATCTGGTTTCTTTAGGCCTGTAGTGTTCAAGGATGCTTTTGAGTTTATCAAAAACTGTGACAAATGCCAAAGGGTAGGAAACCTGCCAACTAAGAATGCAATGCCATTGAACAACATAATTGAAGTGGAGTTGTTTGATGTATGGGGAATGGATTTCATGGGGCCATTCCTATCATCTTTTGGAAATGAATACATTCTGTTAGTTGTAGATTACGTGTCCAGATGGGTGGAAACATGTGCTTGTGCACATAATGATGTTGTTATAGTAATGAAGTTTCTCCACAAAAATATATTCACTAGGTTTGGTACTCCGTGTGCAATTATAGGTGATGAAGGCACCGACCTCATCAACAAAAGCTTGTCTGCCATGTTGTCCAAGTATAACATCAATCATAGAGTTTCAACTGCATACCATCCATAGACAAATGTATTGGCAAAACTTTCTAACAGGGAAGTGAAAAGTGTTCTGGAGAAAGTGGTGAATGTTACTAGAAAGGATTGGTCCAAGCACTTGGATGATTCTCAGTGGGCTTACAGAATAGCTTATAAGACTCCATTGGGGATGTCTCCCTACAGATTGAGTTTTGGAAAGGCTTGTCATTTTCCCTTGGAACTGGAGCATAAAGCTTATTGGACTACCAGGAAACTCAACCTCGATCCAAAAGCAAGTGGAGCAAGGAGGCTATTGCAGTTGAATGAGTTGGATGAGTTGAGGTTGCAATCTTATGAGAACGCAAATGTATACAAAGAAAAAGTCAAGAAATGGCATGGCAACATGATTTCAGATAGAACTTTGAAAGAAGGACAGAAGGAGCTCTTATTCAACTCTCGATTGAGACTCTTCCCTGAAAAATCGAGTTCTAGATGGCCAGGTCCCTTCACTATTGTGAAAGTATACCCTTATGGAGTAGTGGGTCTCAAGGATGAAAGAATTGGAAGTACATTCAATGTGAACGGTCAAAGAGTGATTCAATATCATGGTGAAGCATAGAACGAGAGAAGGCTTCCACTCAAATTGAAGAACCATGAAGGAGAGGTACCCTCAGTCATCATGAGGATCAAGTGACTTAAGTGATGATGGCTCAGGACAACATTTTAATTTTCTTTATGCATTTAGATTTCTTTTAATTTATGCCAAGTTAAATTTTTTTAGGTGTTGGTCAGTTATGCTACAACCTGTGAGTAGCATGTACATAGTGTAGGATTAAATTTTATTTTTTCATGTTAGTTGAATTTTAAATCCAACATATTTCTTTTTACTTTTTGATTGAAGTTTTTGTTTTAATTAAAGTACGGAAATTTCATTAGCAACACAGTAACACAAGGTAATTTTATAAAGGATGGAGATGTAGCTCAAAACTAGTCGTTGGAGGGCAAAGCGGGTGATGCAAGCACTGTAGTTTTACCTTTATGGCATAGAGTTTGTGGACAGTTTCTTTTGAAATGAAAATTGTGTCTCGTCGAAGAAAATTCAAAAGGTTACCTTGTTTAATGTGCCTCTTAACATTAAATTAGCATTTTATTTAGCCTGTGTTGGTTTTCAAAGAAAGCACTTTCTTTACCTTTGTTCATTCGTGAAAAAACTGAACATTAGAGGTCTTAAATTGAAATAGCAGAAGTCATCGATAAAATGGTGAGTTCTCCTTCCTTTTGTTTTACAGTTATTCACATTCTGGAGTGTAGTTTGAAAAAAAATCATGGATACATGCAAGATCATTGGGTAAGATTTTTCAACTTTTGAAAGAATAAACTTTATAAGTCTGTGAAGTTGAGTAATGCATGCTTTTGGGTAGTAAGTGGTTTGGAAAGTCGAGTTCTTGTTGAAAAACCTTATGGGTAGGATGTTTTGGGGTTATTGTCGTACTGTTAAGGATCTATGCTTGTTCTTTGCAGTAGTTTTTGGTATTTTTGTGAAGAAATTCTTGATTATGATGCTCAGAAGCACCCTATGTTGTTGAGTTTGTGAAATTTCAAATTCTAAGAATTCTACTTGAAGTTCAAAGTCTGGGGGGTGGCTTCTTATTTTGATAATTTAATAGTTGAATGATATGCTTGAGATTGTGATGATGATGTAGGCCAGCTAGTTTAAATAACTTGTATCTGTATAAGGATAAGTTTTCTTCTTTGTGCTTAATTTGTCTACTTCTGTAGATTCAAATATGAGAACGAAGCAAAGTGGAAAGAATAAGCCTGGAATGAAGATACAGTCTCCAGAGTGAAGTCCGGAGAAAAAGGAGCCTACACAACCATTAAGGAGGTCAAGCAGGGCAACAGTTGCTGTGATGGCACAGAAGGCAGCAAAATTACCAAAAACCAGCATGGATAATCCTATTGAAATTCCTGACACATCTGCCAAGAAGTCAAGAACTGAAAAGCCCAAAGCCAAGAAAGACCTACTTATGGATTTGGTTGATGCAGCAACATTTGTTTCTAAGAATGGACCTAAAATGATCTAGTTCAAGTTCTAAGAAGTCTGAGAAGGATGAAGTAGAATAAACTCCAGAGAAGGAAGTTTCTGATGAAGAGCAAGATGAGATACATGATGAGGAAATTGGAGAGAGCCTTCAGGAATAATCTACAGAACCAGAGGAACTTGCTGAATTAGAACCAAAGAAGTCTGAGGAGAAAGAGGAACCTGAAATTGCAAGGGATGAAGGTGAGACAAAAAAAATGAAGATTAGGCTGAAGATAGGGATGAGTATTCGATTTGATTTTTGTCTGTAAAATAACCAAACCGAAATAACCGAATTTACATTGGATGTAACTGAATTGAACCGAATCACCAAAATAACCGAACCAAAATTCTTATTCGGTTTTCGGCTATTTTGGTTATAATCCAATTTTAATATAAATTTAATAAATTAATAAAATTAAAAATAGAAATTATATATACTTATATCAATATAATATATATATTAAAAATATATTTATATATTAATATAAATATATTTATTAATATTATATATATATATATATATTTGGTTATTTGGTTATTTCGGTCCAGAAAAAAAAACCAAACCGAAAACCAAAATATTAGAAAAAAATTAACCGAATAGAACCGGAAATCAAAATTGTAACAACCCGAAACTTTTTTACATTTTTGTAACTCCTTTTATAAAATAAATTATTAATTATTATTATTTAAATTATTACATTTCAATTAAAGATAACTCATTAATTATTTTTATTATTATCATTATTATTATTTTATTAATTTCAAAATTTATTTCTAAACCTTTCACTTAACCACCATAAATTATTATTTAATTTATATTATTAATTTGAGACCTTTCATTTACCAGAATTTTACTATAAAATAGGGTCTCCAATTTCATTTGGAATTCACAAACTATTTCTTCTTCTTTTCTTCATCTTCAAACTACTCTTCTATCTTTGTCTCAATATTTCAAATATAATCTTTCAAGTCAAAGTTTAAGTGAGGTGGAGATCTATGTGTGGTACATTCAAGTTTATCCTTGTTATGCTTTTATTCAGGTACCTACGATTTAGCCGACGGGCTAACCACGAGATAAGCCGACGGGCTGCCTACGTGTTCTATATAGTCGAAAGACTACCTAAATTTACCGTGTTATAATTATATAGCTTGGATAAACATTTCCACCACTGAGCTAATAACGCTCACCCCAAGTTATTAAATTTTTCAGGTTAAGGCGAGGCGATGTGCTGGAGGTGGAGATGATGGAAGAAGATTTTTAAATAAATATTTAATTTTCTTTACATTTAATTTCAAATAGAAACAATTTATCTTTCAAGTTTTATTTAAATAAAACTGACGTGCATGTTTTATGCAATAATTGTGTATTATTTTACTTTTACGAAAATTGGGGCGTTACAGAAATAACAAAACCAAATAACTGAATTTTTTTCGGTTTGGTTCAATTTTTCGGTTTCTTGCTCACCTCTAGTTGAAGAGAATCAAGAGGATGAGGATCAAAATGAAGAAGGCCCAGAGAAGCAGTCTGAGGAAAAAGATGAAGAACAAGAAGAAAAGGAAGCTGGAGCATCTGAGGAGCATACACCTGAGGAAACCAAAGCAGAAAACGAAGAGGTTGAAGAGGAGATTACTGGACAGAAAAGCAAAGAAAGAAAGAAGCCACAGTCAAGAAAAAGAAAAATGAGATGAGCCAATTGTTGAGGAAGAGGAGATACCAAGGAACCATGTCATTGGCAAGAGAAAGAAAGTGGTGGTTGTAAAGGAAAAAAGGGAGACCTTGAAGAAGAAAGTTGTTGAGATAGAGAAGAGAAAGCAAGTGAAGAAGGGAAAGGAAAAGGTTGTTGAACCAGGGCATCTCACACTGAAGAAATAGAAAACTTACCTAAGTTTTCTTCTGACAAGCATAAAGCACGAATTCGAGAAGTGGCCAACAGAAAGATTCTGATGGAAAGAGGGTTTCAAGATTTGAAGACATTTCCCAAAGACCTGGTAAAGAGGATTGAGAACCAATGATGGGAATTATTTGTTGGATTACAACCTGCCCCAGTCATTGCTCTAGTAAGGGAATTCTACGCGAATTGTGAGCAATCAACCACCAAAGACTATGAGTTGGGTGATGTTGTTAGGGGGAAGAAAGTATTGCTGAAACCCAAAACTTTGCATGAAGTTTATGGTACCCATCCACCGCAACCAGATAGTTTATGGACTTGTATACTTCAACAACCACGGAACAATTGGATGAAGCTCTACATGTTGTGGGGATACAGGGTTCTAATTGGATTGATGAGAGCAAGGACAACCTGACAGTCTTTCCCAAGTTTCTGAATGTTGGGGCCAACTTGTGGTTACACTTTCTGAAGAATAGAATTAGCCCCACTAATCACAACACCGTGGTCAAGATCAAATCCTGATGGCAGCAGCCATCATGAAGGGAGATCCAATCGATATTGCTCCCTTTATTGTGGACGTCATAGCCTTCCAAGCTTCAAAGAGGACAGGTCCACATTTCTGTCCTTTTCTGATCTCAGAGCTTTGTAAGAAGGTGGGGGTACCATTTCATGATTATGAACCCAAGAGGATAGTGAAGGGATATTTTAATATCCAATACTTGAAGAAGAGACATGATGCTGCTCAATCCAGGACGCAAGAAGCTAGACTTACTGAAAATGATGTGAACTTAGAATATTTGCAGATGGAGCTGCTGGAGACCCAAAGCAAACAAGCCAAGATGATGCGAGGATTCAAGATCTTGCACTAGGTGTTGATGGATGTGAAAATTTAGAACAACAAGTTGCTGAATAAGACAAGGAAGCTAAAGATTAAGAAGAAGAAAAAACATAGGAAAAGACAACATGAAGACCTGGGTTCCTTCTAAACTTAACTTTGCTAAAAATAATTTTTTTAATTTGGTTGTGTACTTTAATTTTCTGCATGTGCATTGGATATTTAGTTTGATGTAATGTTTTTGTAATGTTTCATGCTAATAGTATGTTAAAGCATGGTGTTTGTTGGGTCAGTAAATAGTCTTAAGCCCGATGATGCAAATTTTTTTTCTATCTTTCTTATTGCATGATAAGTGATAAGTAATCAGATTCAGAGTCAGTCCCCATGCTATCTTTAAGTTTAACTTTATACATTTAATCAATTTTAAGTTGCAAAGTTCATGGTTCGTTGTTCTTTGAAAAACTTGATATGCTGAATATATTCTTGAGCTTAGCTGGTACTGAATTCTTAAGATAGAATATGAGATGTCATCTACCTTGAGATTTAGGCTTGCTTGAGGCCAAATTAGAATGAGTATTGCACTTGGAAATGATTAGGGCCATCGTTTGATCTTTGTGCCTGTAGATTTTTTTTCTTTGAATGATAATAAATTATCATTGCACCTTGATTTTGAGTTTGAGCCTATAGTTTCCATCTTACCTTTAATATGTTAGCCTATGATCCATACATATCCCATTTCTAGAGGCAGATTCTTTTTCTCTTGATTTATTTTAAACACTGAGGACAATGTTTGTTCTAAAATTATGGGGGGAGGGGGGGGGGGGGGGTAACACTCCTGCCATAGTGTTCCTTCTTGTTGATTTTGTTTGAAAATTAGAATAACATCGAAAAAGACTTTAAAAAAAGGATTCATATTTTTTTAAGTAGTCATAAAAAAAGAGAGATGAGAATTGTTAGATGAATCCCTGTTGTTATTTTTGTTTGTGCAAGGAATGCACAATTTTTATTTTTGATTAGTAAGTTTATTACATTTTTTTTAGGTTGAGTGTTGTTCGAATAAGTCCTTTGTTTGAATTCAGATGTGATGATGCCTCTAGATTCTAGTCACTGTTTTCAAAATTATCTTATCTTTTACCCATAGCCTAACATGAGAAGCTCTTGAAGATCTTTTGATTTAAGTGTAGTATGAGTTCCATTAGTGGAGAGCAAGCTCGAGGTTGATAGGTAGTCAAAAACCGTGACATTGATGATCAAGGGCACTTGAGTGGTTAGTTAAGGTTAAGCTTGAGAATATACCAGCTATCATTGCAAAATGTTTGTTTTGGAACTTTGGCTTTCAAACTTGATTGGTGTATTCAACTAAACTTATGAGATTGTGGTGATTGAAGCTTGATTAGTTGAAAGTTTTGCTTACAACGCTTTTCTTTTTAACCTTTTGTAGAAGGCTGATGATGAGATTGGAAATTGGCTGGATTAGAGTAGCATTCTATTGGATTTCTTGGATTTCGTTTGTTTGAGTATTAGTTTGGATGCTTGAGGACTAGCAACATCTCAAGTTTGGAGGGTGATAACTCTCATAAAGAGTTATCTTATGCTCTCTTTAAGCTTGTTTATGATATTTTTCTAATAAAAATTGTCCTCGTTTAAGTCTTTTTTTGTTTATTTGTTTCTTAGTTTCATTAATGCATTGTTTTGTTGATTTTGGTGTTAATAAGTTTTTGCAAGTTTTTGTGAAGGTTTTCACCAAATTCGGTATACTAAAGTTTTCAGTAGCATTCTAGCAAGAAGTTGTGCTCGAGCATTGGAGTCGCAATGAAATTATTTGAAGAAGATTTTTTTTGAGACCACTTCTCGAAAAGGAATCAACTACTTTTTGGATTTTGTCTGCGAACTTGGACAAGTGTCAATGTGCGAGCTAAGCTAGTACTAGAGGGGCAAAAAGAGCATCCACGTGTAGGAATCAGGTGTGGAAAAAGTGATTAATGAAAGAAGGAGAGGATAGAGAGTATCAGCCCACGAACACACAAGAAATTATTCTAGAGAGAGAGGCTCGAGGGATTTTTGGCGAGAGAAAGGAAGCTTGCAGCTCAAGCAAAGAACTCGGCCAACTTGAAGATCATCACCTGAGTTTTTATATTTTCAATTCAGCTTTTGTAAATCCTAAGTTAGAGGATGGTGAATGATTTAAAGCTTTCTTTTATTTTAGTTTAAGTATGAGCTAAACCATTTAGCACTTGAGTTGTGAAATTTCTATTTGAACTTGAATAAATGTTAATGGTTGATTTTGCTTAAATCTGAGTTTGATCTTGATTCTGAAATGTTTGATCTGTTGAGCACGACAATGGATAGAGTTTTATCACTTATTAAGGCCAAAAGAATAGATAAGATGAGGAAATCATGATCAACCATGTTTATTTCATAGACATATGAAAAAGTATGGCTTAATATTGACCCATGTTCTGATTTTGTGCATCTAAATATCATATCATTCATAGACATATGATGTATGGTAGGAGATTGCAGATCTAGTAGAGTGACAACTTACTAAGCATTATTGTGTGGTGTTTTTAAGACTCAATGGTGTGTGAGATCTATGCTTTAGCATATATGATACTGATAATCTAGAATTTTCATAGCTTAAGTGTGTTGTTGTCCTTATTGTTTCGTATTTCATAAGTTCTGCATGATCATTCTGTGGCAAGAAGAATTGTTAATTTTATTTGCTTTAATTGGTTTTATCATTTATTCTTATCTGCAGTCTTAGATACAGTTCATATCACACCCAATTTAATTTGCAAGCAATTTTGTGTGCACAACTTAATCATACACTCTCTAGGGTTCGATATCTAGTGTCCAGGATTATACTACTTGTTGATTGCGTGCACTTGTGCACTAATATGTTGATACCTTGTAGTACACAACAATAACCTTTTGATAAACCAATACAATAGTTTCCTCCAATTGTCTTAGCAATTTTATTGCAGGAAACACATGTGGATGTTTACATAAAACCACTCAAGCAGACTGGATCTTTCAATTGCGGCCATTTAATTCCAAGTCACTTAACCTTTGACAAACAAATTTAATTATCAGAGATAAACTTAGGCCATGTTTTCCTACTGAGCAGATACATCACAAATGAGTTATTCTCGATAACATCTAAGCAAATAACTACAATGCTAACTCAAGTCGTGAAAATCCAATTGTCGTATTCACTAGGCCCATGACACATGATTTTCACACTTTATGTTATTTCATTTAATTCAATCCTAGAGAACTTACGAGAAACAAAATACGCAAGCTACACATGTACATGTTTATGCAAAAGCTCCCACTTCTCACATTAATTAAATATTTTATTTAGAAATTTCATCTATCAGAACTTATGAATCATAAAAGCAATCATGATATACATTAGACGTTTGCTTACTCTATTGTTCACTTTCGACTAGAGATCGCTTTGTGGAGGTCTTGATTATATTTTAAAAAAATCTCTTACTTAGTATTTTTATTTCAAAGGATTGATTGTCAAATAAATATTTTATGCTACTATAAATTATGTTCAATCATATATAATATGATTACAGAATTTATAAACATAATTTAATACATTAAATAAAACAAATTAGCATGCTTAAAATAATAAAGCAATTAACATCATGCTTTCCTATTTTTCTAATATGTTTAGTGCGCATATAATTCATCACATAATCCAAAAACAATTAAAAATAAAATAAAATGTCCACGTGGCTCCAGAGATGTGGTACCTGTTAGGTTTTGTATACTGCAAAGCATTATGATTAGTATATCGGTAAATAATTTCATTTGATATACTCGTAATCATTAATGTCTTGTATAAAATGATACAATTCTCATGTCTAATTAACAAAGATACAAAGAAAGCAATTGTATCCTCTTATCTCGTCGATAGGGAGATCATACGGTGTGCAGAAGATCATGGAAGATTGTATTGATTGATTAACCGAGTGAGATATAAATAATTATCACAGCTGAGATAGCTCTTGGATAAACTGATGGTATAAGTGTAGGGATTTTTACTGTTCTGAACCGAATAACAAAATCCATTTAAGTCAGACCGTTCATGGATGTTGAAAATAATTACCATTCGATAGAAAACTCTATGCATGCTCCTATGAATTTAATGCGATGGTTTTAGGGTTAGCTTTTATTCTATAAAGTCTGGATATGACCCGCGTTGAATCCGAATCCGATTCCACCATGCGCATAATTCAAATATGTGGAAAGAGAATTAAATATCTTGCAATTTAGTTCAAGATTCAAATTGAAATAAAGATCAAAAGTCCTGTTCTCCAGAGCAGGTCTTCAGATATGCATCCTTTGCTTTTCCAATCCTACTACTGGGTAGGATTCTACTGGATTGCACCGCACAAGATAGAGTTGAAATCCTCCTCCCTCTGATACAGTTGCCTAGGAGTGTTCACAGTCCGGTTCGACTAGTTCCGGAGGAAAATCTCGGCCAAACCAATAGATACAGTTTGAGATTTTTCCAAACTAAACCATCTAAATAATTTAGCTAAATCTAACCGGCTAACCCGTATAAAAATGGTTTGGTCCGGCCGGTTTTGCAGTTTAAAATGAAATATATTCTAAATTTCAACAATGCACAATAATATATATTTCAAATTAAAAAATACACTTAATTTTAATTATTTGAACCACAACATACCAATAATATGAAGTTCTAAAACACAAAATATAAAATAAAAAGAAGTCCACAGTCCACATCACAACGATAACCACAACATTTCCACAGTCCACCACAGTTATTACAATGTAAAGTTCAAGCATTAAATAAAAATAAGCCACAAAATGTGATTAATTGTCAAACAGCCACACAAATCTTCTTCTTCGGTCCCCTCTCAACTACAAAATAAATTAAACTTACAGTAACTCATGGGATTTACATAAATATAAAAGAAGAAACATTATATAGAGAAATAAAATTACCTTTTATCGCACATGTTATTTTTCAATATGGTCCGTGCAAATATTTAATTGGTTGGAAAATTTTGAAATTAAAAAAAACGTTAAACTTGTTAGCACAAATAAGAAATAATAGAATTTTATTTAAATTGAATTTTATTTAAAATGTTGTATGATTTATTTTTTATTATCACACATGTTGTTTTTAAATATGATTCGTGCAAATATTTAGTTGGTTGGAAAATTTTGAAATTAAAAAAAAAAACAAGTTAAACTGTGTTAGCACAAATAAGAAATTATAGAATTTTATTTAAAATGAGTTTTATTTAAAATGTTGTAGGATTAATGTTTTAGATAAAAAATATACAGACTGTACTTTTGAGGGAGAGGGATCAAACAATAGTGGAATAAAATAGCAAAGTTGCACAGACCAACTGATCTATACATGTCTCATAAAATATCTGAACAAATATATATATATATATATACATATACCTGCCCGGCCGGTCCGGCCGAAATGCCTAGTTTGGGCCACCAAACTGTAACCGTACCAGTTTTGACCGGTATCAAAATTTTCCAAACTCCGAGTTTGAAAATCAAAATTATAACCAACCAAATAAATCCGGTTTGAGCAATTTCGGACAAACCATGAACACCCCTACAGTTGGTGTTGCCCCTCTCTCTGCCTCTAGGGTTTCAATTGTTGTGACTTATGAAATCTGAGGAGAGAATGGACTATTTATAATACTAGGGTTAAAAACCCTAATTGGCTCCCTTAAGCAATTTATTGGGTCAGACATGGGACCTGATGCAAATAATAAAGTGGGCATATGAATTAATTAATTCTCATGTCCACAACCCAAGACATAATTAATTAATTAATATTAATTCATTCCACCAGAGAATTAATACTGACCTACCCCTTTATTACCACTTTATGAGAATGGGTTACATTGATTCGGCGAATCCCCATATTTAAGGTTACTAGAAATTCACTAATTAATTAGAGCTTCTGACAAGCTTCACGTAATTAATTAATATCTTATTATCCTGAGTAGTACCACTCAAATATTATCATCTGTGCTTGAACTTAATCAGCCTGTAGGACTTCAGCACGATGAACCTTATTGAGCTCCTCAGAGAATGTCCCCATCCTAATACTCGGATATGGTAATCTAACTCCAGTTATCAGAATGTTCTACACAAGCTACTATCACCCAAGATGTGGATATATGAGCACGTTAATGAGGCTCTCCACCATGGCAAGTCAAAGTGACACACAACCCGTGCATACTTCTGAATCTTCGTTTGGATTCAGACTCAATCAAATAACGAGATTTTGTTTCTTCTTAAGTCATACAAAAGAACACATCTCATTGTTGTACTATCAATACACAACCACACATATCAGCATATCAAGTGATCAAGAAAAATCACTTCTTTCCGACTATGTTGCAGCTTACACTGACTTATTAATCCTCAATGTTGTCTCGGCTATGATCTCCTACACGATGTATGATCTCCCTATCAACAAGATAAGAGGATTCCATTGTTCTCGCAAGTATGTTTGTTTAACAGATATGAGATAAGTCAATGTATACACACTACGATAAATACTTTCAGTATACAAAAACCCAACAATAAGTTGCATCATATTCAGTAATAACTAGCTTATCTTGGCTGCTAGATATGTTGGTACGTTCAATACATATTGATAGGACCTAACTATGATCGATTCTTTTATCTGACATAAAAGAATCATGATCTTGATTGCTTGATGAAATCTTAAGCATAATGAAGGTGCAGAAGTGTATACAGATTTGTGTGTCACTTTGAGGTTGTATATCTGGATCTTGGGTGATAGCAATTTGTAAATGATAATCAATAACTGGAATTATGTAACCATATCTAGTATAGGATGATGACATTCCCTGAGTAGCTCAGAAAGGTTCATTATGCTAAAGTCCTGTCGGCTGATTAAGTTCAAGCATAATGAAAAGGTTGAGTGGTACAGCTTAGGAATGAAAGATATTATTTAATTTTGGAGTTTGTCAGAGCTCAAATTAATTAATGAATGTCTATAACCTTAAATGTGGGGATATATCGAGGCTATATAATTCGTTCCTCATAACGTGGTAACGAAGGGGTAAGTCAGTATTGATTCTCTGGTGGCCTGAATCAATATTAATTAATTGTATTCTGTGTTGAGAGAATTAATTAATTTAGAGGAGTTCTTTGTTATTTGTATACTAGCCCCTGGTCTGGCCAATGAAAAGCTCAAGCCCATTACGATTCATAATATTACTATAAATACCTCCTCAGATCCTCATAATAAATGTTCATAAGTTACTGATCAGCAGACTATATTTTTTAGAGCTGATAGGCGAAAACCATCTGAATGGGAGAAGGAAGTTATGCTTCTCGATCGATTTAATATTCAGAGGAAGTCCACACCACATATTTGGATACGAGCAAGGGATACAGATCAGAACTTGAGGATTCTTGTCTTCCCTTGCAAGAACTCGTTCTTTAATCTTCCACTTACATATTCGTTAAACTTTGATCTCGGGATCAACAAGTGTTATTAGAGTAGTTGGTCTTTACAAACTAGCTGCTTTGAGTCGCCAAGGACCAGATCTAGTTGTTCTTGCAATTCTTCTTTTGTCTAGCGAGCAGGTACCTCGATGAATAACATAAAGCTTTCAGCATATCAAGTGGAGAAGTTCGTAGCATGGAAGTTTAGATCTACCACATGTTGGGATTATATACTGAAAGCATATATGATTAAGTGTTTTGTACACTAGTCTTCATATATGTGTTGCAACAACAATGCTCGTTGTCTGATGAAACAAACATACAACGAACCATAATATCCTATTATCTCGCTTATAGGGATGACCATATGGTGTGTAGGAGATCACAGAGGATCATATGAGTCGTTTGAACTAGCGAGATATAAATTGTATCACAACTGAGATAATCCCTGGATAGGTTGTCGGTCTAAGCTGCGGCACATCGGTTCATAAGTGGGCTTATCCTAGCTACTTGATGTGTCGGTACATGGTTATGTATTGATGGGATCAACAGTGGGATGTGCCATTCTCATTGACATATGAATGAGCCAGATACCTAACATACATCCTATGATCTTAAACCTAACTACAGATTGACCGCACTTTGATTTACCATGGTGGCGAGTCTTACATGTACTCTTATACCCGTATTTTGGGTGTTGGCAATTTGTGTGTGGCCTGCTTAGTCTGGACGTTTAGGTAAGCATATCCGTTTCAGGATGGTGACATTCCCTGAGGAGCTCACAAGGTTCATTATGCTAAACCCTGCAGGTTGAATTATTTAATTCAGGCATAAGTAAAAAGGAGTGAGTGGTATTACTCAGGAAATAAGAGATTAATTAATTGTGGTTGATTGTCATAAGCCAAATTAACTAATGAATGTCCAAAACCTTAAATATGTGGATCATGTTAGTTTGGTGCAACCCGTTCCTAATAACGTGGTAATAAAGGGGCGAGTCAGCATTGTTACCGTGGTGAAGGTTAAAACAATGTTTTATTAATTAATTATGTTCTGGGTTGAACAAGGAAGGATTAATTAATAAAGAGGGCCCACTTTATTATTTGCATCTGGTCCCTAGTCTGGCCCATGAACTGCTCAAGCCTATTAGGGTTAGGGTTTCTCAAAACTAACATTATATAAAGGCCTTCTCTCTATCAGATCAAGTTAGACTTTTCAGTATATTGAAAATAGAGGGAGAGACGGCGGCGGCTGATCTGTGGGAGGAACTGATCGATTTCTCCAGATCTTGGATCCAACTTGGTAGATAATCCTCACCAGATTTCCAATGAGCAAGGGAACAGATCTGAAGATCAGATCTGTAGGAACAACTGTCCATCGCCGGCATTCAATCTCAGATCTAAGTTTACTCCACCGTTTTATTCTCCGATCAAGATCTGTAGATCAAACGGTGAAGATCAGGTATTCCTAAATTCCATCCTCTGCAATTAATTTTGGAGGAGCATGCATAGGTTCGCATGGTTTATTCAATTGAAATTTGTTCCTAGTATCCTAAGAACGATCCTTGGCAAGAATTTAATTAATGGCAACTCATGTTGTCCATCGTAGACTCAAATCCTACACCACAGTGCTAAAAAGCATACATCCAGAGATAGTATATGTCATCGAGAGGGGTCCCATCAAGATCCTCAAGATCAACAATTACATCAGAGATCAAGATAGACCAGATATGGTAAAAAATTCTTACAGCGAATAGACCTATAAAGATAAGAAGAGGGCCCAGTTGGACTCTATCGCACACGAGCTGATACTATCACCATTACCTGACGCCCTTGAAGAGGAGGTGATGGAGTTCAACAACGCCAAGGAAGCCTGGGACTACCTAGGTGGACTGTGTTAAAGTTAGAGCAGATGAAGCATAACAAGCTTCAAGTGTGTGTAGAAAAATACGAGTCCTTTAAAATGCTTCCAAGAGAAAGCATCAAAGCAAAGGAGACCTGGTTTAACTCTATCGTGAATGAACTGAGGGCACTGGACAAGGAATATTCAACTGCGGATCTTAATGCTAAGATCCTATCCAAAATGCCTAAAGAAGATTGGTTTGTCAAAACAACCAATTTGAAGGAGAATGATCTGTCTTTGATCTCAACGAAGGAGCTGTTCGCCCAAATTCAAGCGGACGAATGGGACATCCAGATGGTGAACAAAAATGAAACGGTTCAAGTCGCCAGTTTACCAAGCCAGAATGTTGAAGATACATTATATTTCGTCAAGAAGGATGTTACATGGAGATCAAAGAAGACCATTCAGACTGACAGACCAGTCGGTCAATCCAACTTGATTAAGGAGGTACCATCAACCTCTACCTCCCACCAGAAAGAAGGAGAGAGCTCTATCGCAGAGCTTGAAAAACATATGAAGAAAGGTTTAAGCTAGTACTGCTTTGTGGGCTATTCCAGGTAAACGAAAAAGATGGTTGCTTTGTGTATCCTAGACACAAGTAAGTTGTATAGGATGAAACCATGAATCCAAATGTGAGATTATTCTCTAACATTTTAGAAAAGACAATTCAAATCGATCAGGAAATACCCCGTGGCACATTGAGCACACCTTGGAAGGTATGGTACCAATTGCACGGTCACCTGTGTAAGATGATAAACCACAAATTAATGCACCATTAATTGACAACGTAAAAAGGAGCATCGTTGCAGTGGGAGGTTGCCTTAATAGGCTTAATGGTACTGGTTCGTGGAAACAGTCTTTGGACTCGTTCCCAGCTTAACGAACAATATCGTACTCATCCCTTAAAGCGCAACGAAGCGATTAAGACAAACGATGCAATTTAATGACGTCATGTCATGAATTCATAAATGAATCAGTAAAAGTTATGGTTGTATATCAGGATCAGTGATTGTCAAATAGCTTACCGGCTATAGGTAACTGATTGATATACAAGAAGAATGCTCGAATGGTGACCTAGTATATTTGAGTGTCTAGGTTAGTGAGTAAGGTATGTTTCACAACAAGACTTGCTCACTGGTTGCAACTACTAAACCCATTCGAATTCTTTTAACCATAACAGCACATATGAATCTAATTATCTGGAAGATAGATGATGTCATCCAAATTTTATTATTGTGTACCTTGATAAAAGGTGACGACATCTGTATGCAACAACCAGATAAGTTATGTGCAGTAAAGTGAAAAGCATCATGTCTAGAAGTCAAGGTAGTTCAAATATGAACTTAAAGGTGCTTCAAGGTCGTGTAACAGACATTTCGATATTGTCTATCAAGAATGATAGTTTCATGTACCAGTTATGTGTCAGCGGAAGTGTGGTTTTTCCTTCAACATTATGTAGATGGTATTTTTACTTTCGGAAACGGAGTGGAGATATTGTCAGGCATAAAGATATGGTTAACAGTTTCAGAAGTAGGACTTATGAGATTTTGAAACATCTTTTGAATTAAGGTCTTGTGTTGCCATAAGAAAAGGATGTTCATGTATCTCAAGCCGCTTAAATTGAATCTGTGGTGAGTCGTTCATAGCAAGAAAGATTGTTGTCTTTCTATATTGTAAATGAACGAAGTTAGATATCTATACTGCTATAAGCATGTTAAACAGATATCAGTTCAACTCTGGATAGGCACATTGGATAATGAATAAGCCTTGTGAGTTGAATGGCATCAGATATCCAGGAGGATCATAAGGAAAGTAAATCGACCTCTAACTATGTGTTGGGCTTGGAGGAGGAGTTATAGGAATCTAACACAGAAGTGTGTTGCGAATTTCGGTATGAAGGTTATGTCTTTGACAGCTTCATTAGCTTCGCAAGAAGTAGTATAACTACGAAGTTATCCTCTAGTGGTGTGTGTTCTGAGTTTGCCTAATAAAGTCACATGGAATTGTGATCATGTTGGTGCAATGGCAAACTCAAGGGAACCCAAGACTCACAAGGTGGAGAAACACATAGGATGTGTGATATCACATCATACGAGGAATCATGACAAGTGGTAACGTGAATGCAGTGGAAGTGATTGACAGTATAGACACACTTAATACTTTGATAAAGCAATGGTATTATGCTTTAAGTATAAGTGCGAGATTGTTGGGATTATATATTGAAAGCATATATGATTAAGTGTTTTGTACACTAGTCTTCATATATGTGTTGCTACAACAATGCTCGCTGTCTGATGAAACAAACATACAACGAACCATAATATCCTATGATCTCGCTTATAGGGATGACCATATGGTGTGTAGGAGATCACAGAGGATCATATGAGTCGTTTGACCTAGCGAAATATAAACTGTATCACAGCTGAGACAGTCCCTGGATAGGCTGTCGGTCTAAGCTGCGGCACATTGGTTCATAAGTGGGCTTATCCTAGCTACTTGATATGTCGGTACATGGTTATGTATTGATGGGATCAACAGTGGGATGTGCTATTCGCATTGACATATGAATGAGCCAGATTCGTAACATACTTCCTATGATCTTAAACCTAACTGAAGGATAAGGGGCACACACAGATTGACCGCACTTTGATTTACCATGGTGGCGAGTCTTACATGTACTCTTATACCCGTGTTTTGGGTGTTGGCAATTTGTGTGTGGCATGCATAGTCTGGACGTTTAGGTAAGCATATCCGTTTCAGGATGGTGACATTCCCTGAGGATCTCACAAGGTTCATTATGCTAAACCCTGCAGGTTGAATTATTTAATTCAGGCATAAGTGAAAAGGAGTGAGTGGTATGACTCAGGAAATAAGAGGTTAATTAATTGTGGATGATTGTCATAAGCCAAATTAATTAATGAATGCCCAAAACCTTAAATATGTGGATCATGTTAGTTTGGTGCAACTCGTTCCCAATAACGTGGTAATAAAGGGGCGAGTCAGCATTGTTACTGTGGTGAAGGTTAAAACAATATTTTATTAATTAATTATGTTTTGGGTTGAACAAGGAAGAATTAATTAATAAAGAGGGCCCACTTTATTATTTGCATCTGGTCCCTGGTCTGGCCCATGAACTGCTCAAGCCCGTTAGGGTTTCTCAAAACCCTAACACTATATAAAGGCCTTCTCTCTATTAGATCAAGTTAGACTTTTCAGTATATTGAAAATAGAGGGAGAGACGGCGGCGGCTGATCTGTGGGAGGAACTGATCGATTTCTCCAGATCTTGGACCCAACTTGGTAGATAATCCTCACCAGATTTCCAAGGAGCAAGAGAACAGATCTGAAGATCAGATCTGTAGGAACAATTGTCCATCGCCGGCATTCAATCTCAGATCTAAGTTTACTCCACCGTTTTATTCTCCGATCTAGATCTGTAGATCAAACGGTGAAGATCAGGTATTCCTAAATTCCATCCTCTGCAATTAATTTTGTAGGAGCATGCATAGGTTCGCATGGTTTATTCAATTGAAATTTGTTCCTGGTATCCTAAGAACGATCCTTGGCAAGAATTTAATTAATGGCAACTCATGTTGTCCATCATAGACTCAAACCCTACACCACAGTGCTCAAAAGCATACATCCAGAGATAGTATATGTCATCGAGAGGGGTCCCATCAAGATCCTCAAGATCGACAATTGCATCAGAGATCAAGATAGACCAGATAAGGTAAAAAATTCTTACAGCGAATGGACCTATAAAGATAAGAAGAGGGCCCAGTTGGACTCTATCGCACACGAGCTGATACTATCACCATTACCTGATGCCCTTCAAGAGGAGGTGATGGAGTTTAACAATGCCAACGAAGCCTGGGACTACCTAGGTGGACTGTGTTAAAAGTTAGAGCAGATGAAGCATAACAAGCTTCAAGTGTGTGTAGAAAAATACGAGTCCTTTAAAATGCTTTCAAGAGAAAGCATCAAAGCAAAGGAGACCTGGTTCAACTCTATCGTGAATGAACTGAGGGCACTGGACAAGGAATATTCAACTGCGGATCTTAATGCTAAGATCCTGTCCAAAATACATAAAGAAGATTGGTTTGTCAAAACAACCAATTTGAAGGAGAATTATTTGTCTTAGATCTCAACGAATGAGCTGTTCGCCCAAATTCAAGCGGACGAATGGGACATCCAGATGGTGAACAAAAATGAAACGGTTCAAGTCGCCAGTTTACCAAGCCAGAATGCTGAAGATACATTATATTTCGTCAAGAAGGATGTTAGATGGAGATCAAAGAAGGCCATTCGGACTGACAGACCAGTCGGTCAATCCAACTTGATTAAAGAGGTACCCTGAACCTCTACCTCCTACCAGAAAGAAGGAGAGAGCTCTATCGAAGAGCTTGAAAAACATATGAAGAGATTTGCCAAGCTCCTGGAGAAAGCCAAGACAATGTCTACCCGTTCACAGCCTGATAACAAAAGGTTCATGAACAGGGCTCCCAGTTTCTATTTTGAGTGCAACTCACCGGATTAGTTGAAGTCCGAATGTCAGAGGGTGGACAAAGAAAAAAGGGAGTGACTCAAACAAATCTTCGATCGACGAGCGTCCAAGGTAGTTGCCAAGGCAATGCTATCAAGGATAGAGATACCCAACATACCAACAACGACGATGAGTTCTATATGTTAGATGGAGAGTCGGAGGAAGAAGCTCTACTGGCATTCATAGCTGCCATTGGAGAAGTGGATGATGCTGCAGAAATTGAATTAGCTCTAGCTGCGATTTGGTGACTAGGTAACTAATACACTACCAGTTTATATTTCGTCTGATGCATTTTAGAAGAATCTGAATGATTTTCCTCCGATTTAGATAATGTTTCCCTTGATCTTTTTCAAAATAATTTTCCAAGTTTTATTAGCTTAAAAATGCTTTAGCCAGAGAAAGTTTCTTGTTGAGACTTCAAGTTTTAGTTTTGACCGAAGAGATTGCCAAATTTAAGTCAGCCCGCAAGGAACTAGCAAGACTTAAGATTGAACACTCCACTATGCTTAAAAATTTTGAAAATTTTAAACTGGAGTGCAAAACTTTAAAAAAACTTGAGCCAGAACCTTGTAGATGTTCTTTTACTAAAAGCTCAAGAGTATTAGAAGAAGTACTTTGCAATCAAAGAGACTCTAATGATAAATCGAGCCTAGGTTTTAGTGAAAATATTTTGAGCAAATCTTCTTCAACTGACACTGGGAGAAAAGAAATATTTTTTATCAAAGAAAACCCCAATGATCATATCAAGTTGAAAGGCAAATTGATAGTTTACAATTTACTAGTTTAAACTGGTAAAGCTAACTGTTGGTTAGCCAACAACCCTAAACTGACTGATCAGAAAGTGACGAGAAATTCGGCTTACAAGGAGAAATTGGGTAAACAGTACGCTCCTAAACTGAGAAAGTCAGGAAGCCAACTAAGCCTCAGAAACTGGAAGAGTAGTATGTTTCCACTCCGAGGAAATTAGTTTCATCAACCAGTTTGACCAAACTGTCAATTCATGACAGGTGATAAGTTAGTATTTTTACCAACTTATCTAGTTGTTCTTTGGCTAATTGAGTGATGTTTAGATTATTTTATGCATATTTTTGTGCATGAATTGGCTTTTGTGCTCGTAATGTCGTGATTGGTGAATTATGCAGGTTTTTAGTCAGAAAAAGGGGAGAAGTAGGAATTGCTCGAAGTTCTAGAGCCACATCGATCGATGCCATGGGCACGTCGATCGATGAGGGCAATTCAGTGGATGAGATCGACGAAGAGATGGAAGAGAGATCGACGAAGTGCTTTTCAAGGCCCGTCGATCGACGCCCAATTTCCGTCGATCAATGCGGATTCATCCAGGCCGTCGATCAACGTGGCGACGGGTTTTCCTAATCTGATCCTGATTTGAAGATAGAGACATATCTAATCCTAGATACTGTTTGATACATCTTTCACTATTATAAAAGGCCATGTAAAACTCGAAATTAAGTGTGGAAATCAGGATAGCAATTAAGAGATTTTAGAGTTGAAGTTTTTAAGAGATTTCCAAGAACTTTTTAGGTTTATGTTTGAAGACAGGTTTTTGTGGGAAGACATCTACACCCAAGTCTTTATGCAATTCATGTTTTTCTTTATCTCTATGATTTTATTCATGAATTTGTGTAGCTAAATCTCTCTTCAGATTCTAGGGTTTCAAATTATCAATGTATGCATGTTTGATTAATTGAATTATTTTCCCTTTCTCATCGTAGTTTGTGAAATTTGTGCTTATTCATAATCTTGAGTTTGCTGGCCACATCTTAGGATTAATTAGTTGAGAACTTGAGACGTAACTGTAGTAGTTTTCAATGGAAAGAGTTTTTCACAATATAATTTGATTTCCTGTCTGAGCATAAGGAGATAAATTATAGGAATAGATCCGTAGAATTATAGAGTTAATTAATTCATCTAGAGACCGAGCGGAGATAGGTAATTAATTAATCTACTTTATGAATTGTCCAACAAAGAAGTTCATAATACTTTTCTGATGTTTCACTACGAAGAGGAATTAAATTGGGAATTAATCAATTTATTCATACTTGTCATACTTGATAGGTAGATATCCCTGGAATCTGTACTTCTCATAACTGCTTCATCAAAAGTCTTTTATTTTCCTGTTTAATTTTAATTTGCGAAATCAGTTGAAACAAAACCCAAAGTTTATTTTCTTTCCTAACCAGTATTTCGAGAGCTTATATTTTAGTACTTAAGATTTTTCTTTATTTCTTCCCCATGGGATTCGATAATTTATTTGCCTCTTTATTATTAGCTTTGCTAAGTTGCTAGTAAAATAATTATACGATCAAATGTTGGCGCCGTTGCCGGGGAAAGAATAGAAATAATCTTACTATTAATTCTGTGATTGAAATACTGATTTAGGTTGTAATTTTCGTACTCATATTTGAATTTTCATGAAGTTTTGTTGTTTACATTGATCGACGCCCAATCACCGTCGATCGACGGCGTAATCGCGTCCACGTCAATCGACGCCCATTCACCGTCGATCGACGCCGTCGTGTTTTCAGAATTCCAGATTATTTTAATTCAGTTGTTTCGGTTTGTTTTTCGTTTACCTCACTACCTCCTTTGTTGTACAGGTAGTGCATGAGTACGAGAGCTAAAGGAAAGGACCCGCTCTATTATCATCCGGACATCGAAGCTACGTGTAGAAAGATCCGAAGGAATAAGCGTACCCAAGATAGTTCGACCGATCGAACAATGGCAGACAACGTACCACCGCCGGACCATGTGCCGCAGCCGAACATACCACAGCCAATTGATCAACCACCTCCACCAATGCTGACTGCAGAGGAACAAGTTGTGCTTCTCCACCAAGTCCAAGAGATGAGAGCTCAACTTCTACAGCTGAACCTCGACAGGGATAATCGACGGCCCCGCCGCCGTCCACTGTTCGAAGACAACCTTGATGATGGAGAAGATGATGACCAGGATCAGTCGGATGAATCTGACGACGAGGAAAAAGAGGAGGCTATGCAGAACCGATACAAACCTCGATTCAAGGACACAGACTTCAGAGTTGGCATAAACGCCAACAACTTTGAGCTGAAAACCAGATTGGTGCAGATGGTGCAACAAAATCAATTCGGAGGAAAAGCTATTGAAGATCCTCATGCACATCTCGATAAGTTTCTTATGCTCTGCAACACTGTCAAGATCGGAGGAGTTAGTAAAAGTGTCATCCGAATGCGTCTGTTCGCATTCTCTCTGAGGGATAAGGCACAATCTTGGTTTACTGCACTCGATAAGGGAAGCATCAGTACATGGACGGAGCTAAGGAATGAATTCCTGGAAATTTCTTCCCTCCAAACGTCATCAGACAAAGAAGGAAGGAAATCATCAGATTCGCACAAAGACCTGATGAGAGCTTCTGTAGGGTTTGAGTCTACGATGGACAACACGAGTTGCCATTAATTAAATTCTTGCCAAGGTTCATTCTTAGGATACCAGGAACAAATTTCAATTAAATAAACCATGCGATCCTATGCATGCTCCTACAAAATTAATTGCAGAGGATGGAATTTAGGAATACCTGATTTCACCGTTTGATCTACAGGTCTAGATCGGAGCCAACAACGATGAAATAGATCTGGATCTGAATCTAAAAGCCGGCGATGGACAATTGTTCCTACAGATCTGATCTTCTGATCTGTTCCCTTGCTCCTTGGAAATCTGGTGAGGATTATCTACCAAGTTGAATCCGAGATCTGGAGGAATCGATCAGTTCCTCTCTTCCGGATCGCCACCGCCATCTCTCTCTATATTTTCAATATACTGAAATTCACTTTGATATGATAGAGAGAAAGCATATATATAGTGTTAGGGTTATGAGAAACCCTAACCCGAATGGGCTTGAGCAGTTCATGGGCCAGACCAGGGACCAGATGCAAATAATAAAGTGGGTCCTCTTTATTAATTAATCCTTCCTTGTTCAACCCAGAACATAATTAATTAATAAAACATTGTTTTAACCTTCACCACGGTAACAATGCTGACTCACCCCTTTATTACCACGTTATTAGGAATGGGTTGCACCAAACTAACATGATCCACATATTTAAGGTTTTAGACATTCATTAATTAATTTGGCTTATGACAATCAGCCACAATTAATTAATCTCTTATTTCCTGAGTAATACCACTAACTCCTTTTCACTTATGTCTGAATTAAATAATTCAACCTGCAGGGTTTAGCATAATGAACCTTGTGAGCTCCTCAGGGAATGTCACCATCCTGAAACGGATATGCTTACCTAAACGTCCAAACTAAGCAGGCCACACACAAATTTCCAACACCCAAAATACGGGTATAAGAGTACATGTAAGACTCGCCACCATGGTAAATCAAAGTGTGGTCAATCTGTGTGTGCCCCTTATCCTTCAGTTAGGTTTAAGATCATAGGAAGTATGTTAGGGATCTGGCTCATTCATATGTCAATGAGAATGGCACATTCCACTGTTGATCCCATCAATACATAACCATGTACCGACACATCAAGTAGCTAGGATAAGCCCACTAGTGAACCGATGTGCCGCAGCTTAGACCGACAGCCTATCCAGGGACTGTCTCAGCTGTGATACTGTTTATATCTCGCTATGTCAAATGACTCATATGATCCTCTGTGATCTCCTACACACCATATGGTCATCCCTATAGGCGAGATAATAGGATATTATGGTTCGTTGTATGTTTGTTTCATCAGACAGCGAGCATTGTTGTAGCAACATATATGAAGACCAGTGTACAAAACACTTAATCATATATGCTTTCAGTATACAATCCCAACAGCTTCAATGAGGCGTGGGAGCGATTCAAGGAGCTACTGAGATCTTGTCTAGGACATGGCTTTCCGCCAGGAGAACAGACTAAAGCATTCTACGAGGGACTCAACGAGAAGACCGATGAGTTGGTGGACACCACATTAGGAGACACCATCATGACGAAAAGCGGAAAGAAAGCCATGGAGTTCTTCCAAACGATGGGCTAACAACACTCAACGGTGGTCCTCAAGTCGACATCGACCTGTGAAAGCGGTCGAGAAAGTGGTGGAGAAAGTAGTCGAACAACCTGATTTGGCAACCGAGCTGAAAAAGCTAAAGGAAGAGTACGCTGCACTAAAGCAGGAGAAAACAGTTGCTGCAGTTGAGCCAGTACAAGCTCCACCTGAAGGGGATTGTGCTGATGTAAACTTCATCCAAATGGGTGGTTATCAAAACAACTACCGCGGAGGATATCAGCAACACAATCAACAGCATAAGCAGCCCTACACCTATAATCACGCAAGGAATCACCCTGGATTCTCCTACGCGAACAATCAAGCCGCATAGCAGCCACCACCTGGATTTGCAGTGCAAGATGGAGCAGTGGTGGAGAAGAAGAAGCCAAATCTCGAGGAGATTTTGGCTAAATTCATGCAAGGGTCCACTGACAAAGTGACCAAATTGGAGCAAGAAATCTCGGGCATGAACACTAAAGTTGATCAGGTGCAGAAGCATGTGCAAATTATAGAAAACCAGGTCAGCCAGATTACCGATGCCCTCGGAGCTCAACTCAGAGCTCAACACAAGCCGGGACAACTCCCGAGCAACACTCAAGTTAACCCCAAGAATCAGAATCAGAGGAACCAAGTGAATGCCATAACTCTGGGAGGGGGAAAATCATATGAAGGGCCAAAGCAGGCAGGGGAAGACACCCGGGAGGACGAAGAAGCTGAGCAGGACAAAGGAGCCATCGCAGACACATCCCCATCGATCGACGCGGGATCTACAGCAATCGACGCAGCTCAAAAGGGTTCATCGATCGACGCCAGTGCCCAGTTTGCCTCCAAAAAGACCCCCTCTGCCATTTCCGCAGCGCTTTGCCAAGACAAAGATGAACGAGAGGTATGCACGCTTCTTAGAAAACATGGAGAAGGTGCACATCAACATTCCATTGGTTGAGGCCCTGCGAGAGATGCCTGGATACATTAAATTCCTGAAAGACATGGTAGCCCAGAAAAGAACCTTCATGGAGCACGAGACAGTCAATCTCTTCGAAGAATGCAGCGCCATAATTCAAAAGAAGATGTCAATCAAAAGAGAGGATCCGGGCTCCTTTACGATCTCTTGCATAATCGGAGGGGAGACTTTCGGAAAAGTCCTCTGTGATTCTGGAGCATCAATCAATTTGATGCCATTGTCTATCTTCAAGCGGTTGGAGATCGGGAATATCAAGCCAACAATCATATCACTCCAGATGGCCGATTGTTCGGTGTCCTACCCGAAAGGCATTGTAGAAGATGTGCTGGTGAAGGTAAAGGATTTCATTATCCCAGCCGATTTTGTGGTGCTTGATATGGAGGAAGATCGGAACATTCCCTTGATTCTGGGACGACAATTCTTGAAGACTGGAGAGGCATTGATCGACATTCGAGACGGCAAGCTGACCTTCAGGGTTAACAATGAGTCGGTCACATTCTCAATCTATAAGGCCATGCAGAAGCACAACGAAGGGAGCTACCAAGAAGAATGCCACATGATCAACTGTTTCAACCCAATGATTTCTTCTCCCTTCTCCTCTCTCAAAAGTGAGCCGGATTTTCTGGAAAACTGCCTACAACACTGGTTGTTCTCATCGACAAATCTAGAAGAAGCAGGCGGGGAAATTTTGGATCTGGTCATGGAGCTGGATGTGCTTGAGGAGATAACTTGGGAACAGGAAAACAAAAGGGAGCGACTATTATGTCGGTACAGCCTTAACAAACCAGGAAAATGTGGGAGAAAGACCATGTCGATCGACGCCGGAATTTTGTTGATCGACACCACCTCAAAATCTACGTCGATCGACGCCCGAAGGAATTCAGATGTGGAGTTTTCATCGATAGAGAAAGCACGACATAGAAAAGGGATTGTCGTAGTTTCAACCACGTCGATTGACACTCAAGGCACGTCGATCGATGCCTAAGATCTGGGACAGCAGCCATCCAACTCTGATCCGCCGACTCTGGAACTCAAGACGCTTTTGGCGCACCTCAGGTATGTTTTTCTGGGTTCTAACGACAATTACCCTGTTATTGTCTCTGCCTATCTTACACAGGGGGACTTAGATAAATTACTTCGAGTTCTAGGGAAATACAAGTCCGCCATTGGATGGACTTTGGGGGATATCAAGGGAATCAGCCCTTCACTTTGCATGCACAAAATCATCCTTGAAGAGGACGCCACACCAAAGAGACAAGAACAGCAACGACTGAATCCCATCATGCAAGAAGTCGTAAAGAAGGAGGTTCTCAAACTCCTAGACCATGGCATGATATATCCAATTTCCGACAGCAAATGGGTAAGCCTTACACAAGTAGTAGCCAAGAAAGGGGGATGCAGATAGTGAAGAACGACGATGGAGAGGAAGTTGCGACAAGACCAGTCACGGGATGGCGATTTTGCATTGACTATCGAGCCATGAACACCGCCACGTGCAAGGATCACTTTCCTCTTCCTTTCATTGATCAAATGCTTGATAAATTATCCGGTTACCCTTTCTATTGTTTTCTTGATGGTTACTCAGGGTATAACCAGATAGTTGTGGCACCAGAAGATCAGCACAAGACAGCATTCACCTGTCCTTACGGAGTGTTTGCCTACCGACGGATGCCGTTTGGATTGTGCAACGCACCGACGACCTTTCAAAGATGCATGATGGCAATCTTTCACGACTTGATCGAACAAATCATGGAGGTATTCATGGATGATTTTTCAGTTTTAGGTAGCTCATTTGATGTTTGTTTGCAGAATCTGGCTACCGTACTTGAGAGATGCACCGAGACAAATCTATGCCTTAATTGGGAGAAATGTCACTTCATGGTGCGAGAAGGAATCATGTTGGGACATCGAATATCAGCTGAAGGACTAGAAGTGGACCGAGCCAAAGTGACAGCCATCGAAAAGATGCCGCCACCAACAAGTGTCAAAGCAGTCAGAAGTTTTCTTGGTCATGCTGGATTCTACAGAAGATTTATCAAAGACTTCTCAAAGATATCGTGGCCTTTGTGCAACTTGCTGGAGAAGCATGTGTCATTTGTCTTCGACGACGACTGCCTGCAGGCCTTTGAAAAGCTGAAGGAGGCATTAGTGACAGCTCCGGTGTTGACTTCTCTAGATTGGAGCGAGCAGTTCATTCTGATGTGCGACGCCAGTGACTATGTAGTTGGGGCAGCTTTGGGGCAGCTGAAAGGAAGGCTCTTTTATGTGATTCACTACGCCAGCAAAAGCATGGATCCGGCTCAGTGCAACTATACCACCACAGAAAAGGAAATGCTTGCAGTCGTGTATGCATTTGACAAGTTTCGGTCCTATCTGATAGGTTCGAAGACGATTTTCTACACCGACCACGCAGCCATCAGATACATGTTCGCGAAGCAAGATGCCAAGACCAGATTGATCCGGTGGATACTTTTGCTACAAGAGTTTGATTTGGAGATCAAAGACAGAAAAGGGAGTGAAAATGTGATTGCAGACCATTTGTCACGATTAGAGCCACCAGTCGAAGGGGATGATCAGGTGATGAGGATCCGAGAGACATTCCCCGACGAACAGATCTACGCTATTAAGGATTTAAGGGAGATGTACGTGTCAAAAACACCATGGTATGCAGATTTTGTCAATTATCTGGTGGCCGGCGTTCTTCCACCGGATTCTTCCCCATATGCAAAAAAGAAGTTTCTGCATGACGTCAGATTCTACAATTGGGAGGAGGGACCTTTGTCGTAGATGCGCTGACGGTGTCATTCGCCGTTGTGTGCCTCATCCGAGTGGCAACAAATCTTTGAGGCCTGTCATTCATCTCCTAACGGCGGTCATCATTCAGCCAACCGGACAGCATTCAAAATCCTTGCGAGCGGATTCTATTGGCCTTTCATCCACGAGATCTGCCGTGGGTGGATTACGAGTTATGATCGTTGCCAGATGACCGGCAACATTTTGCGGAGGGATGAGATGCCACAAATCCCGATGATTGAAGTTGAAATCTTTGACGTATGGGGGATCGACTTCATGGGTCCTTTTTCGCCATCCCAAGGGTTCTCATATATTCTACTGGCGGTGGACTACGTGTGCGATGGGTTGAAGGTGTTCCAACAGTCACCAATGACTCCAAAGTCGTCATCAAGTTCCTTCAGAAGCTCATGACAAGATTTGGAACACCAAGAGCCTTGGTAAGCGATGGGGGATCACACTTTTGTAACAAATGGCTTGCCTCTCTTCTTGCTAGATACGGAGTCAAGCACCGCGTTACCACCCCATATCATCCTCAAGGGAACGGGCTGACGGAGCTGTCCAACCGAGAAATCAAGCAAATCTTGGAGAAGACGGTAAAGCAGCGAAAAGATTGGGCAGCAATACTTGACGATGCACTTTGTGTAGGGTTTTTTCGTGAACCGAATCACCAAAACCAAAATGAACCGGATCGATTTATGGATATTGCACATAATTAAAATTCTCAAAACCCTAGCATGCTCCTATGAATTTAATACAAAGATTTGTGGATTTAGGGTTTACCGTAACTCCGTCGAGTCTGAACCGATCTTTCGCGTTTGAATTTCAAATCTCAATTCAACCACGCGATCTGATTTAATCTGCGGAAACAGAAATTAGAGACGTAATTTCTTAGAGAAAATCCAAACAGAAAGAGAAGGAAGAAAGAAAATTTGTTCTCCAGATTAGATCTTCAGGGCTGTGTCCCAATGCTGATCAGATCTACTACTGGTGAGGACTCCGTAGATCTATATTCTGAGCAGGACCAGAATCGAAATTCTCCTCCTTCTACCTCAAAATCGGCGCCTCCCTCTCTCTCTCTAGGGTTAGTGTGTTTCAACTGTGTTACAACTTATGAGAGAGAACTGTCTATTTATAGACCTAGGGTTGGAAACCCTAATGGGCCATTTTGGGCTCAATTCAGCATATTTAATTGGGCCAGTCCTGGGACCTAATGCAAATAATAAAGTGGGCCTATAAATTAATTAATTCCCATGTCCACAACCCAGGACACAATTAATTAATTAATATTAATTCTTTTTCACCACAGAATTAATACTGACCTACCCCTTTATTACCACGTTATGAGAACGGGCTGCATTAATTGAGAATCCCCATATTTCAGGTTACCGGACATCCATTAATTAATCGGAGCCTCTAACAAGCTCTAACTACAATTAATTAATATCTTATAATTCCTGAGTAGTACCACTCAAACCTTATCACTCGTGCCTGAACTTAATCAGCCTGCAGGACTTTGGCACGATGAATGTTATTGAGCTCCTCAGGGAATGTCCCCATCCTATTACTCGGATATGGATACCTAAGTCCAGTCTCAGGCAGTACTACACGAACTGTTGTTACCCAAGATGCGGATATACGAGCACGTTACTTAGGCTCTCCACCATGGCAAGTCAAAGCAACAGTCAACCCGTGCAAACCCCTGAACCTTCGTTAGGGTTTGGACTCAATCAATATAACGAGATCTTTTATTCGCTGATGTCAGACAGACGAATATATCTCACTGCGGTCTATCAATACGCCACCTCTGCGTACCATCATGTCAAGTAACCAAGATAGACTACTTATTCCGACAATGCCGCAGCCATCCGGACAGACGTATCCTCATACGCTGTCTCGGCTGTGATCAGGTTTATGTCTCACTATGTCAAGTGATCATACTGTCTTCTGCGATCTACAACACGCCGTATGATCGTCCCTATCGGTGAGACAAGAGGATACCATTGTTCAGACATGTAAGATTGTTAACAGATAGGAGAAATAAACCGTTGTATACTCATTGTAATAAATGCTTTCAGTATACAAAACCCATCAATCTACCACTTATACTCAAAGCATAACTAAGCTATTACAGAGTATACAGTCTGTCTATCTAGTCTGATGTCACTTTAACCACTGTCAGTGGTCGGCATCCACCTCAGACCCCCTCTTTCGAGGCGGCGACATATTCCGCCTCCATGGTGGAGTCAGCAATGCATTTCTGCTTTGAGCTCCTCCAAGATACAGCTCCACCTCCCAGGGTAAACACATATCCTGAGGTCGATTTCTTCTCATCCTGGTCCCCTTGGAAATCCAAGTCTGTATAACCCACAGGGCACAAATCCTCACTTTGATAAACTAGGCAGAAATTCCTAGTTCTTTTCAAATACTTGAGGATATGCTTTACAGTAGTCCAGTGCGCCTGTCCAGGGTTAGACTGATATCTTGCTACCATGCCAACGGCATAACAGATATCTAGCCTGGTACACAGCATCGCATACATGAGACTACCCACAGCCGAAGCATATGGTACAAGACTCATCTTGTCTTTCTCCCGTTGTGTCTGAGGACACTGCCCACCAGAAAGACGAACGCCATGTCTGAAAGGTAGCAAACCTTTCTTGGCGAGTTGCATGCTGAACCGGGCTATCACAGTATCCACATAGGATGCCTGGGATAAGCTCAACATTCTTCTCGTACGATCTCGTAAGACCTTAATCCCAAGAATGTAGCCAGCTTCTCCCAGATCTTTCATTTGGAACTGTTTGGATAACCAAACTTTGATTTCGGACATCACTCCCTCGTTGTTTCCAAATAGGAGTATGTCATCAACGTATAGTGCAAGGAAGACCACGCTCCCACTGACATAAAGTCGGTAAACACAACTTTCATTTTCCAACTGTGCAAATCCATAGGATTTAATCACATCGTTGAAACGTAAGTTCCACGACCTTGAAGCTTGCTTAAGTCCATACAAGGACTTCCTAAGCTTTCAGATAAGATGTTCTTCGCCCTTGCTTATGTAACCCTCAGTTTGCTGCATATAGATGTCTCTACCTTCTTCAAGGTAACCGTTCAAAAAAGCGGTTTTGACATCCATCTGCCAGATCTCGAGGTCCATATGCGCAGCTATGGCAAGGAGTATCCGGATGGATTTGAGCATGGCTACGGGTGAAAAGGTTTTGTCATAGTCAATGCCCTCTTTCTGACTATAACCCTTTGCCACCAGCCTGGCTTTAAAAGCCGTGATCTTTCCATCCGCCCCTTTCTTTCTTATGTATACCCATTTGCACCCTATAGCCCTAAAGCCATCCGGCAAATCAGTTTTCTGGTATATATCCATAGCAGTTATGGATTCAATTTCAGAATCCATGGCGACACGCCATTTGGCGACATCCTTGTCCTGCACTGCCTATTCGTAAGTCAGTGGGTCAGAGTCCTCATGTCCGTCTTCTGGGCTCAAGTCCGAAGACTCACCCACGAACATGGACCTTTTCGGCTGGAAAATAACTCTCCCACTACGACGAGGCATCGGTGCCGTGTCAGTAGTAGGTGCAGTGAATTGTGGTCCTGCACCTTGCACTGAAGAACGTGTCTGTGGTGCTGTACCTCTCACATGAGCACCCACATCTACACGTTCCCCTTCCCTTGGAATTGCATTCTCGTTATCAATTTCTTGAAGAACGATATCACTCCTTGACCTGTGATTACTCACATACTCGTCCTCCAAGAATCTAGCGTTGGTGCTAACAACGACTCTTTGACTCTCAGGACAGTAAAAGTAACCACCTTTCGTTTGCCTGGGATACCCTATGAACAGCATTACTTTTGACCTGCTTTCTAATTTATCAGGTTCCTTCGACAGTACGTGTGCCGGACAGCCCCATATTCTAAACTTGCACAAACTAGGTTTGCGACCAAGGAAGAGCTCAGAAGGTGTCTTAGGAACTGATTTAGAAGGCATCACATTAAGCACGTAAGCTGTTGTTTCCAATGCGTAGCCCCAAAACGAAATTGGTAAGTTTGCATAACTCATCATTGATCTTACCATCTCTAGAAGAGTCCTATTTCTTCTTTCAGCTACACCATTTTTCTGGGGAGTACCCGGTGCAGTCCACTGGTATGTAATCCCATTTTCTGACAAATACTGCAGGAACTCGTTACCGAGGTATTCGCCACCGCGGTCAGATCGCAGCGACTTGATAGTTTTCCCGACCTTCTTTTCTACTTCAGCCTTGAACTCTTTGAATTTCTCAAAGCATTCAGACTTGTAGCGAAGCAGGTAAACATATCCGTACCTTGAGTAATCGTCAATGAAAGTGATGAAGTACTCGTACCCTCCACGAGCCTGCGTGGACATCGGTCCACATAAGTCAGAATGGATCAATTCCAACACGTCCTCTGCTCGAGACTGACTAGCCTTGAAAGGCCTAGTTGACATCTTGCCCTCGATGCAGGATTCGCAGACTTGATAAGGTACAGCCCGAACTAGGTCCAATGTACCGTCGTCTGCAAGTCTCTGAATCCGCTTCAAGCTGATGTGACCCAGTCTCAAGTGCCAGAGATATGTAAGATCCTCATCAGAAGAAGTAAGTTTTCTCTTCCTAGGATTATCAATTACGGATGAATTACATGCAATACTTGCGGAAGACTTATGATTACAGTTAACGAAATAGAGAGAATTATTCAGCATTCCACGACAGATAACACCGTTATTACCAATGATAGAAACACCACTATCAAAAATAACTGAATATCCATCAACATAAAGTTTGGAAACTGAAATAAGGTTTCGCCGAAAATTCGGCACGTACACAACGTCTCTCAAAGTTAAAACAGAATCATCAAAGTACAAGGTGAAATCTCCAATGGCAGCTGCACTCACTTGTGTTGCGTTCCCCATTGAGATGGTAACCTCGTCATTCTTCAGCACCCTCCTCGGTGTGAACCCCTGCAAAATGTAACAAACATGATCAGTAGCTCCAGTATCCACAACCCACGAATGAGTAAAAACCAATGCTAAACATGTTTCCGTAACAAATGCAAATGACGTACCTTGTCCCTTGGCATTCGGACAATCCACCTTTCCGCATCCAGCACACTCGTTCTTCTTTGGAGTGACTTTGGCTCTCTTCCCCTTCCTAGACTTGCTATCGCTGCCTGTTTTCCTGAACTTGCTCTCATCACCATCGTCTCCAACCTTAGAGATTGTCGAACCAGTGTTAGAGCCAGACAGAACAGGTTTCCGTGCTCGCATGGTAGACTGCTCCACTACAAGATCCTCAAGCAGCTCATGCAGAGCATACTCTCCCTTTGCAGCAGCAACTACCTTAAAGTCATGATAGGATTCCGGAAGAGAATTCAAGATAATATCAATCTCGCCTTGCGAACTGATATTACCACCCCGCACAGTAAACTGTCTCATGAGATCAATCACAGACATCATGTGCGTAGTCACTGAACTATCCTCAACCATCTTCTTGCACACAAGATTGTGCACAAGCTTACAGTTAATAATTCGCTCCACTTTGCCAAAAGCCGTCGAGAGTTCCTTCCAAAGATCTCCAGCTCTTTCGAGGTGTTCATACTTATGCCTTAATTCTCTAGACAGGGAACCCGTGATGAACCAGAAGGCAAACTCATCAGCATCCTCCCATCTGTCATAGAATTCAAGCTCAAGTTCGCACACTCCTCTTTGAGAACGCAACAGTGGATCCATGTAAAGAACATGTGCTTGATTTTTCAGATAAAGGATGTGTTTGATGCAGAAACTCCATTCATGGAAGTTTGGACCAGTTAGAAGATTGAGAGCAAGTATATGATCGACAGTAGAAATAGACATATCTAAAACAATAAAGAATCTTAAATAAGAACATACATGTTGAACTTCGAAAACAAATGCATTGAAAACTTTTTAATAAATCAAATACAAATGTTTTCCACTAATTGCCCAAGAGTTCCCACCGCAAGCTACACTCGTAGACATTTACGATGTCACCCTCAACCAGAACTGCGGGTTTTAAGCCCCAATCCATTTAATTTCACTACCATGTCAGGATGCTTTTGACACTAGAAATTAATAATTAGTGAAAACCTTAGACCAAGCCATCTCTCAAGAACAGGGATGCAATTCTTGCATTATATTCTAAGATGCTTCTAAGCAATTAACCTAAAATTTAACTCCGGCCAAAAGAGACAGTTTAGCATGGCACGTAATCATACCGCACAGCCCTTAAAGCTTTTGTTATCTATAATTTAAATCAATCCTAGAATACTTGTGAAAGAGGTCTACGCAAGCTACACTCGTAGACGTTTACGCAAAGCCCTCCCACTATTCACATGATTTAAATTGTTTGTCTAGAAATCCCAACAACCGTACCCATGCACCTCCGAGAACTAGCAAGCTACACTCGTAGACGTTTACTAGAACGAGAGATACACTTACAGCCTAGGACCGCTTTGTGGAGGTCTATTGATTTTAATTAAAAAATCTTCTTATTATTTTTCTTTTAAAAGGTTTCTTTATGCGCACACATAATTTCTTTGTCATTATATTTTCCAAATTTTTGCATGTAATTAAACAAGCCCAAAAATTCCCAAAATATAATCCAACAAAAGAAATTAATCACATAAGCATGCTAGGAAAACTGTAAATAATAAAAGCGATAAAACATGCTTTTCCTATTATCTACACATGCTTAATTGCGCACATAAATAAATCACATATCATACGAGGATAATTAAGGCAAACGAAAATTCCTCGTGGCCCCACAAAATAGAAAATAATATCTATCTATTACAAATTTGAATTTTGAATTAATTTGGATAAATCCAAATCTTTTCAAATCTTCCAAATCTTCAAGAGCCTTCAAATCTGGATACACCAAATCTTTTTGGATTTTTAGGCCTTTGTGATCTGATGATTTGCCCTAACCCTAATGCAAACCCTAGGGTTTACACAGGATTGCACAAACCACTAAAACACAAGCCACCGCGACGGGACAGCAGCCAATGACAGCCACCGCCGCCGCCCCGCCGCCAGCCGCCGCCGCGCGCGCGAGCCCTCGCAACCGTGGCTCCATCCGCATGCGCCCACCGGCGGCCACCCGCGACGCACGCCCTCGCGTGCTGTCGTCCGCGCCGCCGCGGCTCGCTGCCGCCGTGCACCGCCCTTCGTCGGCTCCATCTTCATTCTTCGTCCTCGACCCGTCCAATTACATAAATTTGAAAATTACAAAAATCTATTCTATTACAATTTTCAAATCTACACTAATCACGGAATTTCTCGTGATTTTACAAAATAATTCAGCCCTACACGGATAAACCACCGCGGGCTGAATCAACGGGTTGCCACGAGGAACAAAAACCAACATCCACAAAATAAATTCATACATGCATATAGAATTTAATTATGAACAACAGAGCCATAAATCAGAAACCTGGCTATGATATCAATTGTAGGAATTTTCCGTGAACCGAATCACCAAAACCAAAATGAACCGGATCGATTTATGGATATTGCACATAATTAAAATTCTCAAAACCCTAGCATGCTCCTATGAATTTAATACAAAGATTTGTGGATTTAGGGTTTACCGTAACTCCGTCGAGTCTGAACCGATCTTTCGCGTTTGAATTTCAAATCTCAATTCAACCACGCGATCCGATTTAATCTGCGGAAACATAAATTAGAGACCTAATTTCATAGAGAAAATCGAAACAGAAAGAGAAGGAAGAAAGAAAATATGTTCTCCAGATTAGATCTTCAGGGCTGTGTCTCAATGCTGATCAGATCTACTACTGGTGAGGACTCCGTAGATCTGTATTCTGAGCAGGACCATAATCGAAATTCTCCTCCTTCTACCTCAAAATCGGCGCCTCCCTCTCTCTGTCTAGGGTTAGTGTGTTTAAATTGTGTTACAACTTATGAGAGAGAGCTGTCTATTTATAGACCTAGGGTTGGAAACCCTAATGGGCCATTTTGAGCTCAATTCAGCATATTTAATTGGGCCAGTCCTGGGACCTAATGCAAATAATAAACTGGGCCTATAAATTAATTAATTCTCATGTCCACAACCCAGGACACAATTAATTAATTAATATTAATTCTTTTTCACCACAGAATTAATACTGACCTACCCCTTTATTACCACGTTATGAGAACGGGCTGCATTAATTGAGAATCCCCATATTTAAGGTTACCGGACATCCATTAATTAATCGGAGCCTCTGACAAGCTCTAACTACAATTAATTAATATCTTATAATTCCTAAGTAGTACCACTCAAACCTTATCACTCGTGCCTGAACTTAATCAGCCTGCAGGACTTTGGCACGATGAATGTTATTGAGCTCCTCAGGGAATGTCCCCATCCTATTACTCGTATATGGATACCTAAGTCCAGTCTCAGGCGGTACTACACGAACTGTTGTTACCCAAGATGTGGATATACGAGCACGTTACTTAGGCTCTCCACCATGGCAAGTCAAAGCAACAGTCAACCCGTGCAAACCCCTGAACCTTCGTTAGGGTTTGGACTCAATCAATATAACGAGATCTTTTATTCGCTGATGTCAGACAGACGAATATATCTCACTGCGGTCCATCAATACGCCACCTCTGCGTACCAGCATGTCAAGTAACCAAGACAGACTACTTATTCCGACAATGCCGCAGCCATCCGGACAGACGTATCCTCATACGCTGTCTCGGCTGTGATCAGGTTTATGTCTCACTAGGTCAAGTGATCATACTGTCTTCTGCGATCTACAACACGCCGTATGATCGTCCCTATCGGTGAGACAAGAGGATACCATTTTTCACACATGTAAGATTGTTAACAGATAGGAGAAATAAACCGTTGTATACTCATTGTAATAAATGCTTTTAGTATACAAAACCCATCACTTTGGGCATACCGCACCGCCTACAAAACGCCCATTGGGACATCCCCATATCACCTCATCTTTGGAAAGTCATGGCACCTCCCTGTCGAGTTGGAGCACAAGGCTTGGAGAGCAGTGAAAGAGTTGAATCTGGATTGGAAGACCGCCGCAGAAGAGCGCGCCATGGCATTGAATGAATTGGAAGACTTTCGAGATGAAGCTTACGAGAACAATGTCATATACAAGAAGCTAGCGAAGAGATTCCACGACAAAGGGATTCGCTCTCATGTTTTTCATTCAGGTGACAAAGTCCTCCTCTTCAAATCCCGTCTCCACTTCATGCCCGAAAAATTGCAGTCAAAGTGGGCTGGATAATACACCGTGATCTGTCAATTTCTGAATGGTGTAGTCGAGCTGGCTAGCCAAGATGGGAAGAACTTCAAGGTGAACGGGCAGAACCTTAAACCGTACTACACCCCACTCCAAGTCGGAGCGGTGGAGAAGAACTACTTGAATCGCCCATGAAAGTCCAGGTATTGTCGAGCTAGCGACATTAAACCAAGCACTGGTTGGGAGGTTACCCAACAATTTACTGTTTTTCTTACTTCTGTTATTTCAATTCAGTCAAGTTGAGTCAATAGGTCGTAGAATCAATTTTTGTAATTCTTTTCGAGTCAGTGCTCTGTTCAGGTCTGCGTTGATCAATGCCAAACTCACGTCGATCGATGCAAAGTTTTGGCCCACGTCGATCGACTTAGAACTAGCATCGATCGACGCGAGCTTCTGGACCTTATCGGTCGATGCAAAACCAGCGTCGATCGATGCGGGGTATTCAGAGGCGCGACATACGGGTTTTTAATCCAGTTTCCTCATTCTTTTCCTCACAAAACACACGCGCACGACACTCCTTCCTCCCAAAACACCCATCCTCAAATTTTTTCTCTTCAAACTCGTCGCTCCAATCCACGATATGTATCCTAGACCCTTCCACTTTGATTATTTCATGAGTTGTGAATGATTTGAGCATAATTTTGATGAAAATTGGACCTTGGAGCCCTAGTTTCAATTTTTGCTTTTTTTGTCGATTTCGTTGCAACTCTTCATGATTATTCGATATGAGTAGTTGTTCTAGTCGATATACTTACTTTTGGTGAGATTGTAGCATTGGAATTGATTGAATACGACTCTTGCTTGTTTGAGGATAATTCCAATAGGGGGTGATTTTCTAGTCCTGCTATTTTGGGCTGAAATCCTTTCAACTTAGGATGAAATATGCTCTATTTGGGTGTCAATTGCATGAATGTTGAATCAATTTTGCTTGGGTAGATTCATTTTGAGGCTAATTGCATATTTTTGTTTTTGGTGAATTTGGAAATTTTGGTGAAGTACTTTGAATATTAGTTGAAAATTTTTCCCTCTATCCTTGCAGACAAAAATGGCATTCCGCCCTACTTTTGCTAACAAGGCAGCCGAAAAGAGGTTCCGGAAATTCTCCAGCTCCGAATTCACAGTTCGCTTGACTCTGTACCCGTGTACAGAAACGATGAACATGTTGGGTATCAGATGAGATGTGGCGACTCTGTTGGAGAGAGTCAAATGGGATTCATGGATGACCAAGCGGTGGTCGACCTACCCATCGCTTGTGTTGGAGTTTTTGGCGTCGCTCCAAGTCTATGATGTTCAGCCGGAGTCAGAGCCAACCACCATTTCCTTCCAACTTCTAAACAAACCCTATCAGCTGTCGAGGGACACGCTTGAGGAAATTTGGGGTGTCCCCAAAACTGGCATCGGGTTTCTTCCCCCAGATTTTGACATGGCCGGGTTTTGGAGCCAAATTGCAGCCGAGGCAAAGGGGGATGTGAGAGAGTTTGATTCAGGAAACATGAAGGCGTCTTCCATCGACAACCCCATGTTCCGTTATCTTTAGCGGTGCATGGGGGTGTCTATCACCGGCCGGCATGAGAGCTCCAAAGTGAGAGTGGGGGAACTCTACGCCATCTACTGCATGCTGACAGGAGAGGAGTTCAGCTTCGTAGCACTGATCATGGACCACTAGAGGCACCAAGTTAAGGCCTCCAAGGGCAACATTTGGAGCGGGGGATTGATTACCCCGATTGCGGAGCATGTGGGGATCGACTTGGCCGACATTAAGGTGCTCGAGGACAGCCGAGGCCTCAGCGCTTTGCACCTGAGTCGGATGCTGATGCTTTCATCCCGAGAAGGTGGTTGGTCTTTGAGGATGTCCAATGGGGACAAGTTTGCACTACCGCAGAGGGCACTCACGCGTGTCACCGATTATCACTTTCATGATAATTGGTTGATGAGCACACCCGCCCACATGAGGCTGATGGTTGGATCTCGTGGAGGACCTGGCACCTCCAGACTCCTTCACAGACCGCACACACGGCTGGACCAGCGACCCCCAGCAAAGGACGCCGAGGATGAGGAGTCCGAGGATGAGGGGCTTGATGGGGGCGCAGAGGAGATTCCAGGCAGGATCGGTGGAGCCTCGTCCAGCCACTTTGTGGGAGGATCTTCTTCCTCCGGGATGGATCTAGAGACGATCTACCAGTTCATGCAGCAACAGGCTGCTTTGAATGCAGCAGAGCACACCTGGCAGACCGAGTTCCGCTAGCATGTGACCTCGAGGCTCAACATCCTCGACAGTCAGATGCAGCGCCTCCTTCTGAACACCCAACCTGACTCCATCTACCTCCGCCGCCAGCGTGAGCACCAGGACCGCCGTCGGAGAGTTCCCGTCTGGTCATCCCCCGATGTGGTTATGGAGGATCCTCCGGAGGAGGAATGAGGTACCGTTTCTCTTTTCCCATCTAACTTGCAAACTTGTCCACTCCTTTGAGTGAAACAAGTTTGGGGGATGAGGATCGGAAAAGGGAAACGTTTGCATTTTTTATTTCATTTACTGTTTTATTTTTTTTATAATTTTTGCTTTTCGTTTTTGTTTTGTTTTCGTTTTTGTTTTTTCTAAACCATCACCATCCTTGTTCTTTTGCTTCAGTGTGAACAATAGCTCTCTGCAAGACTTTTCACTCAAATTAGTATTTTGAAATCTTGATTTGTGGTACTAGTTCTGAATTGGATAGTCTTGAGAATTGTTTTAGGAGCTTTTGAACATAGGGCAGTCGGAACTACTTTTGATTATGTTGGTGTTGAAAATATGACGTCTTTCCTTGAATGAAAATTGTTGGTTGATAATTGAGATATTTGCTGATTGAGAATGAAAATATGTGTGATAGAGTAGCCGATGATAGGAGTTGTTTTGCTTGATGAGTTGATCTTTGAAATATAAATCCTTGCATGATAACTGTTCAAAGTTGGGTAATTATTGAGTAACAAAATTTTAACCCTGTGTAAAAATTTGAGCCTCTCTTTTCGTTTGATGAGTGACAAGGTTTTTAGACTTACTTCCTAGAATTTGACAAATTTCTCTCTTGAGGTTACATTAAGTGTGGTAATAGGGTGAAAATGATTTTAGGCATGTTCTTTCGTAGCCCATCTCCCATACACTAACCTTTAATTTCCACTTGTAGCCCCTTTGAGCTTTGAATAAATTTTTCTTTGTTTAGAAGGGTTGATGAATAAAAGGAGTCTAATTTATTGGATGGTGTGAATTGTGGGATTGTGATATGAGGCCGTGTGCAAAAATAGGGGTTCCCATGGGTAAATTAAGAAAAGTGAACATTAGTGAAAGAAAAAAAAAAGAGAAGAGAAAAAAATTAGAAAAAGAATTCGTATGTGTAGTTCACGAAAGTTTGAAACAAGTTCTAAGGGACCCTGAAAATTATAAAAGAGAAGGAACAAGATTGTGCATGAGAAAAAAAATTGTGGTTATGATATGCTTGGATTTTTGGGTTTGATTGCAATATTTTGAGTCACTTAGCCAAATATATCCCACCTTTTAGGTAAGCCACATTTCAACCAAACAAAGACCTTTCTGATTCCCTGAAAAACCACACTAACAAGCAGTGGAGAGATGAGAAATTTGTCAAACTTACGGTGAGGTGAATTAAAACCTTGAGTGAGTGAAACACAAACCCTTTACTTGTTGAGCGATGAGTGCAAACACTGCCCGGTGAGGTTCCTCCTCAATAATTTAACAATGAGAATGTGTCTGGATTGCATGATTTATATGAATGAGTGATACTTAGATTGCAAAAGAAGCTTGTGAGGCATTGCACACTTGTATCTGCATTTGATTCAATTTTTTTTCTGCGAATTGATCGAGGACGATCAATGGTTTAAGTTTGGGGGAGTTGATAAGTTAGTATTTTTACCAACTTATCTAGTTGTTCTTTGGCTAATTGAGTGATGTTTAGATGGTTTTATGCGTATTTTTGTGCGAATTGGCTTTTGTGCTCGTAATGTCGTGATTGGTGAATTATGTAGGTTTTTAGTCGGAAAAAGGGGAGAAGCAGGAATTGCTCGAAGTTCCAGGGCCACGTCGATCGACGCCATGGGCACGTCGATCGACGAGGGCAATTCAATGGACGACGATCGACGAAGAGATGGAAGAGAGATCGACGAAGTGTTTTTCAAGGCCCGTCGATGGTCGCCCAATTTCCGTCGATCGACGCGGATTCTTCCAGGCTGTCGATCGACGGGATTTCTCCATCGATCGACGCGGCGACGGGTTTTCCTTATCTGATCCTGATTTGAAGATAGAGACATATCTAATCCTAGATACTGTTTGATACATCTTTCACTATTATAAAAGGCCATGTAAAATTCGAAATTAAGTGTGGAAATAGGGGTGGCAATTGGGTTGGGTTCGGGTTGGCAGGTCGGGTTGAGACCTAATATTAACACGTTATATGCCAACCCGAACCCGACCCATTTATTTTTCGGGTCTAGAAAGTTCAACCCGAACCTGACCTGTTTATTTTCAGGTCGACCCGAGAATGACCCAGATGACCCGTTTAATCTTATTCAAATATTCTAACCAAATTTAAAAAATAAAATATATAAATCTTTTTAGTTCAAATCTTATTTAAATATTCTAACCAAATTTAAAAATAAATAAATTAATATTATATATATATATATATATATATATTAAAGTAAAGTAGTAAAATAAATTGTTCACTCCAAAAATTCACATAATTTTTTATTTTTATTTTATTTATTCTATTATAACATATATACAATAAAAAAATAAAAATATTAAAAATTATATTTGTCACTTTTTCTTTAAATTGTTATATCTCATTAATTTATTATATTTACTATTCTTTTAGAATAATACAAATATAACATTATTATAGGATAATATTAAAATCAAATCTCATAGACTTTATGTTTAATGTACTTATTTTTATTTTTATTAAATATTTATATAGTTTGACGTATAATGTAGAAAATAATTTATATTAAAGATCTATAAAAAATGTTAAGATATATAACTTTATTAATTTCATCTTAATATATCATAAAATAAAATATCATATAATTAATTTGCACATAGTGCGGTGTAAATTATTACATCACATTAATTTTATTTTACTTGATATATTTTAATGTTATAGCACATACATATATAATATATTTGAGTTGGTCTCCTGAGAGACGGTCTCACTATTTTTTTATTGTGAGACGGACCTTAATACATCATTTCATTTTTAAGAATTACATTATTTGCAACAAAGAAATACATCATTTACATTGAAGAAATACATCATTTCATTAAACTCATATCATAATAAAAATGGTGAAACATCATTTGCAATAAAGAAATACATCATTTCGTTAAATTCGTCTCACAGTAAAAATGATGAGACCGTCTCATCTGAGACTTTGCCAATATATTTTAGTAAAACCTTATGTTTTCACTATTTTATCTTACTTTATAAGTTTTGTATTTTATCTACTTGCTTTGGTATTATCAAATAGATAAAAATAGTTAGATATATAATATAAAAATATATATATTATAAATATACTAATATATGCATATATATATATATAATACTCCCTCTGTCCCGTTGAAGTAGTCTCATTTCCCATTTTTGTTTGTCCCATAAATTAGTCGCACTTTCCTAAAATAGCAAACTTTTTCACACTCACCAATAAAATATTAATTCCACTACACTCACAACTCTTAATCTCTGTGCCGAAAAGAAAAGGGACTACTTATAAGGGACGGAGGGAGTATGTTTATAATCTTATAATTATATTTTAAATAATTAGATAATCTATCTATAAATTAACAGAGAATAGTGAAAAAACTATTCCCATAGAAAATATTATATCAATTTTTATTTTTATAATATTTATTATATTATAACATAAATATATTCTTTATAATAAAAGATATAACAAATTTATGTTTGTCATTTTCTTTAAATATTACATCCCACTAATTTATTATATTTACTACTTTTTATATAATACAATTATAATATCTTTAATAGGACAATTTTGTAATCAAACCTCATTGAATTTGTGTTAGGAATGTTTCTTTTTATTATTATTATTATTATTATTATTATTATTATTATTATTATTATTATTATTATTATTATTATTATATTATTATTATTATATTATGTATAATTTGACATATAATATAGAATTTAATTTATAGTATAACACATTGAATATAATATTCATGAATAAAAATCAAATATATTAAAAAAATTGCTAAAATGGTAAGATATAAAACTTTATTAATTTCAAATTAATAATTTTACGGGTTATTCGGGTTACGTGGGTTGACCCACAGGTGACCCGAACCCGACCCAAAATCTAATTGGGTTCGTGGGTTCAACCCAAAATTGACCCAACAATTAAATGGGTTGACCCAACCCGCTAATTTCGTGTTAGGTTCAGGTCGGGTTGTCGGGTCGAGTCAGAGATTGCCGCCCTTATGTGGAAATCAGGATAGCAATTAAGAGATTTTAGAGTTGAAGTTTTTAAGAGATTTCCAAGAACTTTTTAGGTTTATGTTTGAAGACATGTTTTTGTGGGAAGACATCTACACCCAAGTCTTTATGCAATTCATGTTTTTCTTTATCTCTATGATTTTATTCATGAATATGTGTAGCTAAATCTCTCTTCAGATTCTAGGGTTTCGAATTATCAATGTATGCATGTTTGATTAATTGAATTATTTTCCCTTTCCCATCGTAGTTTGTGAAATCTGTGCTTGTTCATAATCTTGAGTTTGCTGGCCACATCTTAGGATTAATTAGTTGAGAACTTCAGACATAACTGTAATAGTTTTCAATGGAAAGAGTTTTTCACAATATAATTTGATTTCCTGTCTGAGCAGAAGGAGATAAATTATAGGAATAGATCCGTAGAATTATGGAGTTAATTAATTCATCTTGAGACTGAGCGGAGAAAGGTAATTAATTAATCTACTTTATGAATTGTCCAACAAAGAAGTTCATAATACTTTTCTGATGTTTCACTATGAAGATGAATTAAATTGGGAATTAATCAATTTATCCATACTTGTCATACTTGATAGATATCCCTGGAATCTGTACTTCTCATAACTGCTTCATCAAAAGTTTTTTATTTTCCTGTTTAATTTTAATTTGTGAAATCAGTTGAAACAAAACCCAAAGTTTATTTTCTTTCCTAACCAGTATTTCGAGAACCTTGTTTTAGTACTTAAGATTTTTCTTTATTTCTTCCCCATGGGATTCGATAATTTATTTGCCGCTTTATTATTAGCTTTGCTAAGTCGCTAGTAAAATAATTCTGCGATCAACAGGTAGCGGTCAAACACTATACATGTTTATGTGAGTAACCATAGATCCAACTTTCAAACAGCATATGAAAGAAAGGTTATGCCAAGTAGGGGGAATGACTACTTGAGGCTGATATGTGCGTAAAATGACCTATTTTTCGATGTGTGTGCGTGCATGTTTGTGTCCATTTTACTCCCATATCTTATGTTTTTGCTGTTATTTTGTTGTGTTTTCGTGTTTTTGTGTTTTGAATGTTGTAGGATATGTTTTGGGCATAAAACAACACTTTTGGATGAGTTTTGGATGAAAATCGCCCGAGCTAGGAGTCAAAGGGAAGCAGGATCGACCGAGCGGAGCAGAAAGGGTGCAGGGGGATTTCAGAGACTTCGCTCGGTCGAGCCAAGCCCTGCAGAAAGGTGGCTCGGTCGAGCAACCTTTGGCTCGGTCGAGCACTGCTCTTTAGAGAGGTGGCTCGGCTGAGCCGGACCGGGATTTGCCTTGGCGGTTTGTTTCCAGTTTTTATTCGATCCCGGGCGATCCGTGGTTGGCTCGGGCGATCTGAGGCCCTGTTTGCTCATTATAAAAGGGGGGAAAATGGTTATTTTGATAACTTCTCATAACTTTGGAGAACCTCCTCCTAAATTCTCTCTACGATTCCCATTTCCATCCCTCTCAAAACATTACCCAAGGTATCAAGGAGCTAATTCATCAATCCTTGGAGAAGAATTGAAGATTCAAGGGGGTAGATCAAGACCTAGCAAATCCAATTGGGGAAGATTTCACTTTCTACTTATCAATTGTAATGGATTTATTTGATTTCAACTTTGTATTGTTACAATTGAGAGGTATGTTGCTCTAATTCAATTTGGATGTTGATTTGAACAATGATGCATGAAGATTAGGTTTGATAATTGTTTGTTTACTTCCCTTTGAGAGCTTGAATTGCACTAGATCTTGTTCCTTACCTCTTAGGTGTAGGTAATAGCCAGCTTAGGAGGTAGTTGACGTGAATGCTGCAGCCAACAGGCGGGCAGAATCGTCGTGAATAGTGTAGATTCATACGATTTTAGTTCCAATCATTTTGCGGTGCTAGGTCGTAGGGCAATAATTGACGTTCTATTTGGAGTGGTCTAGGGCTTAATAATGTAGCTGTTTGCGAGTCTTAGCATCATCAACCGTTAGCTCGTCGTGACAAGGGGTTAACGAGTGTTGGGTCGATTGCTCAATCTTCTAGGGATTAAAATGTGTTTACATCAATGATTAACCTAGTTGGATTACATCTACGTTTATTTCAACATCCTATCTACCTCATTTGAGTATTTGTTTGTCTTGGTTTACCAATGTGTGGAGAGAATTTATTGATTGTTTTGATATTCAATATTGATTGTAGGTTTAATTCAATGCCTTGTTATATGTTGTTAGCATAGGTTTAAATTGGTTGCCTAATTGATAAAAATAACTCAATGATTCTATTTTGCCTACCTATTAGACTTTGCTATAGTATCCCGGTAATCTAGCAGGCGAAGAGAAGGACCTGGATTGATAATTAAACCTTGAGTGTGCAGTGAGAATTAATATGAGTTTTTATTGCGCATCAGAGGCCTAAGCCCACATCAATTCTTTTCAAAGGGTTGGGAAGGCTATCTAAGGTGGTCAACTATCACTTGGATCTTATACACAAGCGGAACAAGTTTTCCGATGTCCAAATAGGAAGTTTACTTCCAAAAGGACTCCGCACATGTTCACTTCTTATAAACCACACTTCATGCTTCATATGAGAAGAAAGATTAAGTCAACCAAGGAGTGCCATGAAAAGGTACCAAATGTAATAATTGTTCAGGTCTGGACCCCTAAAGGATGGATCCAACACGCTAACCCTGCAGGACTCGTGGTTGTTCGGGGACCAAAAGCATAACTTGTGCTTTGCAAGTACAGGTACATGGAGATCAGCTCCAACCAAATAAGACCCTATGGATCCTGGATAGTGGATGCTCTGCTCACATGACCGGACTAAGAGATCTTCTCTCAGAACTTTTAATGGTCAAGGGACCACCGGTTATGTTCGGTGGAAACTTTAAAGGAAGATTTATATGGAAGGGATGCATCGAACAAGATGGAATCCTCATCAGAAATGTCTCCCTAGTCACCAATCTAAAACATATTCTTCTAAGTGTCAGTCAACTTAGTGGAAATGGTTATGTTGTTTCCTTTGCAGACTCTGAGTGTCAAATCACAGACAGAGTTTCGAATGAAACCAAACTCAGAGCCATAAGGAAAGGTGGTCTGTATATAGTAGATTGGCAAAGTGGACAAACAAGTTCATGCTTTATCGCAACCAACTCAAATGAAGTAAACTGGTTATGACACAAGATAATAAACCATTTTATTTTCAAGATGATCAATCTTTTGGTGAAGCACGAGCTGGTAATAGGACTATCAAAAGGCGTTTTTAATAAGGACGATGTATGCAGAGCATGCCAACTAGGAAAGCAGATGAAAGCTTCCTTCAAGAGCAAGCTCGTCAGCACGAGTACTGAAAGAATAGTGGAGTTGCTGCATATGGATCTCTTCGGACCAGTGACTCCACCCACCGTCAAAGGCAACAAATATACTCTAGTAATTGTGGATGACTACTCGAGATACACTTGGGTGAAGCTACTCAAGACCAAGGACGAGGTGAACCTAGTGCTTCCTAAACTTGTCGTGCTAGTTCAAAATGACAAAGGAGTCACAGTTAAGAGAATAAGGTTGGACAATGGGACTGAGTTCTGCAATGGTCCCCTCATGGATTTATGTGCTGAAGCTAGGATAGGGCATGAACGATCATCTCCAAGAACCCCTCAATAGAACGGGCTAGCATAAAGGAGGAATCGAACACTCAAGAAAGCAGTGCGGAGCATGCTGATCGAGACCAACACTACAAGAAAAAAGTGAACAGCAACGGTTAAAAAGTGTTGTTAAAGGGTATTGAGAAGTGTTGTAGGTGGTGTTGTTAAAAGTATAAGCTGAAAGACAATGGTTTTAAACCGGTGTATTTTCTGGAAAACACAACAGTTAAAAACTATTGTCTTCTCTACAAAACTGTTGTATATTGCAGAAAACACAACAGTTTAAAACCGTTATCTTTTCTTTCATAAGACAATAGTTTCTCACCGTTGTCTTTTGGACAATAGACAACAATTTAAAATTGTTTTCTTTTCTCCTAAAGATTACAATTATAAACTGCACAAATAAGATAACTATGAAGAATGAAATAAAATATTTAAGCAACTGCAGAATATGGCCAATCTTGAGCAAACAAAATATAAATTTATTGCAATATGTCAAAGTTTGCTATCATGTTTAGAACATCACAAACTTGATGTAAATAGATTGGTGGAAGGCTTTTGTGCAGAGGTTCAACTAGACAACTTGATAATTGTGCACCAGCCAACCTAGCCCAATCTACGAACTGCATGCATCTGTTGACATTCTTGGCAAACAGTACACCTACAGGTGGCGGAACCTTCTTCGCCAGTGGAGAAGCTTCCACTATGCATTCCAACCTGTTGATGATCTGGTACCGAGTGTTAGAGGATACAACCAAAAAAACTCCTGCAAAACCAAGCAATCACGACAAACAGTCGTGGCAATGGCATCAGTAAGTCAATTGATAGTTCAATGTAAAGAGAAGCGCGATGATGCAAAGCATACCCCAAACTGCTGCACTCTTTATGAGAGGTGGAACAAGAATGTCATCCCCTGATTTTTTATGTTCCTGAGGTATAGAATATGTAAGAACAAGAAAAAAAAAGACTTGTATTATGAATGAAACTCAAATATAAAACTTGTTCAATATATCTGATGTATGGGCATGAATAATATGCATCTTTTATTGAATCATACCTCCTAACAGTCATTATTAAGTTGGCAATTCCTTAGCCGATGATATCACAACCAAAACCAACAAATCCACACAGAATTCCCTGAAAATTGTGCAGTGCAACAGCATAAACAACAAGGTAAATAGGCAAAGGGAAATGTAATTAATTTCTTGTTTGTAGTATGTTATTCATGTAAATATTATATGGAGATGCAAATGTTACCTTATAGAAATAAGTAGCGATTCTCCGATTTACTAATATCTAGTTATTGGGCCTTGGCCTTTCTACTTCATATACACTGTCTCATAGCAATTTTCCAACCTATGAGACAACGGATTATGCACCCAAGTTTGTTCAGTAAATTTTGAAAATAAAATACATTTTCAATACTTATTTGGTCTGAGTACAGTAAATTCAAATCCCAATAGAAAAGAATATAAGAACAAATGCTAATGATTGTTATTAACAAGTAATTAGGGTGAAATCAAAGCATGCTTCCCCATGGTTTGCATAATCAATAAATTCAGCAAAAAAAAAAAAATTGCGCTTCTTCTAATGGTCCAAAATTGTGACTTTTGTAGATGTACTCAGATATATCTTGTCCACCCAAGGGGTAGTGAATTAAATAGTGACTGCTAAGGGACATTAACCAAAAGTTTTACAAGATAAAAATAGCATTGCTCTACCGAACTTACTTCTAACTCAGAAAGTGATTGCATCCCCTTGTTTAGTAAATCACTGCTTGTTATGCAAATTATCCAGATGAGTAATCGATTGGCAATGGAGCCTCTAATGGATGATGTAATGTTACAACATTGAAAAAATAGTTATGAGTGTTTAGTATACTATTGTATACAATGACCAACTACAGTCAATGGATGCATAGAAAGTCTCATATTGTTTTATTTTGCTAAGAGGAGGGCCCTATATTAATAGAGAAATAATTGTTAGTTAATTTGTATTGTAGTATTACTAGGATTACTAGTTTGAATATGCTTAAAATGGGTTAGTATAAAACATTATGCAGCAGCACATAGAAACATAGATATGTGATAGATTCAATCATGCAAGAATATGAAATTTGTCGTATCCTACAAACATGTAAGTGTGGGATCATTTATAGGCCTAGTTATGATAAGATTTAACACAACAAGTCAACATTGTGAAATGTAAAGTGTAATTACTCTATTGTGATTTGTATTATAATGATAAAAGGCTTTCATCACACAAATATCTAACCCACTAAACAAGGATTAACATAAAAAATTAACATTAGTGGTGGTTCTCCCACTCACGTATCATTCTCTGCCAATATTTCATCATCATCTCTTTCTCTCTTCTCCCTTACACTCTTTTATTGTGCTTCACTCAAAATCTTCTATACTTCCCTTCTTTCACAAAATTTTCTCTCAACATTTTGTTTTGCATCCCTAGAAATCCATAAGTTTGGCACAATATGCTCATTTATGAGAGAGTTCAATTGAGTAACTTATTCTTGCAGTAATTCAAACTAAATAGGGCATTTATTATTTCTCAAGAAAGTTTCGTAGTTCAATTCCCTCCTACTTTGGTTTACTCTCCTAAGTGGTTCCAAATCAAATAAATTACTGATTAACTTTTCACAAAACTACTTTCTCCCATAGAAGCAAAAAAAAAGGCACAGATAAGAAGTTGAAGAAAAAAAATGAGAAAATACCTTCTCTAGGAGCAAGAGTAGCAGTGGCAATGACGGAATTCAACACACCCTTATCCCCATCGTAGATTTCAGAGCAAACACAGTGTAAATCACCGCCATCCTCTTCTGCGTCTTGACATGCGTTGTGGCGTTCAACGCTGCCATTCGCTACATCGTCCGCCAGAATTGCAGCCAAAGACACCGCGAATGTATCGAGGACCAGAAGGCAGGAACTGCGCCGCCACGACAAAGGAAGCGACTGAAATACCTACATAGATTTATGCGGAGGGTGGGAACTGGGAAGGCTGGGGAGTGTTACGGCTGGGAGGGGGATTTCAAAATAAAGATTTCTATTAATTAATTAAATATAAAAATAATAAATAACACTTTAAAACATAAAAGAATAATAAAATAACAACATATAAATGTAAGTGTTGTCTTTTCGATAATTAGACAACACATAAATAACAACGCTATAGTATAAGTATTGTCTTTCAGTGTATTTTTGTGCTAAAAGACAACACTTTTTAATGAAAAGTGTTGTCTTTTCAGTGTTGATGTTCTCTATTTTTCTTGTAGTGCAATCTTGGTGAACGCTTTTTGGGAGAGGTTGTGGTTACAGTGTGCTATACACAAGACAGAAGTGGTCTCAATGGTCGCCTTCACAAAACCCCATATGAAGCGTTTCACGGTTGTAAGCCTTTTTTAACTCATCTTCGTGCTTTTGGATCACCATGTTACATCCACAATAACGGGAAGTCTAAGTTGAATACCTTCTCTCCCAAAGCTGATGAGGATGTTTTCCTGGGATATGGACACCCATCTCATAAGGAATATAGAGTATTCAACAAGACCACAGAGCTTGTGGAAATAACATGTATTGTTATTTTTTACGAAGCCACTCTAGTGCGCAGACTTTGGAAGAACTGGTTGAAAAGACTCAAAACCCAGTATCGACATCCTCAGCTAATTCAAGAGTAGCTGAGAGGGCCGGTGAAGCTAATGATTTCATATCCCTAAATGATTGCATAAATCAAGGGAGAATCCAACCTGGAATATTCAGACTGGATGAAGATAACTTTGAAAAGACTCCAGAGGTAGAAGTACCAACGCTTCGTGAAGACCTAACAGGCGGGTTAGGAACTGGCGAGACTGAAATTGACACTATCGGAGACTCAGTTTTGAAAGATCCACAAGCTGACGAAGGTCAATCTGCAGTCGAGTCAGAGCAAAGCCCCTCATTAAATGCAGAAAATCAACTTCTACTAGAGGATTTTCATTTAACAGAAGTGTAGGGTTTGAGTCTACGATGGACAACGTGAGTTGCCATTAATTAAATTCTTGTCAAGGTTCGTTCTTAGGATATCAGGAACAAATTTCAATTAAACAAACCATGCGAACATATGCATGCTCCTACAAAATTAATTGCAGAGGATGGAATTTAGGAATACCTGATCTTCACCGTTTGATCTACAGATCTAGATCGGAGAATAAAATGATGAAGTAAACTTACATCTGAGATAGAACGCTGGCGATGGATAGTTGTTCCTACAGATCTGATCTTCTGATCTGTTCCCTTGCTCCTTGAAAATCTGGTGAGGATTATCTACCAAATTGGATCCGAGATCTGGAGAAAACGATCAATTTCTCCCTCTGGATTGCCGCCGCCGTTTCTCTCTCAATTTCACTCAATATACTGAATCATTCATGATCTGATAGAGAGAAGGCATATATATAGTGTTAGGGTTTTGAGAAACCCTAACCCTAATGGGCTTGAGCAGTTCATGGGCGACACCAAGGATCAGATGCAAATAATAAAGTGGGCCCTCTTTATTAATTAATTCTTCCTTGTTCAACCCAGAACATAATTAATTAATAAAACATTGTTTTAACCTTCACCACGGTAACAATGCTGACTCGCCCCTTTATTACCACGTTATTAGGAACGGGTTGCACCAAACTAACATGATTCACATATTTAAGGTTTTAGACGTTCATTAATTAATTTGGCTTATGACAATCAGCCATAATTAATTAATCTCTTATTTCCTAGGTAATACCACTCACTCCTTTTAACTTATGCCTGAATTAAATAATTCAACCTGCAGGGTTTAGCATAATGAACCTTGTGAGCTCCTCAGGGAATGTCACCATCCTGAAACGGATATGCTTAACTAAACGTCCAGCCTAAGCAGTCCACACACAAATTGCCAACACCCAAAATACAGGTATAAGAGTACATGTTGATGGATTTATATACTGAAAGCATTATGATTGGTATATTATGTACAAGGTCGATTGGTTAATATACTGGGAATCATAAATGTTGTATGTTCATCTCCTGTCTGAATTAACAAACATGTGTCGCAAACGCAATTATCCTCTTATCTCGTCGATAAGGAGATCATACGGTGTGTAGAAGATCACGGAAGATCGTATGGATCGTTAGACCTAGCGAGATATAAATAGTTATCACAGCTGAGACAGTTCCAAGATAAACTGTCGGTGTAGGCTGCAGCATACGCAGTAATAAGCATCTTATCTTGGATGGCTTGGTATGCTGGTGTGAGGCACACATTGATAAGGACCTAAGTCGAGATCGATTCTTTTATCTGACATTAAAAGAATCTAGATCTCTATGGCTTGACGAGATCCTAAGCCTAAATGAAGGTACAGAAGTATATGCAGATAGTGTATTACTTTGAGTTGCAGTGAAAGGCTCTAGTTGAGCTTGTATATCTGTATCTTGGGTAATAGCAATTTGTGTATGATTGTCTGGTACTGGAACTAGGTAACCACATCCAGTATAGGATGGTGACATTCCCTGAACAACTCAAAAGGTTCGTTATGCTAAGTCCTGCAGGCTGATTAAGTTCAAGCATAAGTGAAAAGGTTTGAGTGGATTGATTCATGAATATAAGATGTTAATTAATTAAATAGCTTGTCAGAGCTTAAATTAATTAACGAATATATGTAACCTTAAATGTGGGGATATACCGAGCCCATGCAACCCGTACCTCAAAACGTGATAGCAGATAGGGAGGACAGTATTGATTCTCTGGTGGAATGAATCAATATTAATTAATTAATTATATTTTGGGTTGAATATGAGAATTAATTAATTGATAGGCCTTATTTACTATTTGCATTTTGGTCCATGGTCTGGCCCATGAAACTCAAGCCCAATAGGGTTCCAGTATTTTCCTATAAATAGGCCTCAGTTCCTCATATCTCAACACACCACAAGATCATAAGTTGCACACAGCAAACCAGTTTTGGGAGTTGTGGTGATCGACTAAGATCTGAGAACGAGGAGGAAATTCTGCTTCTCAACCGAGCAAGGGATCTGATAGAGAATCTTCACCAGATTTTCAGATCGAGTCGGGATACAGATCAGAAGATCAAATCAGGAGGATTTTTCTTCTTCTCTCTCTCCTTTGTTTTCGAAAATATCATTATTATTTTCATAGATTTATTTCCTCAATCTGTTAGGAAATCAAATCTTTGTGCGTGGGAAGGATCAAAGGGCATCTCCGCGCACGCGTTCTTTAGAGTTCATCAATCCAGGTATTCCGCATAAACCTTCTTATGCATAATAATATAGGAGCATGCTAGGATTGTTCATAGGCATAGCAATTTATTTTTGATACCAATTAACGATCCTTGGCAAACGGACTTCGTGATTCAGTTCACGAATCCCTTCACATGTAAGACTCGCCACCTTGGTAAATCAAAGTGTGGTCAATCTGTGTGTGCCCCTTATCCTTCAGTTAGGTTTAAGATCATAGGAAGTATGTTAGGGATCTGACTCATTCATATGTCAATGAGAATGGCACATCCCACTGTTGATCCCATCAATACATAACCATGTACCGACACATCAAGTAGCTAGGATAAGCCCACTTATGAACCGATGTGTCGTAGCTTAGACCGACAGCCTATCCAGGGACTATCTCAGCTGTGATACTGTTTATATCTCGCTAGGTCAAACGACTCATATGATCCACTGTGATCTCCTACACACCATATAGTCATCCCTATAGGCGAGATAATAGGATATTATGGTTCGTTGTATGTTTGTTTCATCAGACAGCGAGCATTGTTGCAGCAACATATATGAAGACCAGTGTACAAAACACTTAATCATATATGCTTTCAGTATACAATCCCAACAAGAAGTACCAATTGCTAGAACCTCTACCCAAGAACTGTTCGTACAACCAGTCACAATCAGTGAGATACATAGACCTAAATGGCTAAGACACCATCCAGAAGATGCAGTATTGGATGATATTATCAATCCAGTACAAAGGAGGCAAGGGAATGCACTACTCATTCGCTACATTTCTCATTCTGAATCGACCAAGATTGGAGAAGCTCTGTAGTGGCCAGATTGGATCAACTCGATGCTAGAAGAGCTTTCAGAATTCACCTGCAATAATATTTGGTTCTTGGTGGACAGGCCTTCACATCAATCATTAATAGGAACCAAGTGGGTTTTCAAGAACAACCGAGATGAAGCAGACAATATAGTCATAAACAAGGCGAGACTAGCTGCCAAAGGATACGCAGAATGTGAAGGAATTGATTTTGATGAAACCTTCACACCAGTGGCCAGACTAGAAGCTATCAGGTTATTTCTAGCCTATGAAGCATATCACAACTTTACAGTGTACCAGATGGACATGAAGAGTGTGTTTCGAAACAGAGAGCTCAAGGAGGAGGTGTATGTTGAGAAACCACCTGGATTTGAGCTAGGCACACAAGTTTACAGACTGTGAAAAGCTCTTTATGGTCTTAAACAAGCTCCTCGAGCTCGATATAAAATTTTATCTCGGTTCATATTTAAAATGGGTTTCGAAAAGGAAAGATCGATAGGAATGTTTTCTTGATCAAGGATGCTGAAGGTATTTTACTAGTTCAAATATATGTGGATGATATCATCTTCAGATCCAAAAACTCGTCTCTCTGCAACAAGTTTGCTCAGCTGATGCAAAGCCACTTTCAAATGAGCATGATGGGAAAAAATGACATACTTCCTAGGCCTTCAAGTCCATCAATCCTCAGAAGGAATATTCATCCATTAAAGGAAGTATACAAAGGAGCTCATGAACAAGTTCTGTCCAGAGAAGACAAAGACTCTCAGAATCCCAATGAATGAGAGTGTAAGGATCACTCCAGATGAAGGAGAACCAGTTGCCTCTACCAGTTTCAAAGGCATCATAGGGTCCTTGCTCTACCTAACGGCCAACAGACCGGATATCTCCTACACCGTTGGAGTATGTGCGAGATTTCAAGCAAATCCAAAGAAATTGCATATGGAAGCTGCTAGAGGATCGTCAGATACCTGAAGTTGTCAGAGTTACTGAGAATTTGGTATCCAAGGAATGACGAGCTCAACTTAGTTGGATACTCAAACTCAGACTTCGGAGGATTCCGAATTAATAAAAAAGCACCAGTGGTACTTGTCAGTTTTTAGGACACAAACTGATAAGTTGATTTAGCAAAAAGCAACACTTAGTTGCAACTTCTACCAGTGAGGCTGAATATGTGGATGTTGCCAGTTGCTGTGCTCAGATATTATGGATAAAATAGCAACTAAGAGATTATGATGTCGAATCTGAATGTGTGTCAATCTTCTGCGATAACAACAGTGCAATGTGTATAACAAAGAATCCTTTGCATCATTCCAGGACGAAGCACATTGACATCAGGCATCACTTCATTTGAGACCACGTCGAGAAGAAAGATATCTCCATCGAGTTTATCCAAACTAAAGAACAATTGTCTGACATCTTCACCAAACCACTACTTGAAGAAAGATTCAAAACTCAATCTTCTTGAGTTTGAAGGAATTGCATCTGAAGAAGAGTGAGTCCAAGCTCTCACTTTCGGTTTTCTTATAAAGAAGCGGAATAAAACTGAGTCCAAGCTCTCAGTTTTTGGTCTTTAGATGAAATCAGACTAGGGAGATAAAACTGACCACCTCTTCAAAGTAGCTGAGAGATGCTCAATAGCTTATTAAAATCTCAGTCGATGCCAACCTACAATATATTTGCAGAGGGCGGGAGTTACGAAGCATCATTTTTTGGAGTCAAACACATCATCATTAAGGCTGATTTTACAGCATTTCAGGAAAAGAATGAATAAGGAACAAACACGTGGAAGGATCCACTGTAACTTCCATCGCGGAAGCGAAAAGACAATTAAATTTCCTAAAGGAACGAGGCATTTAAAATCCCAAGGGTTTGGAACTGTCAAGAACATAGAACCCAACTGTCTATATATAAAAGAGCCTTGAATGCCCTCAAGGTATAACTCTTGACATACATCCCTCAATATCTCCGAAGTTCTACTCCCTAAAGCGTTATCCCTCCCATATCTTGGACTCCATATGGGTCATCTCACCAATTCCCCGAAGTTCAGCCAAGACACCTACGAGCAACGAGATCGTGCTGCTGCTCAATGGAATTAAAAGATCATTGTCCTCATCAGGATCTTGTCTGAGATGATCTTCCTGCTACTTGGTTCCCCGCTCTCCGAGGTTTTTACCTCAGAACCGAAGGGCTGTAAGAAGTCCTTACCATCAGACCATGACTTCGTCATCATAAGGCGTATAATGAATAGTCAGGTGGGTCTAAGAATGATATTCCTTACGCCACAAGGAGTGGAGGACTCCTTGTTGATTTGGTTTGATACGAGGCTCATCACACTTGAAGGTGAGTCCTCAAACTAGACCACCCCCTTCTCTCAACTACTACTTTTTCCTTCATTGGGTTACGAAAATGGGAACAGAGATAAGTATGGTAGGATTTGGGGAGGAGTGTGGAGATGATACCAGAGGCAAGGTGCCTTTTCAAAACGCCAATTCTTCGCTTGCCTCTGATCAAACAATGCTCTTTCTTGCAGGAATGACTGATTCCAAGCCAGGTTTCTTAAGAAAAGAATGATGTTGCGGATAGAGAACATGATAGTGCAAGTGGCAAAATTTGTTTGTCATGAAATGCTGCATGTAGTTCCATAACTGCTTTACTTCATGCATCTGCAATAAGAAGACATTGACTCTATGAACAAGTGGCGAGACTTGTTTATAGATGTCATTGGAGAAGAGAATGATGATTGGTACTACAATACAAGTGGTGAGACTTGTCTGTCAAGGAGCTCCGCCATAAACTAGTGGTGAAACTAGGGGAAGCGAGGTTGGGGCAGGTTGGCGAATGATGAAGATCCTCAAGGGTCCCGTCACTAGCTTTCACAGGAGAGAAGATGTGAAAGTCGTCAGCATCAACAGAAGATGAAGATTATTGATCATTGTATCTTGTATTTACTACTTTCATAAGTTGTAAACAAATCTATGAAATATATTTACTTATGCTTATTTTGCAGACAATATCTTGTCTCAAAATATTTTGCCTCAACTTTTGGTTCTACACTCCTAAGTGTAACCAATTTTTATTTCGCCCCTTAATTGAAAAATATCTCTCTCTAATTTAGGGGGAAGATTAATAGGGCAGACTGTGTAGTTAAGAGGTCAATTCTCGAGTACTAGACTTGTTAGAATATATTTGTAAACTCGATAAACTGACTTATCTACCAGCTTAGTGGTGTTTTTGACAACATCAAAAAATGGGAAATTTTTGGGAATTTAGGATAGAAATTCTCTTACCTTTTGTGTTTTGATGTGTCAAACAAGTATAGAAACCACCCTAGGAAGTGTCTCTAGATTAGCTTAGTCGTAAAAACTTGTAATATCCACTTAGGATTTTTATCGAGTTGTAAAAGTTGATCAAGACAAACTGGGCTTGTGATCAAAGCCATCAATTTGGTCATTGTGAAGACAAAAAGAAACCAGGACTTAAGCGAGAACTAGCAAACTGACGACCACTTCAGCTTGAAGCAATCCATTCAAATAAACTGGGTGATTTCACCAGCTAGGACAATGACCAGTTTATCAAGTTAAGTTTCTTTTCACAAATAGAGACAAAGACTCGTCTGAGGAATCACATAAGACAGACTTAAGGAAAAGGAGATTCCTTAAAGTCCGAAGTTCAAACGTCCAATTTAGTATTCCTCAGACTGGCGAGTTGTTCTGACTCACTGCAGGATATCGACATTTTGTGTCAGAAAAGGATGGAGCAGGTGCGGCAGAGCAGAAAAGGCAACATGTAACCATCCAATCAGAGACCCAACGGATAGTTCAAAATCCGGATTGTCTCTAAACGACTCTCTTCACCAACCCTTCTTCACTTCATCTATAAATAGACAAAGCCATTTTCATAGGAAAGATAACAATTACACACTACGAATTTAAGATCTCAAAGCTACAAGACTTCTAGAGAAAATTGATAACTCTACGTCGTGACCGTCATCTCTGAATAGAGACTAGTTCTTCTTTCCTGTTCGAGGCTATTATATATTGCTAACCGTGTCTTATCTCTAGACACGAGACTCTAAGCTTCTCAGCTAGAGTTTTCATTTTGGTGCTCTTTCTCTCCTATAAAGACCACAACAATTGCAGCTATCTATAGGCTGTAATTGTTACGGGCATCTGCCGTAAGTTCGAAGAGTTTGGGAAGAACTTAAAAGCTCCATCTTTCGGAGGAAGCTGTGTGGTGTACCCACACTCCCAATCCGAGTGTCAAAGGAGAACGAGACCCTAAGCGAGTGCGCAAGTGGACTGATGGACATGAGCATTCACCAGCTTGCGATAGATCATGAGGACATATTTTAATCCTAAGGCTAGTATATTACGGGCTACTGCCTGAAGAGAGGACGTAGAACAGTTATCCAAACCTCTAAAAATTCTTGAGTTATTTATTACTTTATTTTATTCTACAATGATTTAAAACTCAACATTATCTTGTGTCGTAGTATAACCGAACTTGGTAATAATCAAATTTGCAGGCAACAAGTTTTTTAAAGAGCCAAACTAGTTGATTACCACCAGTTTATAAATTGCAAGAACTCGTTCTTTATTCTTCCACTGCACATATTCGTATAATTAATAAGCATTATACAATAATGCATTGTACATAATATATTAACTATACAGTTTCATAAGTTGCTAGTCATCACAAACTCCTAATTCTAACAATTAAGCCACAATCACATTATCCAAATGAATTAGCTTTATAATTTTAACGTTTTTATTATGTGTTAAGAACGATTGTAATAAAATGGAATTATACAACTTAAATATTTAATTAAAAAGTCACAAGCTTCAATGCTAAATCCTCAGCAACTAATTTTTACATTCACTAGTAGATAAAATTATATCATAATCAAAACTCATCACAAAAACATTACATTCTACAGCCGAATCTGTCGTAATCTTGGTCTAGTCTAATAAAGATCAGACAGATTTTCTTTTAACGTAATCATTTAAATCTCTCGAACCTGTATCAGTTCTTCAAAAAATCAAAACGCAGCAATATCAGTCTAGTTCATCCATCGACAGCCATCTCTCTCTCCAAAATGTAGATGTCTGTTGTCACTAAACTTAAGGTTTGCAAACAGGTTAAGTCACATCAGCTTTATGTAGCAACTTCATCGACCTCTGAGTTGAAAACAAAGCTAGGAAATGTTGTAGTTATATCCCTGCATACCACAAGTCGCATGAATTGCCTGTCTACGTAGTTTATAGACTGAATGAACGGTGCAAATTACCTCAGATACGGGAGTGTCATGATCTTCAACAATGAAGGGTTTCGAGTTACAAAGTCGTGCCATTCTGATTTGTCTATTTTTCCATCCTGGTCAATGTCGGCTTCCATAAATGTCTGTCAATGATTGAATTAAACAAACATGACAAACTTAAGACCTTGATGTGGACAACCAACAGAATGCAGAAGAATCGCAAGTACTATTGCAATGAATTAGTATTGACCTCAACATGCGTAACACATTTCTAGACACAACTGTATTAATCAGCGATTCTCACTAAAATCTAAAAGGTCATGATGAGGGGTGCAGTGCAGCATTCGAAAAGATAAGAAACAGCAAATAAAATTATATGCTACTCTGCTTACTTTGTCCAATATCATCTCAATGGTTTCATCAGCCAGCTTCATCTCTGACTCACATAAGAGTGCAATCAACATTTTCTTAACCTAAAAAAAAGCAGGTATTATGAAAAAAACAGGGATTGTTTTCAAGAAAAAAATAAAAGCGGATGAGCAAAATTAACCCCACTTCATCAGAATGCACTCAATCTCAATGACAAATAATCTATCAATAAACATAAAACTATATCTAATCGCAACATACGGGAATAAAAGCCCCAATTGCATAAGTTCAGTTTCCTCTCAGTGAGTACAATTATCAAAACGGGGCTTCAGATATTCCCATACAAACGCAACAGTTCATAAGTCAACTACTTCCTGATCCATGTGGATAACGCCCTACAACCCACAGTACCCAATGAAGAGCAACACCATCTATTGCAAACAACTAAATCACAGTATGGTGCAAACAGAACTATTCCTCCAAACAAAACATCCAAACCAACGGGGCATCACACTGTAACACAGGGTAGTCGACCTGTTAAGCTGAGAATGGAATGTCATCACTAAAAACAAGCACTGTAGCCGAGTAGCCACAGGAGGCAAACAAGCAGTTTCACCATCTCCACTGCTTATTAAAGTCTTATCCTAGATCAGGATAGCCAGCTACTCCTTTTTATAACATCTTTTTTCCACTTTTTTCAAATTGAGGTTGTAGTTTGGCAAGCTCTTTCTATAACAACTAAATGTTCTTCTGCACTGGCATAAAGTGATTGATAATCTGAAAGATTGGACCAAGTTTATTGAGTGCAAAGCAATCAAAAGACTATTTCTTGTTTGAAAAAGAGAAAATAATTACAAATATACCCGGCCGACCCATTGGCCTACCCAGAATAAAGTTGAAGTATTTACTGATTCGCTTCAGGAACCCCGCCTCTACCATCAAATTAAATTATAATAAACAAGAATATAGTTTCTCCCCAGTATAAAATGATTGAATATAACTATAAATTAATTAATCAATCAACCGACTAGATTGATTATCTCACTTTTCCAGCACACATTCAAAACAAATGAATCTCAATTGATTCTTTCACTTTTCTTTTTATTAGAAATGCATTATTTGAACTCACACACCCAGATGTCCCCAAAGAATCTTGAGCCCATGACCTCTTGGTCATAGGCAAGACGATTTCACCACTGCGCCCCGAGTAGGGGACAATTCTTTCACTTTTCACTACAAAAAGGACCACAAAAAATTTTGCTGATTTCAAACTGGCCAACATTATATATGCAGTTACCATCATGAAATATTTAAGTCCAGGAAGAATAGAAGAACAGAAACAAAATACCCTCTGATGAATGAAGAATAGAGAAAGGAAGTGCAGGATCACATTTATCTTACTTAAACAAAAGAGAAACATAAGATAATTAGAGTTTCACTCTTCCAGTAAGATCAAACTAACTAGAAATATAATTCCAGTTTATAGTAATATTAATTACTGAGCTGACCTAAATTCTTTGTGATTCAATGGCCATCGAGAAAACATAATGGGGAATGTATGTGTTTCAGGAAAATGACCTTGATCTAATAAAAACAGTTCATGATTGTCCATAGGAAAAAGAGAAGTGATTATAAACCACAAAAGGTAGGGAAGATTAATAGAGTACTCAGTTAGGAAAGTAGACCCCAACAAAATATGAACAATGCAAAAAACTCTAACTGGTGTTCATTAATATAAAACTAAGCACTGCATTAAATATTTGGTTTCTCAAGTCGGGCACAACCACAATTTATAACTGTTTTTGATAATGAAAACAAAATTAGGCCTTCAATAACATTAGCACTGTTAGCCGAAACAGAAAGCTAGCATTCAGATTAAGAGAAGAAAGAGCCAGGATTAAATGCAGGACTCTGGGTCACAAACACAGTTGAGTTCAAACAGTAGCTCACTTTTGACTCAATTCTAGCACGAGGAATATCAACATAATTGGTCCGGTATGGAAAGTACAAATTACCTCTTTTCGTTCAATACATCCAGTTCCATCCAAATCATATAGCTTAAATGAAACTTCAAAGCCCAATCCAAACAATAAGGAAAACGTTAGAACGAACTTGTCTACAGAGTTTACGAACAAAGTGGGGTAAATCTGTTCTGAGACAAAAGATGCAAGCTTACAATTGATTTTGTCCTCTTGTGGAGCATTTGGATGAAATACATTGAGAGTTCTAGCAAAATCCCCAAAATCAATCACTCCTTTTTGCTTCACATCAAATAGATAAAATATCTGTAAGCAAAAAATGGCCATAGAGAATAAGAATATAAGAAACAAAAAAGTTTAAAAAATAACAGCATTCCACGTGGTAGAAGAAATAAACTTAAGAGCCATCCCTATTATTATTATTTCAAACATGTATTGATAGTGGCATCATCAAGGGATTTCATAAGAATTTGGGCACAGATCCGTCAACTCCATGTTTTGTAGTCGTTCGTTTTCAAAAACTAAAGATTTAGAAGCCTTAGCCTAGAGAACAAAACCCAGACTTAGTTGAAGACCAGTCGAATCTAAATATAATAATATTAGAAGGAAAAATTGCTGGATCCAGCATCCAAGCGTTTCCTAGTCATTTTCCTAGGGGATAAAAAAATTTCCACAAAAATGGACAAATAGATGAAACTTTTCTTATTTTGTTTGTTGTGCAATTGCCATTTGCCAATATAAATGGTCAGACCCCATTCGATCTCCTCAAAGAATATTAGTCTCCAAAGAATTAGATATGAGAACTCAATACAGATGATACCTTTCACTGGCCCAAAAGAATTTTACTAGTAAAGACTGTTTGAGTTTAGGTTTAAATATGTTAAATGATTGTAGTCTTTACTAAAATAGAATGATTTACTTCTTGGGAACATCTCATTAAGTCAAGACATTTCCAACAGAAAGATTATCATATGCAGCTTTTCTAAAATTACTCTCTAAGCACCTTCAAGGACCAATAGGGGAAAGCATCCATATGATATGATATCCCACATTGTATCCACATGAAAATGTGGATGGGCAAATGATATGAGTAGATCAATCATTTACCTCGACCGTGGTTTGGGTTAATTTTGGGTAATCTTATATGTATAACAATCTTGTTTATCACAATCTACCAATTCCACAAACTAATGCTCAAAATATTATGAAAATGACCAGATTCAAAAACCTACCCGATTAGCAAAAAGATTCTCCTTTTTCCTGTTTTTGAACAAAACCAGTTGAAGTTCTTCCTGCATATTTACCCAAAATGGAATGGAGAATGAATATATCAGTATAAAGAGAAAAAAAGTTGAGCAATATGCATATGAACATATTATCTCTTCTAGGAATGAGTCGAGTGACAGACACGAAATCATAAAGGTTTTTGCTAGTAGTGACATTATGTTAATCCAAACAGAAAACTAAGAGAAGGAAGAAGAAGCACAATCGAATGAAGCAACATATAGCAAAAGGATGAAGATCAACCTTTAATGTTAAATAAAACATGAAATTATAATAAGGGAAAACTATGAAAAATACCCTAAACTATTGGTCAACTATGAAAAATACCCTAATGTTTGCTTTTCCTTGAATTATACCCTAAAATTTCATTTTGCCCGTTAAAAATACCCTTTACTATGAAATATATCCAAAAGTTTCTCATATCATTGAATTATACCCTAGCATTTGCTTCTGTCAATTAAAAATACCCAACGTCGCTAACAATGTTAAAATTTTAATACAATATATGCCACATATATATCAAAAAAATGAAAATGTCACACATTATTTAATTTATGATTCATAAAAATTTTAACATCAAATCAAATATTAGTAGGGAAGTCAATTTAGTCCGAAACCCGAAGGTTGGCCCTATTAACCCGAGCTAAAATACGGGTTATGGTCAAAATATTTTAGCCCGAAAAAAAATTAACCCGAATAACCCAAAGTCCGAAACCCGATGGGTTGACCCGGTTACTTTTTTATTAATATATCTATCATAATTAGTACTAAAATCTACTTTTGATATTTAAGATCATATATATTAATTAAATTTTAAGTTATATAATTGTATTTAGTTCAAATAGTATTCAATACATAGTTAAGTTTATTTACTTACGAATTTAAAATATATTTAAATATTGTTAAAATAAAAAATAATATATTTTGAATAGTTAAATTAATCATTATATAAGAGTTGATGTGTTTTGTATTTTTTATAAGAGAAAAGTAATATTTTGTTAATTTTTTTATTATTTAAAATATTAAAAGAGTGAAAAGGTATTAAAAATAAAAAATAATTAATAAATTCATTGGCCCGACGGGCTAGCCCGAAAACCGATGGGTTAGGGTTAGGGTCAAGTTTTTTAGTCCGAAAAAATTTCAGCCTGATTTTAGCAGGACCAATTAACCCGCAGCCCGATAGGACTGACTCGAAACCCGACGGGTTAGCCCGATTGACATACCTAAATATTAGGGTATAATTCAGTGATAAAGAAAACTTTGGGGTATTTTTTATAGTTGAGGGTATTTTAAATTGAAAAAATGAAACATTAGGGTATAATTCAAGGAAGGAGAAACAATAGGGTATTTTTCATAGTTGACTAATAGTTTAGGGTATTTTTCATAGTTTTCCCATTATAATAAATTACCATTTCATTCAATAATGGATAAATAAAATTGAAGAAAGATACAGTGAAATTTTGCAGTAGATGAAAATTATATTTCCTTTTGTGGAGATTTCTAATATTATTCACTTCTGCCAATTTGTCACCAGTAGAAATCATACAACTTTCCAATGACTACCAATGGTACAGTTTGAAAATTGACAATAAGATAGTTGCTAAGGTAAATAACTTGATGGAACTTACCTTATTAATAAGACCGTCATCAATAACAGAACTGCTAATGCTCTTAAACAGCACAAATAACGCTTCAACCTCACTTACACTAACTGCAAAGCAAAAGAAACACACATCATTTTCATGTGCAGTGTAACTACAGAAAAAGGAAAGAACCAACTAAACAATTGATAAATCCAGAAGCAAAAGTAAAATGGAGTGTGATTAGAGGCAAGGGTACCAAAACCAAATATTCCCTCTGTCCCATTTTATTAGTCCCACTCAACTTTTTGCTCTGCCCCATTTATTAGTCTTGTTTCTCAAAATAGCAAACTTTTTCACACTCGCCGATAAATTATTAATTCCACTACACTCACAAACATTGATTATCGTGCCATTTTCGTTTGGGACTATTAATATGGATGGAAGGAGTCATACATAAGATGATAATAAGAACTCAGTAATAACTTTTACAGGCAGAAACTGTCCAATCAGTAACGCTCACTCAAACTTTGATTAATGTTCCATACTCGAAGGAACTCAATCTTAGGGCTCCAGAAACAACAGCCAGCCCATCCCTTTATTATGGTGAACAAAATCTTTAACTAGATTAATCGTGGAAACAAGATAAGGGAGGATTTCATGAGATTTGCCACCGATAAATCCAAATCTCTGGATTGTTATCAACTTCTCTAGTAAGCTCTCAGGGATCTATGTCTAATAGAATCCATGTCAAATTCAGGATTTCAATAATTATCCGAATATCATTAGAAAGATTCATCATGAGGTAATCAGGAATACAGGGGAAGATTCAATCAAAGGAACACAGAAAAAGATTAAACAGAGAAAGGGATGCATGAGTTATTTCGGCTCCAATTATATGCCTAAACAATGCATGAAATATGTAATTGCAAGGAAAACACATGTGAAGATTATTATCAGGTGATGATACAAGCATCAGTATTCAGTGATGAAATGAATCAAAAAGAGAGAGATAACTTTTCCATTGAAATGAATCTATTTAAGTTGGTATTTAGGATTTATTTATTGTTACAAATATATTAGTATTATTTTAGTATTTAATTGAGTTTACCTACTCTTTTTTAGTTAGGTTAGACTCTTGAATGAGATGTAGGATTTATTATTTAATGAATTGGAATCTCTTCTACGATATTTATCTATTTTATATTTACCGTTTCTTTATATAAATCTTTGTGTTCTTCTTTAAACATGCGTTTGAGAGATCTCTTTGGAGATATTTGTTTATTTATTTTCACTGTTTCTTTATTTTCTTCTTCACATTCTTCTTTTCTGGTTTTCTTCTCTCTTTTTTTTTTCATTATTCATTTTGTTTTCCGGAGACTTTACTTTATCACATGCCTTAGCTACGAAGGCGTTCTATCTTGAAAGGAAAATAGATCAATAATATCACAAATATTAACTAACTGCCAAAATAGGAAAATGGAGCAACTTACAAGCTGTTTGGGAAGCGAGTAGAACAAGGTCTTCATGCCCAGGGAATTGCTTTCTTGTTGTTGAGTGGAAACAACCCATCTGCAGGAATAAATCCCCACTGCACTTGTGCCTTATACCACTCTACAACACATTATTAAAATTCACTTAACCTAGCAAAAAAACAAAGCCAGTCAAAAGTTTTGAAAGAAAAAGAAATAATGCCGTTCCAGCCATTACAACAATCTTATTATTTATATAAACTTCAGTTTAACAGCTGTTGAACTCAAATCAAAATCCACTAATAATAAATGAATTTGGAAAATGTGAATGATTGATCAACGGCTGATGCAATAAAGCACTTGAAGATCGCCAAACATTAATGCAACCGGTTAAACCTTCTTACAAGAAAACAAAAAACAAACGATTACATAAAAATGTGCTTCCTAATACAGCAAGTGATCTAACTTAGGCTGCCGTTGTAGGCAATAGAAATAATGCCTATCCAGCCAATTACCACAATCTTATGATTTATATAAGCTCAGTTTAACAACTGTTGAATTCAAATTCAAAATCCACTAATAATAAATGAATTTGAAAAATGTGAATGATTGATCAACGGCTGATGCAATAAAGCACGCGAAGAATCGCCAAACATTAATGCAACCGGTTAAATCTTCTTACAATAAAACAAAAAACAAACGATTACATAAAACTGTGCTTCCTAATACAGCAAGTGATCAAACTGAGTCTGCCGTTGTAGGCAATAGAAATAAACAAACAAATCGAATTAGAGCATAAATAAAATCTAATAGCGGATTCGTAACGACGAGAAAAACAATCATCACACGCGAATCAAAGCAAATACAGAGAGATGAGCGGTAGAGAAATCTCACAACATTGAAATTGACGGATCCCAATCGGACCAATTGAACAACGAAAAATTGATTGCTTACCAACAAAAAGGAAAAAGAATCGCAACAGAATCTGCTCCATCAATTCAAAAGTGTTATATAGAAGAAGAGGAGACATGTAACAGAAAAGCTATTGAGAGAGAATTAGAGGCGCCAGGCGCGGACCGTAGCGTAAGAATATGGGAGTTAACGATATCGAATAATCTGCACTGAAAATGGGTCAATCAATGGCACAAAATCTTTTCCATTCACACGACTTTCATTATGGAGTATTTTTGTTGAGAAATTGAGGTCATAATTAGGGGTGGGAATAGGCTGGGCTTTGGTCCGAAGGCCTGGTCTTGAAGAGGTCTGAGTCTGGCCTGTTATCTATAGTAGGTTTTTTTGTAGACCTAAGCCTGACCTTTTTAATGAAATAGGCCTGATTTTTAGCCTGTATAAAGCCTAAGAGCCTACTTAAAATTTATAATGTACTCCCTCTGTCCCATTGAAGTAGTCTCATTTTTCTTTTTTGTCTGTCCCATAGAATAGTCCCAATTTTCTAAAATAGCAAACTTTTTCACACTCTCCAATAAAATATTAATTCCACTACACTCACAACCTTTAATTCTCGTGCCGAAAAGAAATGAGACTACTTTACCGGGACGGAGGGAGTATATTTTATTTTTAAGTTATAAATATATTATGTTATTTCAATAGCAAATACATTTAATAAATTAGATAAATATATTATTTGGTAAAAATGATTTATTTAACTTATTTTATTATTCATAAATCATAAATAAATTTTTAATTCTAGATAATAAATATATTTAATTGATTATATAATATATAATTATTTTCATAGGCCGGCCTGTTAGGCTTAGTAGGCCTATTTTCGAGCCTGAGCCCGGGCCTACTTAGCTAAATAGGCTTTTTAAATAGCTTAAGCCTGACCTATTTACGAAATTGGCCTGGTCTGGCCTGACCCGTGATAGGCTAGGCCGTAGGCCCCTGTCGGGTAGCCCGGCCTATTCCCACCCCTAGTCATAATTAAAATACTCTTTTTAGGCACGTAATTAGTTTATAAGCAGAACTATATCCTGGGATGCACCAAAATATTTTTTATAGTTATATTTAAATTTTAATATAAGATAATATAGTAATGTTAAAATTTATATTTTTTCGAAATAAACCTAAGTATTATATATATATATATAGGGATGCGATCCAGTGAGAACCACTCTTACCATAAGAAATAAGAACCAATCATCGCCATTGATTTTGATGAATGAACGCTCATGATTTTACTAAAATTTTCAGTCATTATATCTCAAAAAACCTGCATTATAGGGTATTTTTGTCATTTTGTACTTATTTAAGATTCTGTTTGCATATTCTATCTCGACATTCATTATATATCTAACAAACATGCATTATATACCTAGGAAACATGCATTATATACCTAGGAAACATGCATTATATACCTAACATTCATTATATACCTAACAAACATCTTCTTGCGTTATAATATGGTATTACTCTTATTTTAGAACAATATTACTGTTATTTTAGAGAAAAATTATATTACCTTCATTATAATGCATATGTTATTACTATATAATAACAAGTGCAAATATAATGATGAATGATGATTTCGCTGAAATAAACATGTTACATTTTATCTATCATATTCTGCATTATATACTATAACTTCATGCATTATATTGTACAACTGCATTCATTATATAAGAATTCGTGTACTGTTACGAGAATTATGCATGTTATACATGATATTGTAGGGTTTGAGTCTACGATGGACAACATGAGTTGCCATTAATGAATTTCTTGCCAAGGATCGTTCTTAGGATACCAGGAACAAATTTCAATTAAATAAACCGTGCGATCCTATGCATGCTCCTACAATATTAATTGCAGAGGATGGATTTAGAGAATACCTGATTTCACCGTTTGATCTACAGATCTAGATCGGAGCCAATAACGATGAAATAGATCTGGATCTGAATCTGAACACCGACGATGAACAGTTGTTCCTACAGATCTGATCTTCTGATCTGTTCCCTTGCTCCTTGGAAATCTGGTGAGGATTATCTACCAAGTTGAATCCGAGATCCGGAGAAATCGATCAAGTTTCTCCCTCTGGATAGCCGCCGCCACTCTCTCTCAATTTTCAATATACTGAAAAGTCTAACTTGATCTGATGGAGAGAAGGCCTATATATAGTGTTAGGGTTTTGAGAAACCCTAACCCTAAAGGGCTGTGAGCAGTTCATGGGCCAGATCAGGGACCAGATGCAAATAATAAAGTGGGCCCTCTTTATTAATTAATCATTCCTTGTTCAACCCAGAACATAATTAATTAATAAAACCTTGTTTTAACCTTCACCACGGTAACAATGCTGACTCGCCCCTTTATTACCACGTTATTAGGAACGGGTTGCACCAAACTAACATGATCCACATATTTAAGGTTTTAGACATTCATTAATTAATTTGGCTTATGACAATCAGCCACAATTAATTAATCTCTTATTTCCTGAGTAATACCACTCACTCCTTTTCACTTATGTCTGAATTAAATAATTCAACCTGCAGGGTTTAGCATAATGAACCTTGTGAGCTCCTCAGGGAATGTCACCATCCTGAAACGGATATGCTTACCTAAACGTCCAGACTAAGCAGGCCACACACATATTGCCAATGCCCAAAATACAAGTATTAGAGTACATGTAAGACTTGCCACTCTTGTAAATTAAAGTGTGGTCAATCTGTGTGTGCCCCTTATCCTTCAGTTAGGTTTAAGATCATATGAAGTATGTTAGGGATCTGGCTCATTCATATGTCAATGAGAATGGCACATCCCACTGTTGATCCCATCAATACATAACCATGTACCGACACATCAAGTAGCTAGGATAAGCCCACTTATGAACCGATGTGCCACAACTTACACCGACAGCCTATCCAGGGACCGTCTCAGCCGTGATACTGTTTATATCTCGCTAGGTCAAACGATTCATATGATCCTCTGTGATCTCCTACACACCATATGATCATCCCTATAGGCGAGATAATAGGATATTATGGTTCGTTGTATGTTTGTTTAATCAGATAGCGAGCATTGTTGCAGCAACATATATGAAGACCAGTGTACAAAACACTTAATCTTATATGCTTTCAGTATATAATCCCAACAATCTCCCACTTATACTTAAAGCATAATACCATTGCTTTACCAAAGTATTAAGTGTGTCTATACTGTCAATCACTCCCACTGCATTCACTTCACCTCTTGTCACAATTTCTCGTATGATGTGATTCCACACATCCTATGTGTTTCACCACCTTGTGAGTCTTGGGTTCCTTTGAGTTTGTCATTGCACCAACATAATCACAATTCCTTGTGATTTAATTAGGCAAACTCAGTACACACACCTCTAGAGGATGGCATCGGAGCTATACTGCTTCTTGCGAAGCTAATGAAGCTGACAAAAAACTCAGCCTTCATACCAGAATCCGCAACACACTTCTGTGTTAGATTCCTATAACTCCTCCTCCAAGGCCAACACATAGTTGGAGGTCAACTTCCTTTCAATATGATCCTCCTGGATATCCGATGCCATTCAACTCACATAGCACACCTGTAAACCGATGTGCCTATCTAGAGTTGAACTGATGTCTGTCTAACATGCTTATAGCATTACAGATATCTGAACTCGTTCATCTGCAATATAGAAAGACAACAATCTTTCTTGCTATGAACGACTCATCACAGAATCAATTTAAGCGACTTGAGATACCTGAACATCCTTTTCTTGTGATAACACAAGACTTTAATTCAAAAGGTGTTCCAAAATCTCATAAGTCCTACTTCTGAAACTGTTCGGATAACCATCCTTTATGCCTGACAATGTCTCCACACCGTTTCCGAATGTGAAAATACTATCTGCATAATGTGTAAGGAAAACCACGCTTCCGCTGACACATAACTAGTACATAAAACTCTCATTCTCGATAAACAATATCGAAATGTCTGTTTCATGACTTTGAAGCTCCTCTAAGTTCATACTTGAACGATCTTGGCTTCCAGACATGATGCTTTGCACATAACTTATCTGGTTGTTGCATACAGATGTCGTCACCTTTTATCAAGGTATCCGCTTATAAAATACGGATGACGTCATCTATCTTCCAGATATTTAGATTCATATGTGCTGTTATGGTTAAAAGAATTCGAATGGGTTTAATAGTTGCAACCAGTGAAAAAGTCTTGTTGTGAAACATGCCTTACTCACAAACCTAGACAATCAAATATACTAGGTTACCATTCGAGCATTTTTCATGTATATCAATCAGTTGCCTATAGCTGGAAAGTTATTTGGCAATCACTGATCCTGATACACAACCATAACCTTTACTGATTCATTTCTGAACTCATGACTCGACGTCATTAAACTGCATCGTTTGTCTTAACAGCTTGGTTGCGCTTTAAGGGATAAGTACGATGTTGTTCATCTAATTGGGAACAAGTCCAGAGACTGTTTCCACGAACTAGTACCACTAAGCCTGTTAAGGAAACCTCCCTCAGCAACGATGCTCCTTTATGTTGTCAGTTAATGGTGCATTAATTTGTGGTTTATCACCTTACACAGGTGACCGTGCAATTGGTACCATACCTTCTAAGGTATGCACAATATGACACGGGGTATTTCCTGATGTATTTGAATTGTCTTCTCTAAAATGTTAGAGAACAATCTCACATTTGGATTCATGATTTCATCCTATACAATTTGCTTGTATTTAGGATACACAAAGCAGCCATCTTTTTCGTTTACCTGGAATAGCCCACAAAGCAGTACTAGCTTAAACCTTTCTTCCAACCAATCAGTTTCCTATATCAGCTTAACAGCCAAATTACCCATTATTGCCCTTTTGACAGAGTCAAGGTCTGCTAGGGTATTTGAAACAGATTTAGAAGACACTAGATTAAGCAAACACACAACTACTTTTGGCGCTCTTCCCTAAAACGAAAATTTGGCAAAGTTGGCATAACTTGTAAAATTTTAAAGAATCTTATTTCGTTTTACCTATACTATCCCAATCGAGGGATAATCGGTGTAGTTAACTGGGATGCAATCCCTTTGCTCTGCCAGATACTGTAAAACCCCATCACTTAAGATATACCATTATGAATGAACCATAATTTTTTTACGGTCTTGTTTAAATTATTCTCTACCTTAGTCTTGAACGCTCTTGATTAAAGCAAGAGACTAAGACTTGTAGTGAACTAGATAAACATATCCAAATCTTAAATGATTACAGTATCAATGCCTGTTAAGGCAACTGCGGAAGTAAACTCAAACCAGCAGACCAGAGCAAACACGAAATAACCTATAGAGATACAGTCGCCTATTAAAAGGTCTGGTTACCATCTTATACCTCTAAGTAGTTGTCATAAGTATCATTCTTAGGAATACCTGGATTGAATCCATAATTCCATGAATTACTTAAAACTACTTGGAGTGATGTAACCTATCTTTATAGAGATTCTTTTAAATTATACCTTAGAACACTGATAGTTTATGTAATCAATTAATGAAGAAACCATCATCCATGATAGAAAACACTGTTATTCATTATGATAGAAAAAACTCTATCGAATAATTGATAATCCAATAGATGAAAATTGTTTATCAAAACAAAAACAATATCTCTTCAAAAACTTGAATTAAAACAGAGTTTTTAACATAAACTCAAAGTAAAATCTCCATCAGCTGAAGTAGCAACTTCCAGCATCAATCTTGGAGATGGTAATCCCGCCATCTTCAAGCCTTAAGCTTGATTCTCTGCAAAGTGTAGCAAACACGATTAGTGACCTCAGTTACCACTACCCACTAAGGAGTAGAAAACAGATACTAAACATGTTTCAACAAACAATGCAAAAGATGACGTACCTTGTCCCTTAGTTATCAAACTTGGACAATTTACTTTCCAGTGACCTTTCTTGCCACACTTAAAACATTTGTCCTTCTTGTTATCTTTCTTTCCTTTGTTCTCTCCTTTACCATTCTTCTTCTTCATGTCGTTATGACGCGATTTAGAAGAACTTTTAGCAAGAGATCTCGAATGAACTGATAATGCAAGACTGCTCCCACTGCTTCCTTCATTCCTCTTTTATTTGACATCACTCTTTCGACTCGGAAGCAAATCAGAGTGACTCACAGAAAAGACTGAAGAAGCTTATGTTGATACAAGATCCTTGAGCCAGACGCACCTGGGCCGTCCCCGCCTGGTCCACGGTAGAAGGATTGGTCAACATCTGACGAGTGCGGACCAGGAACGCATCCACCACCGGGTCTGGCAGGGTTGTAACGGGGACAACGGACCTGTTCAGGTCCTCCCGCCTCGATCCATGGTCCCCAGAGCGGTGGCGGCTACGTCGGTCGGACTCCTCCGACCTCTTCTCCTTCCGCTTCTTCTGGTCGTCGATCCTCCGCAGAACCTCCTGGCGGGATTGGAGGTGGGACGTCTCAGCCAGTACCCCCTTCTGGGGCTGAAAGGGCGGCAGAGGAGGTGGAATCTGCTTCTCGGGCTTCGGCCGCTTTGGAGGATTAGGAGGCCGATGCCGGGACTCCTCCTCATCCCTCGCTCTCTTTTTGTCCCTGAGAGCCGCCGCTACCCAGTCCGGGGAAACGTTGGGGCGACGGCGCGTCATCTCTGCTGGCAGGGCGTACAACTCCCCTTTCCCGGTGAGGTAGGTGGTCAAAGTGACGAAGCGCCCGTTCTGCACGACAGCCCACTCCCTGTCGCCGACAATAACGTCGTAGGCCCGGTCTACCCTGGCCTGCTCCTCCGAGGAAAGCGCCGGGCGAGGATGATCTGCAGGAGAACAAAGTAGAGGGTCAGAGAAAAGGAAAGTAATATTAGAACCAGTTCGCAAGGAACCAGAAACCCACGGATCGGGACACTGCCATGTCGGATGAACTCAGGACGCTCTTCATTCATCCTAAGGTAGAAGAAGCTCGTCCACCAACCCGGTGAGTTCGATGGGGGCTTCTTGATCAGCGTCGATGTCCCAGTGGACCACCGAGTGAAGTAATAGTAGTGCTTGTCGGCGCACTGGTTGAAGCGGTACATGTAATGCCACTCCCGGACCGTCGGGCACCCCAACCCGAGGTCCATCCGCATCAGAAAAACTCCAACCAAGTGGCACCAGCAGTTCGGTGCGAGCTGGAAGGGGGAAAGGTTGTAAGAGGCCAGTACCTCCGAAAAGAAGGGGTGCACTGGCAATCCTACCCCATTCTCCATCACCGCCGTATAAAACGCCACATGGCCGGGAAGAGGGTCGAAGCATCGGTTCGATTGGCGGGGTATGCAGTACTTTACGTCCTTGACCGGGACGGTGTCCGCCAGAGCCCACAAAGCCTCCCTGGTGACCGAAGACACAGCGCCCAACACCCGGTGGGTACGCCAATCCTCCGGAAGGACGTAATCTCCGGCCAGCTCGGGCTCCTCCGCCACTTCCTCAGACTCTTTGCCCTCATCACCGGCTACCCGGCCAGAACCACCGGCCTCTCCGCCTGTGATCGTCCGCTCCAGCCCCCCGAACGCCTCGGCCAAGACCCTATTATCCGCCGAGTCGGACTCTGAACTAAGAGCAGCGTGGCTCGCGCTGGGACCGGCCCTCTCAGGCCCCTGGAACAGCAGACTCCAATCGGGACCAGTAAAATCCTGGGCATTAAAAACCCTAGGCGGCGAAGGGGTGAAGGGCGGCACCGAACCCTCACGATCTTGGGGGTCAGAACTCATCAAAAATAATTTAAAAAATTAACCTAGAAAGAAAAGGAAGAGGGGGAGGTACGAGCCCCGGTCAGCCCAACTCCCCACCAAAAGCCAGTTCCGACGACGAAGGCAACAACCACAAAAATCAACAAGAAGAAGGGAAAAGGAAAATGCATCAGAACGAAAAGGCATCGCCGATTTTACCTGTGGAATTAGGAAAGAGGGGAGAATCGTCCAAAGAGTCGCGACAGCAACAAAATCTTGATCGCCAGAAGTTGAATCGAAGTTCTGCCGGAAATCGCACAGAGAGGGAAAGTAAAGTGTTTGCGTGGGGGAAAGTGAGGGACACAAATCCCAAACGACGGTTATAACTCAAAACGACCCCTCAACTTCTCCAAAAACTGCCCCCGGCTTACGCGGAAATTACGCAACTGCCACTGACTTTTGGCGCCCAAATTTCAAACCCGTTAAGGGTAGTTCGATAAAAAGCAGCTCGACAAAAATAATCCGCTAAAAAACGAACTCGTTCAAAGCAGTTCGAATAAACGTCGGGCAATTCACCGACCCTTGGGGCCTCACGCCCAAACACGTACCGTGTAAAACCCCAGAGTCATGAGTCAGAACTCATCAGGGGCTCACCAGGTGGCCAAAAAATTAATAAGGCAGAACCCGAACTGCCTCGAACAAACGCCGTGGATTCGGGCCCGCGGCGACGGCACCCGTAGCAGCTTCCGGGGGCTGCACGGGCCAGGATCCCTACAGAGGAATCGGTCCTTGAAGCCGAGAGGTGCTCGAAAAGCACCCAAATAATACCGGACCACCCCCGAGGCAGTCCGAAGGGCCACAACCTGGGAGATATATCTGAATATCGAACCATTAATTTTTCGACTTAACCGGTTACGACAGACCTAACCGACTAAGTCAAAGGGGCTATTGTTAGAGGTTCGGACTGGATCCGACCCAACAGAAGCACCGGGCGAGGGCCTGACCATAGGCTGGGCCCATTATCGACCCAAGAATACCCAGTTCGAACTGGGTCAGTAATCAACAGTTCGAGTAATAGAAGCGGTTCGAATAGTGCTAAAAGAGGTTCGATCAGCACCGTCGGCCGCTCGGGCAAGCTCGATGACATTTTGTATGACGAAGGAAGTAGCTCGACATAAAATTGTGTGCCTCATCCCTCAAACTAACGGTCAAGGATCAATGGGCGAACCAACGGCTATCACGCAAGAGATTCAGAACCGCTAAGCCCCCACGATCAGCCAACCACCCCGAGATTCGCGGGCTCGACTTCAAGTAGTTGAGAACGGTGCGGAAACCCTAGGAGTAAGGCAACTCCTATAAATGGCCCCTCAAGCTGTTGAGATGGGGGACGAATTTTTCACTCAGATCACACCCGCTAATTGTAACTGCACTATCACATTTTTCATCAAACTCAACAAATAGTTAGATAGATTAGTCAATCATATTCTTTGTATTTCATCACAGATAGTCGAGTTCACTTAGTTCTTGTATTATTTTCGTACTATCCACTGTTCTCGGGGCTCCGATTCTTTATTCAAATTGAACCTCAACACACATCTTCTACCCTATGATGCTCTCAAACAGCAGATCAATCAGCGAATAGCTACTATTTTTGATTTTGTCAAAAAGGGGGAAGAAAGAAGAGATGAGACTATGAAGCTACAGTTGACATTGATAGATAGGCGAGAAGAAGAACAGAGAAGGCGAGAAGAAGACCATAGAAGGCGAGATGAGGAACAAAGAAGACGAGATGAGGAATATAGAAAATGAGATGAGGAATATAGAAAGCGAGAAGAAGAACGGAGAATGCGGGATGAAGAATTAAAAATGCAGATGAAAGCAATAATGGATTCCAGAGAAAAAGACTACCACTCAGAAGTAACCGCACTTCTTAAGGCACAAGCTCTTCTGTCTTCCACGTCTGCCGCAACCTCCTCAAAGCCAAATGATGCAGATTCATCGAATCAAGAAAAGGAGAAGGACAAGGATCAAGACAAGTAGTGCAGAGGTTATGAATTTTTTGTTTTTTTTTTGTATGTCTTCTTTTATTACCGCAGTTTTAAAGCTTTTCATGTACTTGTAATCGAAACATATCTAGTGAAAAGTAAACAATTGTTGGTTTAAAGACAACTACTCCTTGTCTCTTACCTTGATCCTTGACTGACTGAATTCACATATTCCAATGTGATCAGCAATCCTTTCTTCTCTTATCGCTCTAATTTGATTGACTACAATCGAGAATTATTATCCCATTAAGGGGAAGATCATTTAGAGTAGGTCGAGTGTAGAAGAAGCACAGTTTTGAGCAGTGTTAGATAGACAAACTTTGTAAACTCAGATCAACTGCATCTTCTCGTCGACTTAGATAAACTTAGAGGTTTAGTTTTGACAACATCAAAAAGGGGGATATTGTTAAGTGTTGATGTAGAAATCCCACCTTAATTTGATATTTTTTGATGTGTCAAAATGATTTACCAAAGTCTAAGCCTTAGAGTTATTACCTCATGTAATCCTTGTATAGGATGATCGAGTTGTAATAGTCTAGGAGAAGAGAACTGTCAAAATTGTGGAATGATTTTGAAGAATAAGCTATATTCAGACGTGATAACTGTCAACCATAAAGAACCATAAGCTTTCAGTCCTCGAGAAAGGTGCACATGGTCTTGACAAGTCTTTGTTAGCTTGTCAACGTTTGAATTTGATAATTGTACTGCCAAGCTTAATTGCTTAAACATACTAAACTTTCATTTGCATAGAAAAGACTTACTTTATTATATAACTCATAGCAAACACCAATGGGAGATTCATTGTTTTCTTGTTGTCGTTATTGTCTAATACTTCTCATGGAAGGATTACACAGAACCAGAAGATCTTAAGATGTTTAGTATCTTTGATTTGTTCGTTAAATTCCATCTTCTTGACCTATATAACTTATAGTAGTTTGTCAATGTCTCTTGTGCTTGACAGCCAGTGCATCGACAACTAATTGTTGATGCGGGAGCTCCACCCCATCTTGTGGATCTCTTGATGAGGCGTAGTGATGGTCCACATTCTCCAGTCGTAAGTTGTGTCATCCGGAGAGCGGCTGATGTAATCACTGAGCTTGCTCGTGAAAATAGCAGCATTAAAACCCGTGTTAGGCTGGTCTTCTTGTGTAAACTTTGTGATGGAACATGGAAAATCTTCTCTCCAGCCTTCTAATATATGGAAACTTGGTTTCAGGATTGAAGGTGGTATCCATCCTCTTGTTGAATTACTTGAATTTTCTGACCTGAAGGTGCAGAGAGCAGCTGCTGGACCCCTTCGCACTCCTGCCTATAAGAATGATGAGAACAAGAATCTGGTATTCTTTCTTCTTTCTCTTTTTCTTTAGTAACGTATGACCTATGAGCTAGCAAGTATATATTTGTTTTCTATTGTCTAATTGCTTGCTGACTAGATTTTAGAGTGCGATGCTCTGCCTAAACTTATTCTAATGCTGCGGTCTGAGGATGCTGCTATACACTATGAAGCGGTTTGCTACTTTCGTATGTTTCAATTGATTCATTCTCACCATATTTAAAAATTAAATCCATTTGTTCTCATGGTAATAGTTATTGCAAATAATTAGGTTGGTGGGATCGGTGATCTGGTCCACTCATCTCCAAATATTAAGAAGAAAGTTCTGGCAGCTGGGGTTTTGCTGCCTGTCATCAGTTTACTTCGGTACGACCTATACAATCTTTAACATAATGGAATAACTCCAGATTTCCCTCTCTGTGCGGTCCAGCTTTTGCTAGATGCCTGTGTCGATCTTATTATTTGCATGATTATGCTATTATTATGTTCCATTTCTGATTTATAATTGCACTTTTCTGAATAACTGATAACAACTTGGATTGTTTTTACTGTTTTAAACTATTAATTTGGCATCCATGAATAACAGATCCTGCTGTTCAGAGAGTCAGAGAGAAGCTGCTCTCCTTCTTAGGCAATTTGCTGCAACAGATTCAGACTGTAAGGTTGACAGATAAACTGATCTTTCTTCTTAACCTGAACCATTTTTTGTCAAAACTGTAGGAAATTACTCCTTTAATTGTGTGAACAAAATAAAGGATTTCAAAGTTTGGTGGTAGTTTGGTGAAAGGAGTTTGAAAAATGTGGAAGTTTGGTGGTAGTTTGGTGAAAGGAGTTTGAAAAATGTGGTAGAGAGTTTGAAAAATGTGGGTGAAATTTGCCTATAAAAGGCATGAGGTTATGTAAGTTTTAGAGCACCACAACAAAAATAAATTGAGAGAGTTTAGTGAGAGTTTAGTTTCCTCTCAAATAAAACTTAGATTTCGTCTCTCTTTTCTTGTCCTCCATTTTATTTATTTCTCCTGCTAGTTGTATTTATCCCATTGAGTGTGAAATTATTCCTGGGCCAACAAGTGGTACCAGAGCTCAGTGAGGGTGTTTATTATCTACTTATCGTATGCTCTGTGTTTGCCACTAAAGTGGATCCTACACATCAGAAAATAAGTTAGACTAATTTCCATCCTTTAAGAGTTCGCTTAGTACTATTCATGCCAGAATAGTGTCAGCAGTTCGCTTAGTACTATTCACGCCGGAATAGTGTTAGCAGTTCGATAAGTACTATTCACCAAAATTTTGTTGGCAGTACTAGAGCACCGGTTTATGCCTAAAATCATACGGTGGGATAATATGGCTTTGGTAACAGCAGCAGAAACCTCGCGGGCACAACAAGTGAGCAGCTCGTTTCACTACCCGCAGTTGACACATACGAACTACACCAGTTGGGTGATTCGTGTGCAGGCAATGATGGAGGATCAAGGAGTGTGGGAAGCAGTTGAGCCAGCAGAAGGCGCAACAGTTGACGCCCGGCTTGACAAGAAGGCGAGGTCGCACTTATTCCAAGCGCTTCCGGAGGACCTCCTTATGCAAGTGGCCAAGAAGAAGACCTCGAAGGAAGTTTGGGACAGTCTCAAGACGAGATTCATCGGGGCAGAAAGAGTAAAGAATGCACGGTTACAAACACTCAAGAGTGAGTTTGATTCTGTGAGAATGAGTGACAGTGAGTCCCTTGATCAATATGCGGGTCGTCTCACTGCTATGTCTGTAAATTACTCTAATCTTGGAGAAACACTCAGTGATGCTGCGCTAGTAAAGAAGCTCTTCGATACGGTGCCGGAGCGGTTTATCAGTGTGATAGCCGGCATTGAGCAATTTTGTGATCTCGGAACGCTCACCTTCGAAGAAGCCGTTGGAAGACTAAAAGCCTTCGAAGAACGCACGCGTAAGAAGAATACGAGTGCAGTCAGAAATGAAGGACATGTGCTCCTCACTCAGGCGGAGTGGGAGGCACGGTTCAAGAAGGATGGGGGAGACTCGTCAACCCAGTGGAAGAAGTTTTCTACAGATGGTGGAAATCGTGGACGAGGAGGAAGATATCCAGGCAGAGGCCGCGGAAGAGGTGGTCGAGGAGGACCACCACGAAGAGATGGAGCAGGTAGCTCTGGCGGAGGCGGCCGCGACAAGAGTCACATTCGTTGCTATAATTGCAATGAGTTTGGGCACTATTCAACACAATGTCGTGCACCAAAGAAAAGAGAAGAAGCACACCTTGCGCACACTGAAAATGTTGAACCAGCATTGCTTATGGCAATTTCGGAGGATTCGCAGTATGTCGGAACACCAACTGATGTTTGGTTTCTAGACAATGGTGTCAGTAATCACATGACCGGCGACAAAGGAAAGTTCTTCGAGTTGGACGAAGCGGTCACAGGAAGTGTGAGGTTTGGAGATGATTCAACTGTAAGAATTCAAGGAAAGGGTTCGGTGCTCTTCGCTTGCAAGAATGGAGAACAATGGTTGCTCAAAGAGGTATATTATATTCCTCAACTTCGGAGCAGTATGATCAGTCTCGGACAGTTGACCGAGTCGGGCCATCAAGTTGTGATGAATGACGGAGAGCTCGAAGTTTTCTCGAAGGACCCTCTCCGACTGATCATGAAAGTGAAGCGGTCGCAAAATCGGCTTTATCGCATCGAGTTGCAGGTGGCAACTCCGGTAAGTTGTTTGGCAAGTCTTGATGATCCAGCATGGCTATGGCATACACGTCTTGGTCATGTAAATTTTCGGGACATAAAGGCTCTCGCTGAGAAGAAAATGGCAGCAGGGGTTCCATTGACTTCTCAACCGAAGCAGCTTTGCAGAACCTGTTTAGTGGCAAAGCAAATAAGACATTCGTTCGCAGCGGAGGCGAAGTTCCGTGCAAAGAAGCCGCTCGAACTACTACACATAGATTTGTGTGGTCCGATCACACCAATCACTCCAGGAGGTAACCGCTATTTCATGTTAATAGTTGATGACTATTCCCGTTGGATGTGGTTGCATGTGATGAAATCGAAGGACGAGGCGTGTGCCGCATTTCAAAAGACCAAGCAGTTAGCCGAAAATTCGAGTGGTCATCGTATTAAAGTGGTCAGATCTGACAGAGGTGGTGAATTTCTCTCGGACGAGCTTGCAAAGGTGTGCGAGCAAGCAGGGATCGAACGGCATCTCACCGCACCATACTCTCCACAACAGAATGGTGTGGTGGAAAGGCGTAATCGAACGGTGATGGCGATGGCTCGCTCACTTCTCAAAAACATGAGTGCGCCGAGTAAGTATTGGGGGGAGGCGGTTCGCCATTCAATTTATCTTCTCAATCGATTGCCAACTAAAGCGAACAAAGATCGTACGCCATTCGAAATATGGACAGAAAAAAAGCCCCATCTGGCACACCTTCGTGTGTTTGGTTGCACAGCGCACGCAAAGGTGACTACACCATACCTGAAGAAGCTCGATGATCGAAGAATGTCCTACGTATACTTGGGCATCGAAGAAGGAAGTAAGGCACATCGCTTACTTGATCCAGATCGTGGGAGAATACATGTTAGTCGCGATGTTGTTTTCGAGGAAGACGTGAAATGGAACTGGTCTGAAGATGGAGTTGACCAACCCCTCGAAGTATTCAAAGAGGTTCCAAGCTACGAGGAAGGTGGAGTCAGTTTGACACCAGTCGTAGGCTACTCAACGGACACAGGCGAACTGGTTGATTCGACCACTCCTCAGGTCGAATCAATCTCTGAAGGTGTTGAAGGGAGATTGCCCACACCATGGTCAGGTGGACCGATTTTTAGTAACGGAGGGCCAGTTCGTTACAAAAATATGTCAGATATCTTAAAAGAAGCACCTCGGAGGACTCTAGAGTTCGACGAAGAGCTGATGTTAGCAGAGATAGAGGAGCCGTCTTGCTACAGTGAAGCTGCAGGTGATCCAGTATGGGAGGAAGCAATGGCTAAAGAAATTAAGGCCATTGAGAAGAACAAGACGTGGTTCCTAACCACATTACCGGCTGGACAGAAAGTAATCGGGTTAAAATGGGTATTCAAATTAAAGAAGAATTCAAGTGGTGAGGTGACCCAACATAAAGCTCGATTGGTTGCAAAAGGCTATGTACAACGACAAGGAATTGATTTTGAAGAGGTGTTCGCACCAGTCGCTCGACTTGACACAGTTCGTATCATACTTGCCATTGCAGCAAACCGTGGTTGGCAAGTACATCATCTTGATGTAAAGTCAGCGTTCCTCAATGGAGAACTTGAGGAGGAGGTCTACGTAGCTCAGCCGGAGGGATTCATAGTGAAAGGAAAAGAACACATGGTGCTCAAGTTAAACAAAGCTCTTTATGGGCTAAGGCAAGCTCCTCGGGCATGGAATCAAAAGCTCAACAAAAGCTTGAAGCAATTTGGCTTCACAAGGTGTTCGCAGGATCAAGCTGTCTACTCAAGGGCAGGCCTAATCGTCGGAGTTTATGTTGATGATTTAATTGTGACAGGTGAAGATCCGAAAGCTGTCGGAGTCTTCAAGAAGCAGATGATGGGGGAGTTCGAGATGAGTGATCTCGGATTACTCTCATACTACCTCGGAATCGAAGTATCTCAGTTCGAGGGAGGTATCTCGATCAAGCAAGCAGCATATGCAAAGAAGGTGTTATCCCAGTTTGGGATGCTTGATTGCAATTCAACAAAGATACCAATGGAGCCGAGGGCTCAACTCCACAAAGATCCCGAAGGACAGCTGATTGATGACACTGAATATCGAAGAGTGATCGGTTGTCTACGTTATCTCCTTCACACAAGGCCAGATCTTTCTTATGCTGTTGGAGTTGTCAGTAGATTCATGGAGAGGCCAACCGAGATGCATCAGAAGGCAATAAAGCAAGTACTTCGGTACCTTCGAGGCACTATACAACTCGGTTTAGTGTTTCGAAGAGGAAGTGGAGATGAAGAAATAGTGGGTTACTCTGACAGTGATCTTGCAGGAGACTTGGATGATCGAAAGAGCACAGGGGGAATGGTGTTCTACATCAATGATTCACTTGTTTCGTGGAACTCACAGAAACAGAAAACAGTGGCCCTTTCCTCGTGCGAAGCAGAGTTCATGGCAGCAGCGGCGGCAGCATGTCAAGCACTTTGGCTGAAAGCATTGTTGTTCGAACTAAGTGGTTCGAAACCGAAGACAGTGAAGCTCTTCGTCGACAACAAATCTGCACTTGCGCTCATGAAGAATCCAGTCTTCCATGGTCGAAGCAAGCACATCGACACAAAGTATCACTTCATTCGAGAGTGTGTCGAAGGAGGTCAGATTGAGGTGAAGTTTGTTCGAACTGATGAACAGCGAGCCGATGCACTCACGAAGGCATTGCCAGCAGTGAAGCTAGGTACTATGCGACACCTTCTCGGTGTCCGTGATCTCGAACCAATTAAGGAGTAAGGGGGAGATTGTAGGAAATTACTCCTTTAATTGTGTGAACAAAATAAAGGATTTCAAAGTTTGGTGGTAGTTTGGTGAAAGGAGTTTGAAAAATGTGGAAGTTTGGTGGTAGTTTGGTGAAAGGAGTTTGAAAAATGTGGTAGAGAGTTTGAAAAATGTGGGTGAAATTTGCCTATAAAAGGCATGAGGTTATGTAAGTTTTAGAGCACCACAACAAAAATAAATTGAGAGAGTTTAGTGAGAGTTTAGTTTCCTCTCAAATAAAACTTAGATTTCGTCTCTCTTTTCTTGTCCTCCATTTTATTTATTTCTCCTGCTAGTTGTATTTATCCTATTGAGTGTGAAATTATTCCTGGGCCAACAAAAACTAGATTTACATCCGCGCGTTGCGGGAACAAATATTTTTCGAAATAATATACAAATGATTTATTCAAAAATATCATAATATTATTTACTTTATTGAATAATAATTTATATTTCTATTGTATATAAATGACCACATAGAAAATATTATAGTAGTTTGATTATAATAATATTAAATAGATATTATATAAAATACATGAAAAACAATAAACTTTTTCTAATAAACTTTCATCACATATAATATTTATTCAAAATTATACCCAAAATAAAAAGTATTTGCATTTACACTACTAACATTTGCCAACTTTACAAAAATAATATAGTGCTCACAATTTATATTTTAACTTATAATATTTGTCTGTATTTCTAATTTAATATCTTCCACCGAAAATTATGGTGTAATTTCTAAGTTTGTTCATTTTACCAACTTAATGTCTAACATTTATAAAATTATAGTTATTAGGTTATAATTGTAAAAATAAATAGATATTATGAATAAAAATGCACTAATTTCTCAAAATAATATTAATCCGAAATTAAAATAATAAAATGAGAATTATGATATTCAAACTATATTGCAAACATGTTGTTTTGTTTTTCATTTCAAATAACTTTTGCAATTTAGAAACTCTAAAGTTTATTTGCTAAATGATTCAATTAATGTAAAGTTTTAACAATTTTAAAATTAAATAATTTCTAATATATTTTCAATAAAGAATCATTTTATTTCAACATGCATATTTTTCAACATACTATATAGATTAACATGTTCCAACCATGAAGCAATAATTGTACAAATATCATTAATTTATTTAATATTTTTTATTTGTGCACGCTTTTCAAAAATTTTGGAGGGAGTTTTCTAGATTGCAATCCTGGATCATGCTTTGTGTGTAATTGTTGGATTGTCTCTATGATCTTCCTAGGGTAAAATAATCCTGTGTTATGTGTAACTTTTTTTTAAAAATTTATTTTAAGTAGGATCCTACAGGTTTGTTAGGACCAACCTATATATAAGAAGCCAAAATAAAAACAAATGGCCATTGTAGCTCAGTCAAGTGCATTGATCTCAAGGTCATGGGTATCAAGTCAATAGTGGCATTTTTCTTAAAAACTTATGCATGCATGGCCGATTCATTAATTTTTTATTTTATTTTTTCCATTTTTCTCTTTTCTTTTTCTTTTCCGGTTCATTAAAGATCATTCTGTTTTGCTTTTTATGGATGTTTAGACATATCATAGACAAGCATGAAGCGGAATAAGCTGGAAAAGGAAGGAAAATGAAAAGATATAATTCCTTTCTTAATTGATTATTTCCTTTCATATTTAAGAAGTGATTTATTCTCGTAATTGATTGTCTCCTGTCTTAGTTTATCTGCTTGAATTAGAATAAAGACCACTAGTATTTATTGTGAGGGGTCGTAGAATTCAGGGCATAAAAAGATATATCTAAGGGGATCAAACATGGGTTTGATGCTGAGGGCTCTGTTCTTTCATAGTTGTGGAGATTATGCTCAGTTGTTTCTGTTCAGTTTAATTAAATATATATTACTTGTATTATTCAATTGAGTTTAACTCTCTACTCTGTTAGTATGCCATCATCTTTTAATCCCGCTAAAAATTGTCCCAAGTAATACGCTTCTGACGAATTAGGAAGTTGTCCTCTTGGACTGAATTGCTTCAAATTCGTTAACTGGTCGCCTATCATCAAATTGGAATTAGTAACTCTGTAGCAACTTGTGGGGAAACATTGTAACATCCATTGAACTGCCACCCTAGCTGAATTGGTGTGTGTGGGTCACTGGAAATTGCATATTAGGGAAGGGAGAAGATGATAGAAGCAGAATCTCTCTCACGCTAATGGATCAGGAGATATGGGTGGTTTCTGGGATCAGTTGGTGGAAGTAGCCAGGACTACCAAACCTTTAGGAGTGGAGTGGACGATGTTTCGCGGAATGTGATTGGCATGATTCAGTGTCAGCAATGCTTCGAAATGAGACTCCAACGTGTGGCCATGGTTGTATCCTCAATTTCAATTTCCGGAACCAAAATGATAGAGTAACTTTTTTTTTTTTTTTTTTTTTGAACAAATGATAGAGTAACTTTGATATAGACTAAACAATCAGACCTTGGTCCGCCCAATTCTTAACATAAATCCGATGTCCCTATTCTGAACTATTGACAGCTATTTATCAGCTGAACTCATAACCGGATTAATCGTATTATACTTTTAAAGGATAAAGATAAACTCAAACTAAATCAAAGATAAGTATAATAAAATGTGGTTCTAGTTTTCTTCATTTTTGTTTCTACATCATCCATATCTTATTCTTTCTTTGATAAACCTGCACGTGTGTATCATCTGGCTGTTCAACAGTATGCATTATCCAAAATCTTCACGTGAGATGCCTCAGCAGGTTCACATTGTTCAGTTAGGTGCTGTCCCTCTACTAATAGATATGCTCCAGTCACCAGATGCTCAATTGAGGGAAATGGAAGGTTAGCTCAGGTGACATTTTCCAATTTTCTTTCTTTCTTTCTGTTTTTTTTTTTCCATTTGCTTTGCATAGTCTACACTATTTCTCTTATCCTTTTGCTATTTTATTATATTATTGATACTTAACACAATTTGGTCATGCTACAGGATCCTCATAATCAAGCTTGTATAGCCCACAGTGGTTGAATCGCCATTACTGAAGCTTCTTGAATTAAAGAATGGATTTCTGCAACATAATGCCGCATTTGCTCTTTATGGGCTTGCAGATAATGAGGTATGGAAAATGTAGTAAGTTATAAAGCTTTTGAAGTTTGTATCTGGTTATTCTTATTTCTCCCTCCGTCCCACTTTAATTGTCCACCTTTCCTTTTTTTGTCCGTCCCATTTAATTGTCCACTTACTTAAAATGGAAAAATAATACCCACTCACTAATAAAATACTAATTTTCTCTATCTCTACTCGCATTGCTTATTGTGCCAAAATCAAAGTGGACAATTCATATGGGACGGAGGGAGTACTTTTTATTCTTTGCCTTGTCCTCCCCCATATCTTCTCTGCAGGATAATGTTGAAGATTTTATTAAGGTGGGGGGGGTGTTCAGAAACTTCAAGATTGTCAATTTATCTCCCAAGTAAAGCCCTAAGCCTAACATATTAATTTTTTTTATAGAAATATTTGTAATTGGGTTAAACAAAATGTCGTTACATCTTGGTTCAAATCAGAGTTATATACCCTCTGTCCATTTTCTGCAGCCTACTAGGGATTGTGTAGCCAAGACACTCACAAGACTTGAAGCGAAGATAGATGGGCGGGTGAGCTACTTTTAGTTTTTATTACAGTTTCACAAATCTGGTTTTATTAATTAATAATTTTTATTATATATTTTATATCCATGAAGTATTTGATACGATCCTCGCCGGAAGGTTTAGATCGCAGTCCAGGAACAAGAGTAGACACGACGCGGAAACGACTCGGACAGAACTAGAAACGGAACGATAATAGGAATGGAAGTCCAGCAACCCTAATTCAACCCTTCAAATGACGTATTCCAGACGAATCTCATACACGCCCCAAGAAGCTGAAGAACTAACGAATGCAGAACGGTAGAAGACACCACAATCGGATGTGTAAGTCCGGTTGATAAGTCAATTCGAATTTCAAGGTAATCCACATAAATTCTTGACCTTTCAGAATTGGAGAAATAAACTCACAAATATTATTAAACTGAAAACTGAATTACAATGAAAATATGAAGCCCTATTTATAGGGAGAAAATCAATCTCTAAACCTAATCTAAATAGGAAATCAAATCAAATCTTGCTAAAAATTAAATCTAACAAATCTAGAAATCAAATCTTGCTAAAAATCAAATCTAATAAATATCCAAAATATTTCAAGACAAATCAAATCTTCTCTTTTCTTCAATAGTATCTTGATATATCTTTATCTCTCATAAATCACAACCTCAATAATTTAATTAAGTCCAGATGACTAAATTAAATACTTCAATTTTGGACCCTTCAATAATTTAATTAAGACCAAATGACTTAATTAAATTCTTCAATATTGGACCACCTTGATTCTCATCATTCCCCTCCTCTTCAAATGGATTTGTCCTCAAATCCACATCTGCCCCGGATTCAATTGACCATCTTACATTTCCCTTGGTTGGCTTATTCGGCGCATCATCATATTCAAACTCTGGCAATTGCTTATCTTCATGCATATTTCTTTTCGGAATATGAGTTCTTGCAGAAACAAACTTATGAACTATTTTCCTCTCGACCTTCTCCTCCACTGAACCTTCCTCCAATGAAGTATGGACTACCATGTCTTCTTCCTTGGTCTCTTGACTTTGGCTTTGCATTGCCAAAACTGGACTGGTAATGATAGTGAGTGTGGCTGGATCCTCAAATTCTTCATTGTCTTCAACATGACTCTCCAAAGCTGTAGCAACTATCATATCCTCTTCTTCGGGCTCTTGAATTGAAGCACTCATCGACTCGGATTCGGTTATCATTGCCATTGTCTGCTCATTCTCTGATTGAAGCTGTTTTGATGAGATTTTACTAACTGCTTGTAAATCCTTCCAACAAACTTGATTTTGACTTGTGCCTTAGTTGTTAATCCTCCTTCTCTTCAATTGATCCTCAATACAGCTGGCTGTAACGACCATGACAAACAAGTGATCAAAAGGTTGTAGCTCATCTACTCTTTCTCGGATTTCCCAATTCAATCCAGCCAAAAATCTTTCCATTGTTGACTGTATATCCTCAATGATATTGGCTCGAATCATTGCTTCATCCATCTCTTTGTAATAGTCTTCTACACTTTTAGATCCTTGCCTCAAATCCTGCAACTTGTAACGTAATTTTCGATAGTAGTAATTAGGTACAAAATGTTTCCGCATTACAACTTTCATCTCTTTCCAAGTCATGATTGGCCGCTCTCGATTCTTCTCTTTGTCAATCATCAATTGATCCCACCAAGTAAAAGCATAATCAGAAAACCCCATAGCTGCAAACTTGACTCTCTCACGTCCATAAATCTTTTGACTCTCAAATGTATGCTCAATATTCCTCTCCCAATGAAGATATAATTCAGGATCAAATCCTCCTTCAAATAATGGAATGTTCATCTTAATGATTCCTCAAATTGATTAAATGATAGTTTTTTTCTCTTTTTTTTTTTGACATAACTTAAAAGTAGATGATTATAGGACTCTATATGGATGGATATATATATGAATAAATATTGATGGCTAGATAAGAAAGTATATATATATGTATAATATCTAGATATGGATATATGTGAATACTTAAGGAAGATATGAATGAGACAAATATAGATATGGATAAATAAGATAGATATGGATATCTAGATATGAATAAATATGGATATGAATATATATGAATGAGATATATATGGATGGATATGATTAGATATGAATAAGATATATATAAATATATGGATGAATATGGAATGGATAGATATAGGTAAATATGAATGAGATATATATGATATAGATGAGATATGGGTAAATATTGATGATATAGATATATAATTAGATAAAAAAAATGAAAATAATAATTATAATACTTAAAAAAATGAAAATAAAATAGATAATAATAAAAAAACGAAAATAAAAAGAAAAAGAACGAAAACTGACACGAAAAAATTGAAGTGGACAGGACACGAACGGACAAGACACGGAATTAAACTGGAAGGAAAAGAAAAGAAAGACACGACCTGGTTCTTGATACCAAAATGAGAAGGAAAAGAAAGACACAACCTGGATCTGGGTACCAAAATGATAAGGAAAAGAAAGACACAACCTGGCTCTGGGTACCAAAATGATACGATCATCGCCGGAAGGTTTAGATCGCAGCCCAGGAACAAGAGTAGACACGACGCGGAAACGACTCAGACAGAACTAGAAACGGAATGATAATAGGAATGAAAGTCCAACAACCCTAATTCAACCCTTCAAATGACGTATTCCAGACGAATCTCATACACGCCCTAAGAAGCTGAAGAACTAACGAATGCAGAACGGTAGAAGACACCACAATCGGATGTGTAAGTCCGGTTGATAAGTCAATTCGAATTTCAAGGTAATCCACATAAATTCTTGACCTTTCAGAATTGGAGAAATAAACTCACAAATATTATTAAACTGAAAACTGAATTACAATGAAAATATGAAGCCCTATTTATAGGGAGAAAATCAATCTCTAAACCTAATCTAAATAGGAAATCAAATCAAATCTAGAAATCAAATCTTGCTAAAAATTAAATCTAACAAATCTAGAAATCAAATCTTGCTAAAAATCAAATCTAATAAATATCCAAGATATTTCAAGACAAATCAAATCTTCTCTTTTCTTCAATAGTATCTTGATATATCTTTTATCTCTCATAAATCACAACCTCAATAATTTAATTAAATCCAGATGACTTAATTAAATTTTCAATTTTGGACCCTTCAATAATTTAATTAAGACCAAATAACTTAATTAAATTCTTCAATATTGGACCACCTTGATTCTCATCAGTATTGATGGTAAGAAATTATATTTTCGAATATAATGACGCGACATTATAAAATACACATCCCTACCTGTAAAGTTATCGGTAAATATCAAGATCTTTTCTAGTAATAAGTGGAAGAGGATTATTAATATTTTTCAGATTGCTTCACGAGGCATACACTGGAACACATTATTCTCAAGTAAAACTAGCTATATGCAACTTTTTTTTAAGCTTGTGTTTTGGATAGTTAATACTTCAATTTACTTGTGGGCGAACCTTTTAGTTAAGAAGTGATGGTGATTATTTTTTATTATTATTATTATTAATGTTTTCTCATCATTCCTTTACTATTTTGAGAAGTTGTAGCTCAAGTTCATTAATCCAATTTTAAATTTACAACTATTAGGTGTGGCAAGCCCATATCCCATATCGGTGAGAGAATGAAGGAATTTATTATATATAAGAGTCCACCCAACTCCATTAGTATAAGGCCTTTTGAGTTGATACTCAAGAAAAAAATTGTGAGGGCTTGTGATGCCCAAAGCGGACAATATCATACTAATGTCGAGTTGTCGGTTCTCCCAACAGATTGGTGTGGTGAACGTGGAACGAACACGTGGCACCCTGGTTCGAGCAGGGTTCGGGGGACCGAGGTGTTGGTGGACTCTGGAGTGAATGTGGGAGGCCCTCAATTCGAGCGGGAATTGTTTTTGGATGCCTTGTGTTGAAAGCTTCCTGATATTGTAGGGGTCAAGCGGCAGGTCCCGTTGATTTACGGCGGTGCAAGATGAATTGAGACAGATCAAAGCTCGAGGAAAGAAAACCCTCAACAAACCTCGATACAATGGGTGCCTTATTTCGAAAATTTCCTGACAGTGGTGATCAAGCGGCGCCATAAGGAATTCCTTGCTTGACATTTGACAGAAAATCTCATGATGTATATATTATATCAAAGTAACACCACCGGAAGAATAAATTTAAATCATTTCTCTCATCGTGCACATTTATATCACGTGTATATATTGGCTTTTGGGTGGAATAACCATGGAGTTTTGCTATGATGAATAAACATTAAATCATTCTTCTAATTGGGACTTGAATGGCAAGTATTGAAATCTGTTTATTAATTCGACATCGTTGGGAGAGCTAATTAATTTATTTGATAATGATTTAATATGCGGGAACGTTCAAGGCTGAAGCGTAGTCGAATTTGAAGCTATGTAAAAATGAGTTGCATCCTGGATCCAAGGTTTGCAAGAATCTAAAACATGTATAAAAGAGTAATTTATTGAAGGTTTTTTTATAAGGGAAATACAAACTTATGCAATCCAGAAATTAAGTTAACCACGATGGAAAATTACTCAGTCTAACAAATGAAATTCTACCAACTAGAGCTACATATTTGGTATGCCAAAAAATGAGAAGCCTATTTTGAGTCCGTCTGGAAATATGGGTTAATTGTTTTGATGAAAAGGAGCATCTTGTTTAGGTTTGAGTTAGTCCAACAGTAGCAGCATCTCTTTTGAAGTGGCGTTTTTCACAGTACAAGCAGCCATCTAGGTTTTTATCTGATCCAAGGACACTATTTATTGTATTATAAATAGGGCATTTATGACATGCTTACAGACATGTCCCAATCTTGTATTAAAAGAAGACACACTCTTTTTTTTTACTCTTACAACAATACATTCAATGCTCTTTCTTATATTTATTGTCTTTCCATTACTATATTTTTCTTTTAACAATATTGATGTCAGCTAAGGATGTTCACCTAAATCATAATTGGTTCGAATATAGAATTAGAGTTCGAAAACTTATTAAAAAAAAAAAAAAGACTAAATAGTTTCGGCTAAATGAGTTGGAGCCTTTGGGTCAAAACTCAACAGATCAATCTAGCATTTTAAACAACTTTTCTATTTTATTTAAAAAATTAGATTTACATCCGTGCGCTTGTACGAATTACATATTTAATATTTTATTTTATTAAATTAAAATATAATTATAATATTATAAATATATATTTTATTAAATTAAAATATAATTATAAGATTATAAACATATATATATATATATATGTATATATATATATTAGCATAGTTATTATATAATGTTTTCATATTATACATCAAACTATGGAGTATTATGATTTGACTAAAATCAAGGCAAGTAGATAAAACTCAAAATTTATAAAAATAAGAGTTTATTTTACAAAATTAATCTATCAAAAAATTATATTTGCACTATTTTTTAGCATTATATTTGTATTATTTTAAAATATAAAATAAGATAAAATGTTTAGAATGTAATGTTTTACTAAAAAAAATGACTCATACGATTTTGTTGAATTATTATAATTGTTTATTGAAATATATGTATATGTTATAATATAAAAAATATATTAAAACAAAATTAAGAAAAATAATTGATGTGATGTGGAGTAGGGGTGTACACGGTCCGGTTTGGCCGGTTTGAAGGTCGAAGTATGGACCAAACCAAATAATACGGTTTGAAAAATTCTCAAACCAAACCGGCCAAATTAATTTTTCAAACCAAACCAAACCAAACCAAATTAAACGGTTTGGTTCGGCCGGTTTAACGGTTTGGAACATGACTTTAACGAGCAAAGTCAAAACATAAAAAAATTCTATTTTTAGCAATAATTTATTTGAAAAATTAAAAAAATAAATAATGGTTCTCATCGATAAAGTACAAGACAATGATAATAGAAACAAACAATTTATGACATCAAAATATAATAGTTCATATCTCATTCTCAAATATAATAGTTCGTATCGTAAAAGGTCACATTATTACGATGCAACAATGGTGAAGCCGACCGACGCTTGAATTAAATTGTGAGATTGTAATATTGGATAGTTTAAGGTTTATTTTAAATTTCAATAAATAAATAAAAATGTAGGAGAAAAATAAAAATTCTATGATTGTGCACAATATAGGATTCATACTTATTCCCTGAAGATAATAAGGGTAAAATGAGAGACGTTTACAAATAAATAAATAAAAATTTGTAAATAAAAATGTAGGAGAAAATAAATTATATGATGTTCCAGGATTTGAACTTGTACCTTTTAAAATCTAAAGTATAGCTTGAACCACTACACTAAATGTAATAGATTAATATTTTTAGTACAATATATAATTTAAATATTTATTAAAATTATAAACGGTCCGGTCCGGTCCAAACGGCCGGTTTCTGTACTCAAATCATGGACCAAACCAAATTATACGGTTTGAAATTTACGATCCGGCCGGCCGATTAATTCACTTGCCAAACCGTGTACACCCCTAATGTGGAGTAGTAATTACACTCTTGTATGGGCGAGTCAATAAATGCTACTTTATTTATGATATTAAGATATAAATAATAAAATTATATATCTTAACTTTTTTTTAACAATTATTTTTAAATATATTTAATTTTTATTCATAATATTATCTTGTATATTATGCGTCAAACTATATATCTAAATTTAATAAAAATAAAAGGAAGCATATCAGATAGATATCAAATTTATGAGATTTGATTTAAATATTATCCTATAAAAGTTATTATATATTTTGGCGGGAGTAGTTATTTTTCACCACTCTTTTTTAATATATATATTAGACTGGTATTTCACCCGTGCGTTGCACGAAAATATTGTAAAAATATAAATATGTCAAAAATTGTTTATGATTGTAATAAACCAATGTATATCATCATAATATAAGTATAAATAATTTGACTAATTAAGATTTAAGACATCTATCCATAGCCTATTGTTTATATATCTATATTTATCCATGTTATATATGATAGGACCTATGTATATCCATATTTTCCGTGTTCTATCCATATTTCTATCCTAGCATATTTGTTTTTTATTTTATCAATTTACAAACAACTTAATCTATGACACTTAAACTTCAACTATAAATTAAATATTATAAATAAAATGAGTTTAAAATATTTTTACATTTAAATCGTGAGTTATTTCTTTGAAGACTCATTATCTCTTTAATAATCTTTGATGATGTAACCTTTTAAATTCTGATAAAGCCATGTTTAATGGTTGTTGTCACGCCCCCATTTTACTTCCCCAATTATGAGAGCGCGACGGGTTTTAAAATCATATTTAAGTCTCACATTTTAAAATAAGACTAGAAATAAGCTTGAATAATTTAAATGATTTCATAAAGTGAAAACATTAAACAGTAATTAGAAGATACATTTTTAATTTACAAGCTTTCAAGATTTAAAATACATAACAGTAGGGAAGAGTTCAAAAATAGAGGTTGTTGCAGCAGAGTATTACGTGGCGGAGACATGCATATGGAGATGCATATTTCGGGACCATGCTCTGGAAACTTTTATTTCTTTATTTACATTCCTCCACATTCCTCTTCCTTCTCCGCAACTTAACCTATATGTTTTAGAAATAACATACAGGGGCTGAGTACACCGCGTACCCAGTGAACACATGCCCCGAAAACATACATTTTAATTATGAATGATGCGTCACACACAAGTAAGTCACGGGGTTTTAGTTAAAAGCAAACCGTGCTTATAAATAATTTTCACTCATATGTCATGACATTTAACTCACATGTGGTCATTATCTGTTTAAGTTAGGTGACGAGGCAGCAGGCCTTCTTCTAAGTCACATTGACAAGTTAGGAATGGCCGACACTCAACGAACTGTCAACAATAGTGCACTAGTCTCGGAATACGAAGCTTCGAGACCCGATCGTTAGTAAATAACGTATCAAGGAACTGAACACTTGATACTGTGGCTCAGGGGACGGACATCCTGGCTCACAATCAATGAAAAATAACTCGGGACTCAAACCCAGTTCATTTCCCATTGACGTTATTAACTCTCCGGCCAACTACGTCTGGCTCGGAGGAAACATATATGACACACAAAATATTTTGGCACAACATTCAATTTTAAAACAAAATATTTCCATATATTTTTAGGAAATAGAGCTAGATGCTCAAAAACGATTTGATTTTCAGTTAGAAAAGCCCACCTCTCGTCCGTTATGGATTCGGGCGTTGGTTCGGGTTTGCAAAAGCCCTTGCTTGCCCCGGATTATTTCCTTCTCGCAAATAATACAAATACACACATATGATGCTTCACAAATAAGACATACATATTACACACCCAAATCTAAATTAAAATTTAGATTCATAAACAAATTCATTTTATTTGAATTTCACTAATAATCCTGTTAATCAGAATTTTCCCCAAATTATTCATTTATAAACTTCATTCATGATTCAAGTTTTACCCTTTTCCAAACTTTCTATTAATTAGAATTCCAACAAGTTCTCATTTAATAATGGCTTATTCACTTCTTTGTAAACTAAATTCTCTAGAAAGGTTTTAATATCTTAATTAAATCAAAGAAAGTTGTTATAATCTCATATTAATACCACTTCCAAGTTTCAATCATAACACACGTACATATATTATCTAAATCCTTAAGCTTATCATCTAATCATGTTCTTGTAGTAATGATTGTATCATTTAATCATTACTCAACTCATGAATTAAATTAGTGAATGAATCAGACATCTAAGTTATACACATATTTAGATGTTAGCTCATGGTTTATTCAAATATTCGTTGACTAATTTTTTTTAAATTTACAATGCATCTAAATCATGTTTAACCATTATGCCTTTCCAATCCATCATTTATGTTTAGTGCGTGAAGTTATTATTTCAATCATGTTCATGGATTAGTTATAATTCTATATTATTAGTGGAAATGAATTAACAACTCATTTTATGGTGAAAATACAAGTCTATGTGTTCCAGTTCAACTTAGCAATCCAACACTAGTGTACATACGATCAATGATCAACTTGGGTTAGTTTGTCGCCCTTCGTGAGTCGATGTCCCCTGTTTCGTGTATTTAATACCCCCAACCCAAATACCACAAAATTCAGCTCATGTACATGACCAAAATATGCTCGCATGCAACAATGAGTTGAACCAACAAAAATTATTTCCAGAATTTCAAGATATATATAGATATATATACCTCCTTCAGATTTTCAGAGATTCTTCCAAAAATATTCTTCTTTCTCAATGATTCCAGTCCAAATAATTCAACTCCGGGTTTCTAACAAGGTCCTAGATATCACATATATACAATAATTAAGTTAGAACATGAATTGAGTAATCATTTTCACAAGATTTTAACCAAAATCACACTCACAGTTGCTGTAACTTAACAACACGAGTTCTTCTTCAATCCTTAGCCGAATCGAGCAAACTTCGATCCCAACTTTAATAACTTTTCATGCTCTTTCAGTTTGTAGTTATAAACGTTTTCTAATTTTGACTCATTTTTCACCTAGAAAATGGACGCCAATCAAACTGACGAAGGCTAGGGCTCTCAGAAATTGGGTATGAGACGTTTGCGAGAAAATGAGTTGATTTCTCTCATCCTCTGATCCGTTCACTCTCTTCGGACAACTCACGAAGCTAGATTAGATGAATCATAGTCTAGGAGTGTTTCTTGTTGCCAAGTGGCAATTCATGTAAAAATCCATCTATTTATATAACTTAATTATCATATTTGTGTAATTATCATCACATTAATTCAACTCCAATTTCATAAATCTATTTAGCTCTATAAATGTCTCATATTCTCAATCCGATAAATTGGATTGATTCGTAACATCAAATTCTAGTAGTCCCCAACTCGGTTCGAGAAATGTAGCTTCCAATCGCGATTGTGGCTCATTCAAGTTTAATTATCAAATTAAAACCTTAATTACCCAACTCGAGGTTCCGACGTAAAATTTCACTTGCATGAACACTTAAAGTATGCTAAATCATACTTATCCACATAATCCATGAAAAACTTAGACATGCAAGTGATTCCGTAAGCTAAATTTTGATTTCTAATTGATTCCAAATTAAAACTAATAATCTTCCAAATTAAAACTAATAATCCTTAGTTAGTCTTAATTAAATAAATTTACATAGTTTATAAACTTTAGGTTATCACATTTACCCCACCTCACAAAAATTTCGTCCCTAAATTTGTAGGGTGACTAAAACAGTTCTGGATACTTAATCCTCATATTTTCTCGAGCTCCCACGTAGCTTCTTCTTGACCATGGTGATTCCATAACGCTTTCACTAATGGTATAGACTTGTTTCTCAATTCTTGCATCCTCCTATCTAAAATAGCTTGAGGCTGTTCTTCATACTATAGTTCTGGACTAAGTTCAACTTCTACTTGGTGAATTACATGCTTAGGATCATATACATATCTCCTTAACTGAGATACATGAAATATATTTCCTAAGGCTGGCGGTTTAGCTAAACGATAGGCTACTGGACCAATTCTTTCCAAAATTTCATAAGGTCCAATAAACCTTGGTTTTAGTTACCTCTTACGCCAAACCGTGTAACCCCTTTTGAAGGTGAAATTTTTAGAAAAACCTTATCACCTATTTCAAAATGAAGTCCCGTTCTTCTGGTATCAGCATAAGACTTTTGTCTTCTTTGAGCTTCTTTCATTCTTTCTCGGACTTGGCGTACTATTTCAATCATTTCACTGATAGCTTCTGGTCCAAGAACTTTCCTTTCTCCTACTTCATCCCAATAAAGTGGAGATCTACACTTTTTACCATATAGCGCTTCATAAGGCGCCATGCTAATAGTTGCATGATAACTGTTATTATAAGAAAATTCAACTAATGGCAATATTGGTTCCCAATTGACTACTCGGTCTAACACCATGGTTCTCAACATATCTTCGAGGGTCTGTATAGTTCTTTCAGACTGCCCATCAGTCTGTGGATGGAATGTTGTACTAAAGTTTAGATGAGTACCAAGTTCTTTCTATAAGCTCATCAAAAATCTAGAAGTAAACTTAGTATCTCTATCAGATATTATAGATACAGGCACTCCATGTAGTCATACGATTTCCCTTATATACAACTGAGCAATTTTATCAGAACCATACGTAATTCGAATTGGCAAAAAGTGAGCACTTTCTGTCAATCGATCTACAACAACCCATATAACAGTATTACCTTTCTGAGATTTTGGTAATCCTATCACGAAGTCCATTGTGATATGCTCCCACTTCCACTCGGGAACATCTAATGGTTGTAACTTACTGTAAGGTCGTTGATGTAACGCTTTAACCTGTTGGCAAGTTAAATATCGTTCAACATATGAAGCTATATTCCTCTTCATACCATCCCACCAAAATTTAGTTTTCAGATCTTGATACATTTTTGTACTTCCAGGGTGTGCAGTATAAGGGGTATCATGAGCTTTACTCATGATTTCATTCCTCAACTCTTCATTATTTAGTACACAAATTCTGCCTTGAAACATTAAGGCATTATCTGATGCTTCATGGTAATCCTCTGTTTGATTACGTCGAGCTTTTTAACGTAGCTTCTCTAGTCCGTCATCACTTTTCTGAGCTTCAACTATTCTCTTTCTTAAGTTAGATACAACACTTAGAGTAGCTAGCATACCATTCTGTACTTCAGAATATGTCATGACTTCTATATGCAGCTTCTCAAAATCTTTAATCAGTTAACTTTCAGTTGTGAGAAGTGAACCAAGCCTTGTTGTATCCTTTTTACTTAAGGCATCAGCTACAGAATTTGCCTTTCCAGGATGGTAATTGATTGTCAAATCATAGTCGTTTACTAACTCGAGCCATCTTCTCTGTCTCATGTTAAGATTTTTTTGCTCAAAGAAGTATTTTAGGCTCTTATGATCTGTATATATTGCACATTTAACTCCATACAAATAATGCCGCCAAATCTTTAGAGCATGAACTATTGCAGCCAATTCTAAATCATAGGTAGGGTAGTTTAGTTCATGTGGCCTCAGCTTTCGTGATGCATAAGCTATTACTTTTCTTTCTTGCATCAACACGCACCCTATTCCATTTTTAGAAGCATCCGTATACACTTCATATTCTTTGTCAGGCTCAGGAATTGCTAAAATTGGCGCTGCAGTTAGCAATTGTTTCAGCTTTTGAAGACTTTCTTCACATTCCTTTGTCCACAGAAACTTAACTCCTTTTTGGAGTAATTGTGTCATAGGTCTGGCGATTTTAGAAAATCCTTCTATAAATCGCCTATAGTACCCTGCTAAGCCAAGAAAACTTCTTATTTCATTTGGTGTAGTTGGTGACTTCCACTCCATCACCGCTTGAATCTTAGCTGGGTCTACTTTAATTCCCTCAGCTGACACAATATGACCTAGGAATATGACTTCACTCAACCAAAACTCACATTTACTGAATTTAGCATATAATTTCTCATTCTTCAGTGTCTGCAAAACAGTTCTGTGGTGTTGCTCATGTTCCTTCTTGGTTTTAGAATATATCAGAATATCATCAATAAAGACTAACACTAAGTTATCTAGATATGGATGTAATACTCAATTCATTAGATCCATGAATACTGTCGGAGCATTCGTGAGTCCAAAAGGCATAACTACGAAGTCATAATGATCATATCTAGTTCTAAATGCAGTCTTTGGAATATTCTCATTCCGAATTTTTAACTGATGATACCCAGATCGAAGATCTATATTTGAGAATATGCATGCACCTTTCAACTGGTCAAACAAGTCATCAATTCTCGGTAATGGATATCGATTCTTTAGTGTCAACTTATTAAATCACGATAATCTAGACACATTCTCATTGTCCCATCATTCTTCTTCACTAATAGAATAGGAGCTCCCCAAGGTGATACACTAGGGCGAACAAAACTCATGTCTAATAATTCCTGTAATTGCACCTTTAGTTCTTGTAACTCTTTGGGTGCCATTCTATATGGGGCTTTGGAAATCGGGGCTGATCCCGCTTCCAAGGCAATAACGAACTCCACTTGCTGATCTGGTGGCAATCCTGGCAGTTTCTAAGGAAATACATCTTCAAATTCATTTACTATTGGTACATCTTTCACTATTAGTTCTTGGTTTTTATCACCTTCAGATATACCAAATATGCTTGATTTTCTTGTTTTTGTAATAACCTCGTGGCTTGGAGTGCTGAAATAACTGGCACTCTTTGCCCTCTACGAAAACCATATACACACAACTGTTGTCCTTCTAGGTCTTGCAAAACAACTTTTCTCTCCTCACATAATATAGTGGCTCTATTATTAATTAGCGAGTCCATCCCTAAAAGTATATTAATATCCTTCATTTCCAGTACATTCAAATCATCCAATATTACCTTATAGGTATTCAACATTATTTCCACATTAGAGCATACTTGAGTAGTAGTAATAATTTCTCCTGTAGGTTTACTACTTTCAAGCTTTTATCGTCTTTTGAAATCTTAAGGCTTAAAGCTTCTACGCATGTATGAAAAATGAAAGAATGCGACGCACCAGTATCAAACAAAACCATAACATGTATATTATTAATAACTCTCATACCATCTAGGCTTCCTTCATTTCTATCCTGGTTTAGTGCGTAAGCTCTAGCCCCTCCTTGTGGTTGCTCCTGTGGGGGTTGCTGGCGGCGTACCCTTGGGTTTTGTGGAGGGTTCTATCTATTTGGTCTGCCTCCTCTTGGAAACATAGGTGCTCCAGGTCGGGGTTGAGGTTCCCCTCGAATTGCCCTCAGCTGATTATTAGGCCTTTGATAAGCTGGCCTATTACCCTGTTCTTGTTGGCGATTAGGACATTGCCTAGCCATATGTCATTTTCCTCCACATTCAAAACAAGTAAACTCTCGGATAGGACACGCTCAGTTGTGTCACCTCCCACACCTCCGACAATCTATTGGTGTCGGACCTATTTGTCTTCCTCCAGGGGCAACTGGTGGGTACCTTCTCACTAGTGTTTCAAAATTTCTTCTTAGTGCATTCTGATTACCCCTAAAATCTGTCCTTCTTTGAATGTTAGATCCTCGATAATCAATACGTGTATTATCTTCCCACTTTCTTTTCTATGAACCCAATGACTGACTAGATTCTGCTGAAGCTGATATTGGTATCTTATCCTTTGTGAAAGCAGCTTCAACATCTAGAGCCATACTCAGATATTCTTGATAACTCAACCCTTTATTAATTAATAGGTGAGCTGGAATATTTATTTTCATTCCTGTACGAAACTTCTCCGCTAGTTTCACAGGAGTATCCACCAAATGTGCTGCATAATGTGACAAATCACAAAATTTTCTATCATAATCACTTACCGTCATTTCCCCTACCTTAGAATATAAAATTCCATCTCTTTTTCCTGCCGGTATTGCTTAGAAACATAATTTTCATATAGTACTTCTTTAAATTGTTCCCTAGTAAGACTCTCGTATTGCTCTGGATTTAGAATCTTTACAAAAGTTTCCCAACAAAGAGGTTTTCTCCCCTTCCAACATCATCTCTCTAACGAGGATCTCATACACGTCCTCGGAATTTATTTTATAAACTAACTCGGCCTTTTGAGGTTGGGCATGACATTAACCTTGACCCCATCTCTGTTTCGTCCGAAATCTACTACATATTTTGAATCAAAATTCTATAACATTGCTACTTCGCAATACTATATATATATAATCCATTATTCACAAATAAAAATATTTTCCACACTTAACTAACCATACTTACAAATATACATATGCATTAGTGATATATGCACCATCAAGATGGTTATTCATTATAATAGCCACCATTGCCTTCAATAGCTCGTAAGGTGCATATACCTGTCAAAAGTTTTTACACCTGGATAACACTAGATCTTAAGATCCATATCACACTGATACTAAATTATGGAGAGGTTCGTATAGCAAGGACACGATTGCAACAATTAGACATTAAATTATTAAACTTAATCACCCGACTAAGGTGCTCATGGAACTTTAATCTTTCAAACAACCAAAATGATAACATCACCATTCATGTATCTATCCTATTCCAGCAGAATTCTCCCAATCCATGTCATCATCCTTTCCACCCTCATCTCCGTCAACATATTTCTCTTGCAAGTCTCTTAGTAGTAATAATTTCTCCTGTAGGTTTACTACTTTCAAGCTTTTATCATCTTTTGAAACCTTAAGGCTTAAAGCTTCTACGCATGTATGAAAAATGAAAGAATGCGACGCACCAGTATCAAACAAAACCATAACATGTATATTATTAATAACTCTCATACCTTCTAAGCTTCCTTCATTTCTATCCTGGTTTAGTGCGTAACCTCTAGCCCCTCCTTGTGGTTGCTCCTGTGTGGGTTACTAGCGGCCTACCCTTGGGTTTTGTGGAGGGTTCTGTCTATTTGGTCTGCCTCCCCTCGGAAACCTAGGTGCTCCAGGTTGGGGTTGAGGTTCCCCTCGAATTGCCCTCAGCTGATTATTAGGCATTTGATAAGCTAGCCTATTACCCTGTTCTTGTTGGCGATTATGACATTGCCTAGCCATATTCATTTTCCTCCACATTCAAAACAAGTAAACTCTCGGATAGGACACACTCAGTTGTTTCACCTCCGACACCTCCGACAATCTATTGGTGTCGGACCTATTTGTCTTCCTCCAGGGGCAACTGAGTTTTTTGCTTTTTAGCTAAGATATAGACTTCGTTTGCTAGTTGTGTTTTCTTGATAACTCATGTTGGTCCCAAATCAGAGTCGTCGTGGTGAATAACAACCAAGTCACACACGAATGCAGCGGAAGTTTAAATATTATATTGCACTTAAGTTCTTAAAAATGTCTTAGCTTGAGGTAGAAATTAGGGTTTCTTACAAGCAAATACTCTAGCAACTATCGTTGCTAGGTTTCGAATCACCACACAAACAGTAAGTAATAAAACAACAAAGAACACACAATGTTTATAGTGGTTTGATCCAATAGATCTATGTCCACTCCTTAGCCGTGTCGCTAAGAATTCACTAAAAATATATTGAAGTACAAGGATTCGCCGAACACTTGTAGCAGGTAGTGAACTTTCGACCTAGCCACTACAAAGCTATCCTCCGATGCTTCAATCTTCTAGTCCGCAGCTCCAGCCAAGTCAAGGGTGCACCTTCGTAAAACTTGTCCTTCGCTATAATGGAGATTTTATAGTTCTCTCCGAACTTTGTCTGGTTTCGGCGGCAGTTGCCCGTGAGAGTCAATCTCTTTTCAGAGATGTGACTGCTGGATGCTTCCTATGATTGGAAGGTATCCCAATGATTGAAGATTCTTGAGCAAAGTCAAAGAATCTATTGATTGCAGTGTCGTTTATTCAATGTAGTGACACTTGCTGTTGAGAGCTTTTAAGATTCATCTTAAATGTGGGCTCCCAACTGACTACTCTCTTTTTCCTTTTTCGCTTTGTCAAAGGAATCTCTTGATTTTTTCAATTGTGTTCGTTTTGTAGAATGAGCAGCAGTTATCGTCTCTCTGTTTGGACTTCGTTTTTTTATATCTGGAGATTCAAACTTTGAATCTCCAGACCCGTTAGACACAACGGTCCTTCTTGTCCAAAATAGCTTCTTGCTTTATCCGTCCTTTCCGGTGTCGTACAGTACTTTCCGACCTACTTCGGGTAAGGCTTTCGTCCTTTTACTGTACCTTTGTCAGAACGGTAGTATTTAGAGATCGTTGCTAGATATATTCCTTGTTTAGCATTCTCGGAGAATGTTGGAACGATATGCTAAGTCTTCTGATTACTACGCTCTTCTGGCAATCCGCTCTTCAATCTGCTGAATCCTTCAACAGATGCATATTTCAGAATTTTAGGTCTTGACTGCTGATTGCTATTCCTTAGCAATCTGCTTGTATGCTAGCGAATGCTATCTTCCTTAGCATTATGCTACCTTTTTCTTTTGACTAGCAGTGTCTTCCTTAGCATATGATTGCTAACGCCTTAGCAATCATTCTTCTTAGCACTTGACCGCTAACATCTCTAGCAGTCATTTTCGTCTACTAATTTCTCTAGCAGCTACCATCTGCTGAGAACTCTTCTAGCATCCCGAAGTTGCTTGGTTTGATTTTTTTCGTTCCATTTGCTGAATCCTTCAGCAATCTCCTCAAGCACTTCCTAATCTATTACAACTCGATATTTTTTCTAAACAGGACTTTACATAGGAGTTGCTAGACTATGCTAGAATTCAGCAATGATCGACCAAACTACTAAGGCTTGGATTCAACAAAACCTTGTACAATTTTGATCTAAGGGAGGAATTTACAAATCATTCCCAACAATTTTCCCCTTTTTGGTGCGATCAAAGCTTACTTTTACTTGCTGAATCTAAGAGGAAAAATGTCTGAGTTTACAAGAAAATTTCTAAGTATCAGAGCTATATTCTAGCAAACTAACTCAGAGTTTATCCATCTTAGTTCTAGCAGGATTGATTTTAATAAAAATCCCCCCTCAACAAGTGCTGGGAAACATTTCTTGATTAAAAACATAAGTAAATGCTGCAAGGAATATGCTAGGAATTCTAGCACCCAAATAAATCGGCAAGAATTCACAATCAATCCAAAGATAAATAATACTCAACATCCACATGCATTTTTGTTGAATACACAGATGATGTATATCAACTAAGACACGCACGAAAAATCAGAAGTGGACAATGAGAAATTGTCTAAATCTGATCCAATTTCATTTATGGTTGATCATTACAAGTACAATGAAATCAGAAAAGATCAAAAAGAAATGTACAGAAGGTTTGCTAAGATAAGAAATTTAGGAATCAGGAGTTGGCTTCTTCCCTTTGTCCAATTCATCAAATTTGCTCATTGTCATCTGCATGAACTTCTCGAGATATGCCTTGCTATCTTCCCTCTCCTTGACTTCTCTTTCAAGCTGTTTAGCAACCTTCTCGTTTTCCATCTCCAGCATCTTGATCTTCAGATCCATCTTTTGCTTCTTCAGATTCTCAAGTGCAAGCCTGCGTTCTTTAGCAGCCGCAACAAGTGCTTCTTCTTCCTTTTTCCTCTGCTCTAATTCAACAAGTCTTCTTTCTTCCCCCTCTTTGAGCGCAACCATAAAGGTGGAGGAAAAAGAAGTAACAGTTTGCGCCATCTGTTGTTGGGACTCAGCAACATCATCTTTCAGCACTTCCATGTTAGTTTTCATTTCAGCAACATCATGCTTTACTTCAGCAACATCAGCTCTTACATCCGATACTTCACTCCTAATCTCCTAAACTTCCCTCCTTATATCAGCAGTTTGGAGAGCCACACTCTCATTTACAACATGGGGAATAGAGGTGGAGAGAGCATGTTGGATCGCATGTTGCACATCAGTATTAACAAAAGTTTGAAAAGCATCAGAACTTACAGGAAGAACATCCATAGCAGATGATGTGATGACAAGTGCTCCACTGCTAGTAGATGGATGGACTTCAGAGATAGGCTCGATATCCATAGCTTCTGCTTCAAACCATTCGCTCTGCTCATCGAGGTATATATTTTCAGAATCTATGCACTCCGCCTCCTCAGAATTTCACGCATTTTCCAGAGCCTCAGCAAGGGCAGCAGCCTCTGCTTCATCGGCAGTAGCCTTCAAATATTCAACCTCCTCAGCAATCCATTCTGCTTCCTCTGTCTTCCATACTTCCAAGAGCTCAAGGTCCAAGAGATATGCACGCATTTCTGCTTCTCCGTTGCAATGCACGGTGATCTCAAGGCTCTTGGCTTCGCGCTCCTTCTGCTCTCTGGCAGCAGCCATTCGAGCTAGCAGCCTCTCTTACTTTTGTGCTGCATACTCCGCTTGGCGCCTTCTATACTCAGCGGCAACTTTGGCTTGGCGTTTGGATAGCTGAATGTGAGCATCAGAATGCCCATCAGGAGCAATATGTTGATTTTGGTAAGGTATGAGCGGGTGAGATTCTTCGGTGAGCTTTGATAGCCTGAAGGCTGGCAAGGACTTGTTTATCAGTGAACTGTTTAGTGCAGGGAGCTTGATCCATCCAATCATTTGCCCATTGCTCCTCCTGTCGCCAGTAGTTAAGTTCTTTCCTGGCTATCAACAAAATCCGTTCTTCGAAGCAGAGCTCGCGCATTATGTAGTCACACATCTTCCAGTGCCTTAGCTCACGTCCGGACTTCTCCTTCTTCGGTGCCATCATCGACCTCCCCCGAGAATACCTCCGTAATATCTCTCTCTATCTCCTCAGTGATAAACTCTTCAATATCATAGGATATTGGAAAGAAATCAGAATTTACCTGCTCTTCAAATGATATCGGAGCACACCATTGAGAGATTCTCCGCAAGTTGTATCGGTTTCCAGGAAGTCCTTTGAAGGGTACTCGAAGCAGCTCATTATTTCCTGTCGGGATCTTCCGTATATACCTTGCATCAAAAACATCATCTAATTCGCCATTTGAGTCAGATTCAGAAAAACACGAAGTGAGGAAACCTTCATTTTGTTCAGCTTCAGTAGAGGAGGGAATGTCGGTGCTATCTTCAGCATTGGTTCCCTCTGCTCCTCCACTGCTCGGTCTCTCTTCAGTATTATCCTCTGTGCTGGGCCTCGCCTCAGCAGGCGGCTCCACGCTAGGCCTATCAGCAGCAGGAACCTCCATGCTAGGCCTCTCAGCAGTTGTCTCTTCAACTCCAGCAGAAGTGCTAGCATTGAGCTCAACATTCCTTCCTGACCCAGAGGCTTCATCGAATACCATCTCCTTATCGCTGCTGTCATCCCCTTGCTCAACAGCAGGCTCTTTTATCAGCACTCCTCCTTGAGGATGGTCTGGAGCATTAAAAGCTCTGGTCTCCAGCAGCCTCTTGAGGTCTTGATCTATCTTAGCTTCCTGTTCAAGTACAATCTCTTCTGCTATTGCTGGTGTGGGAATGGGAACAACAGGAACTACCTTTTCCTTCCCTTTCTTAGCAGCATCAACTGCTAGCCTTCGTGCGTCTTCAGCTGCTCTTGCTATCAATGCAGCAACTTTCTTGGCTGCTTGCTGATCAACAACCGCCTTCTTAGCAGCACGTTCTTTAGCAGCCCCCTTGGCTTGCTCAAAGTTCCTGTCCTTTGCTTCGAAAGTGAGTCTCTCCATCTCTTTCTTATGCTTCTTTCTCTCCTGCTCATTTTTCTGAGCTTTCCTCTTCCTTAAGCCTTTCAATCTTTCTTCAAGATGTTTTTCAGAGAGAGGAGTATCCTCAGCTTTCTTCTTAGTAGCCTCCTTCTCTGCTGCTTGCTTCTCAGCTTTCTCTTTCTCAGCAGACTTGACAAGTCGTCTGCGTGTCCTCTTCTTCTCTGGAGATGCAACATCTGATCTCTTTCTTTTGGGAATTGCCACCGCAATCTGACCCAAAGCTGTTGCTCGTTGTTCTGCTTGCTTCTTCGCCATGATTTCCTCAATCTGCTCAACGGGAAGATCTCCAAGCTTCTCAATCTCCTCCAGGTGCTGAAAGCACTGCTCTGTCTCAGCAGCCTTCTGAGCAGCTGCTATCTCCTCTGGAGTCATAGCAATCGCTTGCTCTAAAATCGAGAATGCTAACTCGTTCGCATGGGGCTCTTAAGGATATGTGGGAATATTCTTATCAACATTTGACTTCCCTTTCAGAATGATCAGTCTGGTGGGATCGACAGGATTTGGTGCCTTCTTTGTCATCGGAATAAAGTCTGTCGGAAGGAGCTTATCGCCTCTATCAACCCTCTTCTTGTGGAAAAACATTTCAATAAACTTACTAATCTTCAAACCAAAATTCACACTTGATGTGAATACACCATCCTCCTTGATCCTCAGATTCTTCCTGGCATGCTCTAACCAGCATCCATAGAACTCTGCCCAATTACCTTCTACTCTATCCACCAACGCCATCATCACTGCATACTTCTTCGCCAACAATTCAGAGTATGAACCAGCATCACACTGGAACATCTTAATCACCAGCTCAACAAGAAGTTTGTATTCATCTTTGAATTGGTTGATCGGAGTAGCAACCTTGAAAGTGATCGGTTTTCCCTTCTGATCCTTCACCAACTCTGGTTTCTTCTATGCTTTCCATATCTTCTCCATTTCTTCTAAGTCATTCAATTTACATGCAGCAATGCGCTCACCTTTTTTGGGTAGCTCAAACTTGGCAGCCAGAATCTCTGCATTCACCTCCAAAATCGTACCAAAAACTAAAGTCTTGAAGGACTTCTGGGTTGCCTCATCCACCACAGCACGCGCATAGAACTCGAAAACCATGTGTGGATGGAACCACAATGGTTCTGCTGACAAGTAGCTAACGACCCCTGCCTTCGTCAGGGCTTCCACGATCCATTCTAGGAATTTAAGTGTTGCGAGAGGAGTGTACAGAATACGGTCCATCATGATTTGTGCCACCCTCCTCCGGTTTCTGGATAAGCCGGATTGTTCCTTATTTTTGGCTAAAGTCACCAATTGACTGTAGGGAATGTTATCTTCAACATCTTCTTTCTTCACTATCCCTGCATACTCCGATGCCCACCGCTCATGCAGGGTCACATCGGTATGGAGGGATTGAATGGGGAATCCAGATTCTGTAGAGGAATCGAATGAGTCAGTATGTGTATGGGAGTCAGATTGTTGTGAGTGTGCGGGAGATTCAGGATTAGGAGCCATAACGAATGATTTTCTAAGTTGGGAGAAAATTTGCAGAAAGAACTTGGGAGTTTTGAGAGAAAAGGTTAGGGATTCGAATATTAAAGATTTCAGAAAGGTTTGAATGTTGAACGAAGTGAGATGTTTATACCTTCTGAGTAATGATCCAACAGCTGGGGAAATGCCTTTTCAAATACAATCGACGGCTTAGGATCGACGAGACCTTTCGTATGGTAGCCCACTCCCCCATGAACTCGAGTGTTTTTGACATGTCGCCTCCTGGTTTGATGTAGCCAGTTGCACGCATTAAATGCAGCGTGTCGGACACATCATTTTAAATTTAAATCCTTCCTGCTTTTGACTTCCGGAGACTACTGAGAGCTAGGACTCAACAATCTGCTAGCCTTGGAAATCCTTAGCAAACATATGAACTGCTGAGAGCTCGGACTCAGCATTCAAAATGCTAAGAGTTTGGACTTAGCAAACATTTCTCAGCAACCGTCTGAACCACTTGCTAGGAAACTATAGTATAACATCCCGACTAAATGCTAAGAGCTCAGACTCAGCATTCACCTTCTAGCAGACATCTGAACCAATTGTTGTGAGAATACCTCTTAGGATCTGCTGAGAGCTAGGACTCAGCTTCCAATTGCTTAGCAGCAATATCTCAGCAACAATCTTCAGCAACATAAAATGTAAGCTTGGATACGTTTATCTCCATCTTCTCCGAAACTCCAAGAGATCCAGAAAGAATGAGAATAACAACTCATTCATCCACAACATCTTCTAGCTCCATAAGGCCTAATTTTAGACATAACTCTTTGAATCGGGCCTCAGCAAGCGGCTTCGTGAAGATATCTGCTAGCTGATCTTCAGTGTATATATATTGAACATCAATATCCTTCTTCTCTTGATGATCTCGAATAAAGTGATGTCGGATATCAATATGCTTCATCCTTGAATGATGAACGGGGTTCTTCGTTAGGCACATAGCACTATTGTTGTCACAGTAGATCGGCACACATTCAGGAGGAATGTCATAATCTTGCAATTGCAACCGAATCCACAAAACTTGAGTGCAACAACTAGCAGCTGCTACGTATTCAGCTTCAGTAGTAGACGTAGCTACGGAGTGCTGCTTCTTGCTAATCCCCCTCAGACGGAGCTTGCACTGGCTCTACTACAGCAACTGTTTTCTCCTGCTTCAGTGCAGCAAAGTCTTCCCTTAGCTTTTTCAACTCGGTTGCCAAATCAGGTTGTTCGGCAACTTTCTCCACCACTTTCTCGACCGCCATCACAGGCCGAGTTTGACTTGAGGACCACCGTTGAGTGTTGTTGGCCATCTTTTGGAAGAATTCCATAGCCTTCTTTCCGCTTTTCGTCATGATGGTGTCTCCCAGTGTGGTGTCCACCAACTTGACGGTCTTCTCATTGAGTCCCTCGTAGAATGCTTATGCCTGTTCTCCTGGCGGAAAGCCATGTCTGGGGCAAGATCTCAGTAGCTCTTTGAATCGCTCCCATGTCTCACTGAAGCTCTCATCAGGTCTTTGAGCGAATCTGATGATTTCCTTCCTTCTCTGCCTAATGACATTCGGGGGGGAAGAAGTTTTCCAGGAACTCATTCCTCAATTCAGTCCAGGTGCTAATACTGTCCTTGTCCAGTGCTGTGAACCATGATTGTGCCTTATCCCTCAGAGAGAATGCGAACAGACGCATTCGGATGGCACTCTTGCTGACTCCTCCGATCTTGATAGTGTTGCAGAGCATAAGGAACTTATCCAGATGTGCATAAGGATCCTCAGTAGCCCTTCCTCCGAATTGATTTTGTTGCACCATCTACACCAATCCGGTCTTCAACTTAAAATTGTTGGCATTGATGCCAATCCTGAAGTCTGTCTCCCTAAATCGAGGTTTATATCGGTTCTGCATGGCCTCCTCTTCTTCCTCGTCGTCAGACTCCCCTGGCGGATCCTGGTTGTCATCCTCTCCATTGTCGGGATTGTCATCAAACAGTGGGTTATGGCGAAGATCCCTTCCATTCGGATTGTTCCTCTCGAGGTCTCTTTCCAGATTGTATTGTTGAATTTGCACCCTCATAGCTTGGACTTCTTGGAGAAGCACAACCTGCTCCTCTGCAGTGAGCACTGGTGGAGGCGGTGGTACGTTATCTTCCATCGTGTGATTACTTGAGCTTTCCTGAGCACGCTTATTCCTTCGGATCTTTCTGCAAGTGTCTTCAATGTCCGGGTAGTAATAAAGCGGGTCCTTTCCTCTAGCTCTTGTACTCATGCACTACCTGTACAGCAAAGGAGGTAGTGAGGTAAGACTGAAAATAAAACGAAACGAACTAAAATAAACAACTGAAATTCTGAAAAAGGAATACGGCGTCGATCGACGAGATGAGGCGTCGATCGACGAAAGGAAAACAACTTCGTCGATCGACGTGGGTGTCACGTCGATCGACGTGAATGACAAAATTCAGAGAAAAGTACAAAAATTACAGCCTAAATCAGTATTTCAATCACATATTTAATAGTAAGATTAATTCTGTTCACTCCCCGGCAACGGCGCCAATTTGATCACTGTAATTTCTACAGATTAATTATAGAAATAGTGGCAAATAAATTTGTAAACCCTAAAGTTATCGATCCAGGGGAATGAAGCAACGAAAAAAAACTTTAGTACTAAATCATAAGTTCTCAAAATACTGGTCAGGAAAATCAATTGAAAAGTTTTGGTTGTTTTGAAAATCGCAATACTTGCTAATGAAAATTAAACAAGAAATTAAAAAGCTTTTGGATTCAGATACGAGAAGCACAGATTCCAGGGATATCTATCTATCAAGTATGACAAGTATGAATGAATCGATTAATTCCCAATTTTAATTCCTCTTCGTAGTGAAACATCAGAAAAGTATTATGAACTTCTTTGTTGGACAATTCGTAAAGTAGATTAATTAATTACCTATCTCCGCTCGGTCTCAAGATAAATTAACTAACTCCAAGGATCTACAGATTTATTCCTACAATCAATCTCCTTCAGTTACGACAAGAAATAAGATTATATTGTAAAAATCTCTTTCCATTGAAAACTATCATAGTTACGTCTCAAGTAATCAACTAGATAATCCTAAGATGTGATCAGCAAATCAAGATTATGAATAAGCACAGATTTCACAAACTACGAAGGGAAAGGGAAAATAATTCAATCAATCAAACATGTATACATTGATAGTTCAAAACCCTAGAATCTGAGGAAGATATTAGTTACACATATTCAAGGTAATATTCATCATAGAAAGATAAAACCTGAATTGCATAAAAACTTGGGTCTGAATGTCTTCCCCCAAAAATATGTCTTCAAACATAAACCTAAAAACTCTTGGAATCTCTAAAATCTGAAATCTGGAATAAGGAATGATTGGGTATTCTGAAAAATCGAATTTACAAAGTTATATATAGAGGTGGAGGTGTATCAAATCAAATCTAGGGCTAAAGATATGAAAAACTCGAATTCAGCCAATTTCCCGCGCCAGCAGGTCCTCGTCGATCGACGCGGCATTCCCGTCGATCGAGCGTCGATCGACGTGGCTTCCAAATTGCCGTCGATCGATGCTGATTGGCGTCTGTCAACGCAGCTTCTCGCCCCTTCTGCGCGGTCTCACGGTTTTGGCCATAACTTCCTCTTCCGAACTCCGATTGACCCGATTCCAGTTGCGTTGGAGAGCTAACTCAAAGCATCATCCATTTTCATGTGCCAATAGCCCGAATTCCTCTTGTGGAAGAACTCTTCACTGCTACTCTTACACGTCACTGCTTTCGGAACGGTTTTCTCGTGGGTTTAGGCCTAAAAACCTGCATAAACATCAAAATACACCTAAAACCACCTAATATTGATTCATGCATAAAATATATATATAAACTCAATAAAACTACATAAAATAGTATAAAAATAATATAGATAAGTGAGTGAAATAATGAGCTTATCAAATCCCCTAAACTTGAACGTTTGATTGTCCTCAATCAATAGGCAAGAAAGAAGTCAAAAGATTATGTGGTTAAAGTGCAATGCCTCACAAGATTCATCACAGTCAAGGACTAAGAATCCACTACCCACAAGCAATTTGAAAGAGACAGAAAATTCATCAATCGTGGAAGAACTCACAGGAAGTGTATCGCTCAACTCTCAAGTGTTTAAGGTAAAGATGAAAGCACTCAAAAACATGTATGAAGAAATTTCTACCATAGGCTTGCAAGATTTCTAATATCTCCACTGCTAGAACGTGCACACAAGTCTAGAATCAAAAAGGACTTTCGAAAGGTTGTAACGTAGGCTTTTTCTGATAAGGTAGGGAAATATGGCCAAGTGACTAAATCAATTGAGTTCATGACTCTCAACATCTCCAACCACTATCTATAATCATCCACCTTATCTCATCATATACATCAACAAACTCAATTTTTTTTTTATAGCTCATTTTGAATCTCTTATGCTCTTTTCGATAATTTTGTATTCTTTTCTTTTCAGAGAGCTTATGAGAATTCTAATTATTTCTTTGAGCTTCTTTTTGCACACATCTTTTCACCACTAATTTATCATTTCTTATCTCCAATTCACTAATCAATCCCCATACATAACACAACTCAAGACACGAGTGAGACAATACTTTTCTTAATCTCACAGACAAGGAAAGAAAAACTGTACAGGCTCAAAATGGCTAACTAGGGAAAATTTTATTGTGAAGGGACATTGTTTAGGATATTGGGTTAACAAAGATGGCCTAATATCATTTCCTGAACTTGTGCACACTATGCAGTCTCAACACAGAAAATAGGCAAGTTCTAGAGAAATCAAAACACACATGTGAATCTCACATCCAACGAAATAAAGGCTCAAATTCTCACACAAGGATTCAAAAATTTTCTTCCACAGTCAATTTCAAATCAGCTCAATCAGCATGCCAGTATAAGTGTCAAATTAGTCATATCATGCGGTATTCTACATTCATAGGCATCTAACCACAATCTCAATCAATTCAATACTCAACCCTCAATCAATTCTAATCTCACAATCTCGTTCAGGTTATCTCAAAACTCAAAATTTTTCCCACAAAATAGCATAAAATAGAAAGGTACGAAAAATTAAAGACAGAAAGCAGAATAAATAAAAGATAGGACGTTCCATCTCTTGTCCACATCCCCCCAAACTTATTTCCAACTCGAAGAGTGGAATAAGTTTGAAAATCAGATAAAATAGGGAACGATACCTGGTAGTTGATCTCAGACATCAACTTTTTTATCCCCCGGAATCTTCAATCACCATCAGGGAGGTCGGGTCCAGGCAGGTCCTTTCGCAACCTCCTTTCCATCTTTGTTCTTGATAACTTGCATCCCCCATTTCTTGGTGTCTTTTTCCAGAAGGACCTTGTGTGTGCAAAATGAGGGGCTGATCCCCTCGATGTCTCTCAATGTCCCCCCAATGGCGGACTTGTACTTCCGTAGAACTCGTAGTAATTTTTCCAACTTCCCATACCTAAGGTGTGCCGGAAACATCTTGAGTTCCAGAACCAGCGGATCAGAGTTAGATTGCAGTTTTTCCCGATTTGTGTCGGTTGACATGGGTGAAACTGCCGCAATCCCTTTTCTAAGTCGCGCTGCTTCTGCCGATGAACTCTCCGTGTCTGACTTCCTTCGTGCGTCGATCGACGCGACTGTAGCGTCGATCGACGTGGCTCCCGATGCTGCATCGATTGACGTGGCTCCTGCGTCGATCGACGTGGCTCCTGCATCGATCGACATGGGTGCTTTTCCACATTTTCTCTTCTCTTTCTGGCTGCATCGGCTTGGTAACTGCTGGCGTTTGTTCTCTTTTTCATGTGTTATTCCCTCGGGTACATCCAGCTGCTTCACCAAATCCAAAAGCTCATCGTTCGCCTTATCCAAATCTGAAGACAAACACAAAGAGTGTAGTAAGCGGTTCTCCAGAGAGTCCGAATCAAATTTAAGAGAAGGAAAGGGAGAGGAAATCACCGGATTTAAATAATTGATCATGTGGCACTCTTCCTGGTAGCTCCCTTCATTATGCTTCTGCACTGCTTTGTAGATGGGGAAGGTGACCGACTCGTCATTAACTCGAAACGTCAGTTTGCCGTCTCGAATGTCAATCAATGCTCCAGCAGTCTTCAAGAAAGATCTCCCAAAGATAAGCGGGATGTTGTGGTCTTCTTCCATGTCAAGCACCACGAAGTCTGCTGGAATGATGAAGTCTTTCACCTTCACAAGTACGTCTTCCACGATGCCTCTTGGTTAGGACACTGATCTGTCAGCCATCTGCAATGATATGGTCGTTGGTTTGATGCTCCCGATCTCTAGTCGCTTGAAGATTGACAGCGGCATTAAGTTGATGGATGCGCCGGAATCGCAAAGGACCTTCCCAAAGGTCTCTCCTCTAATGACACAAGGGATCGTGAAGGATCCGGGGTCCTCGCTTTTCAGCGGCATCTTCTTCTGAATAATTGCGCTGCATTCTTCGAACAAGTTGACCCTCTCGTGCTCCATGAAGGGTCTTTTATGAGAGACCATATCCTTCAGAAACTTCAAATACCCCGGTATCTCTCGTAGTGCCTCAATCAGTGGGATGTTGATGTTCACTTTCTTCATGTTCTCCAAGAAGAGTGCATACCTCTCGTTCATCTTTGTCTTAGCTAAACGCTGCGGGTACGGCAGGGGAGGCTTATACATAGGTGGCTCGACAGGAGTGGGCATCGATCGACATGAGGTCTCGTCGATCGACGTGGCCTTTGGATTGGCCTTGATCGACGGCAATCCTCCATCGATCGACGGGGCTGCGTTAGCGATAGCTTCTTTGGCCTGCTCGACATCTTCGTCCTCCTTTGAATCAGTCATTGATTGCTTTGGCCCTTCATAGGATTTCCCCCCTCTCAGAGTGATGGCATTCACTTGGCTCCTCTGATTCTGATTCTTGGGGTTCATCTGAGTGTTGCTCGGAAGTTGCCCCGGCTTGTGCTGGGCTCCGAGGGCATCGTCGATCTGGCTGACCTGGGTTTCTATGATTTGTACATGCTTCTGCACCTGGTCCACTTTAGTATTCACGCCTGCAATTTCTTGCTTTAGCTTGGCTACCGTATCGGTGGACCCTTCCATGAATTTAGCCAAAATCTCCTCGATAACTTTAGGTTTTTCGTTGTTTCATTCCCCTGGATCGATAACTTTAGGGTTTACAAATTTATTTGCCACTATTTCTATAATTAATCTGTAGAAATTACAGTGACCAAATTGGCGCCGTTGCCGGGGAGTGGATATAAATAATCTTACTATTAAATCTGTGATTGAAATACTGATTTAGGCTGTAATTTTTATACTTTTCTCTGAATTTCCATATTTTCGTCATTCACGTCGATCGACGTGACACCCACGTTGATCGACGGAATTGTTTCTTCCACGTCGATCGACGCTAATTCTCATCGATCGACGAAGTTGTTTTCCTTTCGTCGATCGACGCCACATCTCGTCGATCGACGCCGTATTCCTTTTTCAGAATTTCAGTTGTTTATTTCAGTTCGTTTCATTTTATTTTCAGTTTTACCTCACTACCTCCTTTGCTGTACAGGTAGTGCATGAGTACAAGAGCTAGAGGAAAAGACCCGCTTTATTACTATCCGGACATTGAAGCCACTTGCAGAAAGATCCGAAGGAATAAGCGTGCTCAGGAAAGCTCAAGTAATCACACGATGGAAGATAACGTACCACCACCTCCACCAGTGCTAACTGCAGAGGAGCAGGCTATGCTTCTCCAAGAAGTCCAAGCTATGAGGGCGCAAATCCAACAATACAATCTGGAAAGAGACCTCGAGAGGAACAATCCGAATAGAAGGGATCTTCGCCATAACCCACTGTTTGATGACAATCCCGACATTGAAGAGGATGACAACCAGGATCCTCCAGAGGAATCTGACGATGAGGAAGAAGAGGAAGCCATGCAGAACCGGTATAAACCTCAATTCAGGGAGACAGATTTCAAGATTGGCATCAATGCCAACAATTTTGAACTGAAGACCGGATTGGTACAGATGGTGCAACAAAATCAATTCGGAGGAAGACCTACTGAGGACCCCTATGCGCATTTGGATAAGTTCATTATGCTCTGCAACACTGTCAAAATTGGAGGAGTCAGCAAGAGTGCCATCCGAATGCGTCTGTTCGCATTCTCTCTGAGGGATAAGGCACAATCATGGTTCACCGCACTGGACAAAGGAAGCATAGGCACGTGGACCGAATTGAGGAATGAGTTTCTGGGGAACTTTTTCCCTCCGAATGTTATTAGGCAAAGACGGAAAGAAATCATCAGGTTCGCTCAAAGGCCTGACGAGAGTTTCATTGAGACTTGGGAGAGATTCAAAGAGCTGTTGAGAGCCTGTCCCGGACATGGTTTTCTGCCAGGAGAACAAGCTGAGGCGTTCTATGAAGGGCTCAATGATAAGACAGCCAAGTTGGTGGACACCACACTAGGAGACACAATCATGACGAAAAGTGGAAAGAAAGCCATGGAGTTCTTCCAAAAGATGGCCAACAACACTTAACGGTGGTCCTCTAGCCGAACTCGGCCTGTGAAAGCTGTCGAGAAAATAGTGGAAAAGTTGCCGAGCAACCCGATTTGGCAGCCGAGCTGAATAAGCTTAGGGAAGAGTTTGCTAATCTGAAGCAAGAGAAAACAATTGCTGCAGTTGAAGCAGTGCAGGGTCCAACAGAGGAAGGCAATGATGAGGTAAATTTCATTCAAAGGGGCAGTTATCAAGACAACTACCGAGGAGGATACCAGCAACACAATCAGCAGAATAACCAGCCCTATACCTACAATCACGCAAGGAATCACCCTGGATTCTCCTACGCAAATCCTCGAGCTGCAGAGCAACCACCACCAGGATTTGCCGTCCAAGGTGGTGAAGTGGCGGAGAAGAAGAAGCCAAATCTCGAGGAGATTTTGGCTAAATTCATGGAAGGCTCCACCGATACGGTAGTCAAGCTAAAGCAAGAGATAGCTGGAGTAAAGACCAAGGTGGACCGAGTCGAGAAGCATGTACAAATCATAGAAACCCAGGTCAGCCAGAGCGCCGATGCCCTCGGAGCCCAACACAAGCCGGGGCAACTTCCGAGCAACACACAGATAAACCCCAAGAATCAGAATCAGAGGAACCAAGTGAATGCCATCACACTAAGAGGGGGAAAATCCTATGAAGGGCCAAAGCAAGCAAGGACTGGTTCAAAAGAGGATGAAGATGTCGAGCAGGCCAAAGAAGCTGTCGCTGACGCAGCCCCGTCGATCGACGGAGGATTGCCGTCGATCGATGCCAATCCAAAGGCCACGTCGATCGACGAGACCTCACATCGATCGACGCCCACTCCTATCCAGCCACCTATGTATAAGCCTCCCTTGCCATATCCGCAGCGGTTTGCCAAATCAAAGATGAACGAGAAGTATGCACGCTTTCTTGAGAACATGAAGAAAGTAAACATCAACATCCCGCTGATTGAGGCACTACGAGAGATACCGGGGTATTTGAAGTTATTGAAGGATATGGTCTCACAGAAAAGACCATTCGTGGAGCACGAGAGGGTCAACTTGTTCGAGGAATGCAGCGCGATTATTCAGAAGAAGATGCCGCTTAAGAGAGAAGACCCGGGATCCTTCACGATCCCCTCTATCATTGGAGGAGAGACCTTTGGGAAGGTCCTTTGCAATTCTGACGCATCCATCAACTTAATGCCGCTGTCAATCTTCAAGCGACTAGAGATCGGGAGCATCAAACCAACGACCATATCATTGCAGATGGCTGACAGATCGGTATCCTACCCAAGAGGCATCGTAGAAGACGTACTTGTGAAGGTGAAAGACTTCATCATTCCAGCAGATTTCGTGGTGCTTGACATGGAAGAAGACCACAACATCCCGCTTATCTTGGGGAGATCTTTCTTGAAGACTGCTGGAGCATTGATTGACATTCGAGACGGCAAACTGACGTTTCGAGTTAATGATGAGTCGGTCACCTTCCCCATCTACAAAGCAGTGCAAAAGCATAATGAAGGGAGCTACCAGGAAGAGTGCCACATGATCAATTGTTTAAATCCGATGATTTCCTCTCCCTTTCTTTCTCTTAAAACTGATTTGGACTCTCTGGAGAACCGCTTACTACACTCTTTGTGTTTGTCTTCAGATTTGGATAAGGCGAACGATGAGCTTATGGATTTGGTGAAGGAGCTGGATGTACCCGAGGGAATAACACATGAAAAAGAGAACAAACGGGAGCGATTTCCAAGCAGACGCAGCCAGAAAAAGAAGGGAAAATGTGGAACTGCCTCCACGTCGATCGAAGCACGCCATGCATCGATCGACACAGCCTCAGGACCCACGTCGATCGACGCAACAGTAACGTCGATCGATGCACAAAGGAAGTCAGACACGGAGAGTTCATCGGCAGAAGCAGCGCGACGTAGAAAAGGGATTGCGGCAGTTTCACCCATGTCAACCGACGCAAATCGGGGAAAGCTGCAATCTAACTCTGATCCACTGGTTCTGGAACTCAAGATGCTTCCGGCACACCTTAGGTATGGGAAGTTGGAAAAATTACTACGAGTTCTACGGAAGTACAAGTCCGCCATTGGGGGGACATTGAGAGACATGAAGGGGATCAGCCCCTCATTTAGCACACACAAGGTCCTTCTGGAAAAAGACACCAAGAAATGGGGGATGCAAGTTATCAAGAACAAAGATGGAAAGGAGGTTGCGAAAGGATTTGCCTGGACCCGACCTCCCTGATGGTGATTGAAGACTCCGGGGGATAAAAAAGTTGATATCTGAGATCAACTACCAGGTATCGTTCCCTCTTTTGTCTGATTTTCAAACTTATTCCACTCTTCGAGTTGGAAATAAGTTTGGGGGGATGTGGACAAGAGATGGAACGTCCTATCTTTTATTTATTCGCTTTTCTGTCTTTAATTTTTCGTACCTTTCTATTTTATGCTATTTTGTGGGGAAAATTTTTGAGTTTTGAGATAACCTGAACGAGATTGTGAGATTAGAATTGATTAAGGGTTGAGTATTGAATTGATTGAGATTGTGGTTAGATGCCTATGAATGTAGAATACCGCATGATAGGACTGATTTGAAACTTATACTTGCATGATGATTGAGCTGATTTGAAATTGACTGTGGAAGAAAATTTTTGAATCCTTGTGTGAGAATTTGAGCCTTTATTTCGTTTGATGTGAGATTCACATGTGTGTTTTGATTTCTCTAGAACTTGCCTATTTTCTGTGTTGAGACTGCATAGTGTGCACAAGTTTAGGAAATGATATTAGTCCATCTTTGTTAACCCAATATCCTAAACACTGTCCCTTCACAATAAAATTTTCCCTAGTTAGCCATTTTGAGCCTGTACAGTTTTTCTTTCCTTGTCTATGAGATTAAGAAAAGTATTGTCTCACTCGTGTCTTGAGTTGTTGTATGTATGGGGATTGATTAGTGAATTGGTGATAAGATATGATAAATTAGTGGTGAAAAGATGTGTGAAAAATAAGCTCAAAGAAATAATTAGAATTCTCATAAGCTCTCTGAAAAGAAAAGAATACAAAATTATCGAAAAGAGTATAAGAGATTCAATATGAGCTATAAATATATATATATATTGTGAGTTTGTTGATGTATATGAGGAGATAAGGTGGATGATTATAGATAGTGGTTGGAGATGTTGAGAGTCATGAACTCAATTGATTTAGTCACTTGGCCATATTTCCCTACCTTATCAGGAAAAGCCTACGTTACAACCTTTCGAAAGTCCTTTTTGATTCTAGACTTGTGTGCACATTCTAGCAGTGGAGATATTAGAAAATCTGCAAGCCTATGGCAGAAATTTCTTCATACATGTTGTTGAGTGCTTTCATCTTTACCTTAAACACTTGAGAGTTGAGCGATACACTTCCTATGAGTTCTTCCACGGTTGATGAATTTTCTGTCTCTTTCAAATTGCTTGTGGGTAGTGGATTCTTAGTTCTTGACTGTGATGAATCTTGTGAGGCATTGCACTTTAACCACATAATCTTTTGACTTCTTTCTTGCCTATTGATTGAGGACAATCAAACGTTCAAGTTTGGGGGATTTGATAAGCTCATTATTTCACTCACTTATCTATATGATCTTTATACTATTTTATGTAGTTTTATTGAGTTTTTATATATATTTTATGCATGAATCAATAATCAAACATGTATACATTGATAATTCGAAACCCTAGAATCTGAGGAAGAGATTAGTTACATATATTCATAGTAATATTCATCATAGATAGATAAAACCTGAATTGCATAAAAACTTGGGTCTGAATGTCTTCCCCCAAGAATATGTCTTCAAACATAAACCTAAAAACTCTTGAAATCTCTAAAATCTGAAATCTGGAATGAGGAATGATTGGGAATTCTGAAAAATCGAATTTACAAAGTTATATATAGAGGTGGAGGTGTATCAAATCAAATCTAGGGCTAAAGATATGAAAAAACTCGAATTCAGCCAATTTCCCGCGCCAGCAGGTCCACGTCGATCGATGCGGCATCCCCGTTGATCGACGTGGCTTCCAAGTCGGCGTCGATCGATGCTGATTGGCGTCTGTCGACGCAACTTCTCGCCCCTTCTGCGCGGTCTCACGATTTTGGCCATAACTTCCTCTCCCGGACTCCGATTGACCCGATTCCAGTTGCGTTGGAGAGCTAACTCAAAGCTTCATCCATTGCCATGTGCCAATAGCCCGAATTCCTCTTGTGGAAGAACTCTTCGCTGCTACTCTTACACGTCACTGCTTTCAGAACGGTTTTCACGTGGGTTTAGGCCTAAAAACCTGCATAAACATCAAAATACACCTAAAACCACCTAAAATTGATTCATGCATAAAATATATATAAAAAATCAATAAAACTACATAAAATAGTATAAAGATCATATAGATAAGTGAGTGAAATAATGAGCTTATCAAGGGTCCCGTTCCTTCTTTCTGCTAGACCAATCTGCTGGGGAGTCCTAGCAGTGGACTTTTCATGCCCGATACCTGCTTCGGCGCAAAAATCCATCAAGATCCCATTGCAAAACTCGGTCCCGTTATCAGATCTAATCCTCTTGACTGTAACCTCTTTGCTATTTTGCTCCTTGAGGATTAGCTCCGGTAGGATGAGCTTCACTTCGTGTTTGGTTCTCAGCAAACGAACCCACGTGTACCTAGAAAAGTCATCAACAACCACAAGTGTATAAACCTTTTTACTTACAGTGGCTGGAGTGACTGGGCCAAATAGATCCATGTGCAAGAGTTATAGGATTCTCTCTAAAGTGGCCTTTTCCGGGTTTGATCTAAAAGATGCCTTGGTCTGCTACCCTTGCTGGCAAGCTTTGCACACACCTTCCTTGCGGAAAGTCTCAGCAGGCAATCCCTCAACAAGCTTGTGCTTGGCTAGGTGGTTGATGGTCTTGAAATTCAGGTGGGTCAGCCTCATATGCCATAGCCAATTGGTTTCTTCCCTGTTCAATGCTACAAAACAAGAATGTTGCTGGCCACTTGGCCATCAACAATATATAGGCCACCCTTGCGGATGCCTCTAAGCTTTACTTCACCTGTAGCATTGTTAGCAATAGAGCAACCAATATTAACGAAAGAAACGATATACCCATTTTCGCATAGCTTGCTAATACTTAGCAGGTTGTGTTTGAGATTGGATACGAGCGCAACATTGATAATCCTTAGTCCATTTCGCTCTATGCATCCTCTCCCAATCACTCTGCCTTTGCTGTTGTCACCAAACATGACTGTGGGGCCATAAATTCTTTGAATGTCTGAGAACAACTCTTCATCCCCCGTCATGTGCGCTGATACGTGCGAAAAATGACCTATATTTTGATGTGTGTACATGCTTGTTTGTGGCTATTTTACTCCCGTATCATATGTTTTTGTCGTATTTTGGTTGTGTTTTTGTGTTTTGTGTGTTTGATGTGTGTAGGATAGGTTTTGGGCATAAACGAGCAATTTTGGTGGAGTTTTAGAGGAAAATCGCACGTGTTTGGAGTTTGGAGAGCTCGAGCCAAAACTCAATTTTCAGCACTTGGCAGTTTTCAGCATGGCAATGGATAGAGCTTCGAGCTAGCTTTCCAACGCAACTGGAATCGGGTCAATCGGAGTTCGGGAGAGGAAGTTATGGCCAAAACCGTGAGATCGCGCAGGACCGGTCGAGCCTGTGCAGGATCGGTCGAGCGAGCGAACAGAGACTTGGCTCGGTCGAGCCATTTCTTGCTCGGCCGAGCCAAGTTGATTTTTGGCGGTTTTTGGCAGTTTTTGATGGCCCGGGCGAGCCAAACTTCGACCGGGCGATCCGAGGCCCTGTTTACTCATTATAAGAAGGGGAAGAGGCAGTTATTTGAGAGCTTTTTGTCACTTTTCACATACGATAGTAGATTTCTCCCTAGATTCTATTTTTCCATTTCAAATTCATCCTAGTCCTAGAGCTTCTAGGAGCTAAATTCATCAACACTTGTAAGAGATTGAAGATCAAAAGTGGTGGATCAAGTCAACCAATCCAAATTGGGGAAGATTTCTTATTTCTACCTTCACATTGTAATGGCGTACATTGTATTCCAAATTGTAATTGTACAATTGAAAGGTATGAAGTTCTAAACTGTTTTGGATGTTGATTTGCGGAAGGATGCATGAGAATTTGGCATGAGAATTGTATGTTTACTTTCCTTTGAGAGTTTGGATTTCAGTAGAGCTTGTTCCTTACCTCTTAGGTGTAGGTAATAGCCAACTTAGGAGGTAGTTGACGTGAACGCTGCAGCCAATACGCGGGCGGAATCGTCGTGAATAGTGTTAATTCATACGATTTTAGTTCCAATCCATGTGCGGTGCTAGGTCGTAGGGCGATAATTGACGAACCATTTGGAGTGGTCTAGGGCTAAATAACGTGACTGTTTGCTAGTTCTAGATCATCAACCGGTAGCTCACCGTGACAAGGGGTTATCGAGTGTAGGGTCGATTGCTCAATCTCCTAGGGATTAAATAATGTTTGCAACAATGATTAGCCAAATTTGATTGTATCTCTACTCAATTAAACATCCGATCTTCCTAACTTGAGTATTGTGATTGTCTTGGTTTACCATAGTGAGAAGGATTGTTCGATTAAATTTTGTGTTTAAATTCTTGCATTTCCTATATTGATAGCTTAGATTTGAATTGCATGTTTAGATGATTAGAATTACTCAACGATTGAATCATGCTTAGCTATAAGACTTCACTTGAGTAGCTCGGTATTCTAGTAGGCGAAGCGAGAAGAACTCGGATTGATATTTTATTCTTGAGTGTGGTTGAGAGTTTATTGTGATTGAACTTTTACCGCATCATGCGCTGAACAACCGCTATCTAGGATCCACTCATTTGACATACTTGATGTTTGAGCACTTGGATCCTGTCCCTGCAAAACAATCAAAACATTGATTTAGGTACCCGCTTAGCATCGGGTCCTGCGGGATTAACGTGGATCATAGTTCCTTTTGGAACCCACATCTTCGTGATTTTCAAGATTGGCTTCTTGATATCACTCTTCACAACCTTCTCAACCTTTGGATAAGCATGCTTTGCATAATTAGATCTAGGTGGAGTTGTGTGCTTAGCGTTCCTAGTCCTTTTAGGAGAAAGGTGTTTGGACTCAGGCCTCACATATGTATTCCTCCTATGTGGTGTATAAGATGGATATTGTGGTCATACAACATGGTATTGAACCTGCTTGCCCTTATGGAATGAAGGATTTGCTTTCCTAGCGTTGGGAATTTAATGCTCAGCATTCCTTCTAGACTCTGCTAAGTATGGCTTAGCAGTCATTCTCTGGATCCTCTACTGAGGTCCAGCAGATATGTGCTTAGCAGACACTCTAGGGATCCTCTGCTTAGATCCAGGAGATGCACGCATAGCAGATACTTTCTGGGTACTCTGCTGAGATCCAGGATCACTACTCTGCTTACGCCAATCTGTCTGCCTAGCAGATGATGACTCAGCAACAACCTTATCCTTTCCTTTATCAACATTCAATTTTCTAGCAGAAACGAATGAGATCATTTTCTACTTAGAAATTTTAGCATTCTTGTTCAAGGCTTCCTTAGAGAATTTTGCTTCACAACCAAGGCCCAATTCTGATTTATCAGAATGTTTCCTTTGTTGGCTCACAATGGCACTAAGAACTGCCTTGCTGGATGTATAGGCACATATACATTCCTATTTAGGTTTACTCTTTAAAGCGAGATTCTCCTTTTCAAGATTTTGAAAATATTCAGAAAGCTTGGAGAAATCAGCTTTAAGTTTTGAAAAATCCTCACTTTCGGACCTTAGTCTTTTGACTTCCTCGGTCAAAGATGTAACTTTAAGTTTGAGTGAGGTGTTCTCTCCAACGATAGCATTCTTGATTTCATACATCTTTGAAAATTCAATGGAAAGCTTCGTGAGATAATCATCCTCAGAATCTAGAAATGATTCCTCCGATTCATGCATGATTGCTAAGCAAGAAATGCTAGTAGATGGTACCTCATTCGCATCGCCTGCTAGAGCCAATTCAGCACTCTGTTCAGCATCAGCATCAGCATCAGCATCAACAAACTGATCCTCAACAATATCTGCCATCAAGACCAGCAGGGCTTCCTCATCATCTTCCTCCGAGGAATAATACTCTTCCTGATTATCAGGAATGTCTAGCACTTCAGTCCTGGTCAGCAATGCTCTTATGACCGCTCGAACCGCTCTTCTCTCAAACCTTTGTTTGAGGCGCTCTCTTTCTTCCTGACATACTCTTGGACATTCATGCTTAAAATGATCTGGAGAATTACACTCAAAGCATGTCCTTGGCTTTCTCTCTGTGGAACGAGAGGATGATGAAGTAAGCTTGGCTTCCTTTGCTTCTTTTTCAACATTGGCTTCTAGCATCAACTTCTGAAGCTTTCGCATTTGCTCTTCGAGCTCACTTATCTTCAGATCCTCAGGCTGCATGCTGGAGGGTGGAACTACTTCCTTTGCTGGAGAAGCAGGAGCTGATCTCTCATGAGGACGGAAGGGCTTTTTTGTCTTCCATTTTCCAGCATCTTTTTTCACGAAGAATGCTAGATCCTCCGGGGCTACAACATTTGATGATGAAGTTTTTGCAGCAGCGGCTTCGTTCTTCTTTGATTGCTGTATAATAAATTCATGAGTTTTGAGTTGAGCAAATACCTCAGATGTGGACATTTGGCTAAGGTCTTTCTCGCACAAGTTTGTCATCTTCACGAACCAATCCTCCCGTGAAAAGAGCTTTGAGATGATCTTGTTATTCATCTTTCCATTATCGTACGTCTTGCCCAGATTTGGGAGTTCTCCGACAATGGTGTTGAATCTTTCTTCCATAGCTTGGATAGATTCTCCTGCAATCATAGAAAAAGATTCATATTTATCAACAGCTACTTGTAGCTTGTTGCGCTTCATCTGGTCGGTCTCCTGGGAAGATTCGCAAACATAATCCCACATTTCTTTGGCTGTATCAAAATCTAACGCTTTGTCTGACATTAACATCGACAAGGAATCAAGGATTAACTTCTTTGCTAAGTTCTCCAACTGAGCTCTTTTCTTAGCTTCCACCGTATACTCATCAAACTTCTTCTCGATCATCTGCGGAGGTATCGTTTGACCTTCAGCAACTGGACCATCGAAGGGGTTGACCTTCATAATCTTTATAGGTCCTTCAGAAGAACATCCGCCATCTCTGGATGTATACTCTGGAGCTGGATAGTGGCCATCTTTTGCCATGAGTTGAACTTTTCTTTGGTATACTTTGGCAAAGTATGATTCACCTTGGAAATCTTAGAGTTCCTGAGCTAGATCAACAGAAGAACAAAATAATAGTGCAAGGAAAAAGTACATATCTGGTCTTAAAGCGACTCAGAAGCAGTCGATCTTTCAACTTACCGCTTTGATACCACTTGTTGGTCCCAGATCAGAGTCATCGTGGTGAATAACAACCAAGTCACACACGAATGCAGCGGAAGTTTAAATATTATATTGCACTTAAGTTCTTAAAAATGTCTTAGCTCGAGGTAGAAATTAGGGTTTCTTACAAGCAAATACTCTAGCAACTATCCTTGCTAGGTTTCAAATCACCACACAAACAGTAAGTAATAAAACAGTAAAGAACACACAATATTTATAGTGGTTCGATCCAATAGATCTACATCCACTCCTTATCCGGGTCGCTAAGAATTCACTAAAAAGATATTGAAGTACAAGGATTCGCCGAACACTTGTAGCAGGTAGTGAACTTTCGACCTAGCCACTACAAAGCTATCCTCCGATGCTTTAATCTTCTAGTCCGCAGCTCCGGCCAAGTCAAGGGCGCACCTTCATAAAAATTGTCCTTCACTATAATGGAGATTTTATAGTTCTCTCCGAACTTTGTCTGGTTTCGGCGGCAGTTGCCCGTGAGAGTCAATCTCTTTTCAGAGATGTGACTGCTGGATGCTTCCTATGATTGGAAGATATCCCAATGATTGAAGATTCTTGAGCAAAGTCAAGGAATCTATTGATTACAGTGTCGGGTATTCAATGTAGTGACACTTGCTGTTGAGAGCTTTTAAGATTCTTCTTAAATGTGGGCTCCCAAGTGACTACACTCTTTTTCCTTTTTCGCTTTGTCAAAGGAATCTCTTGATTTTTTCGGTTGTGTTCGTTGTGTAGAATGAGCAGTAGTTATCGTCTCTCTATTTGGAATTCATTTTTTATATCTGGAGATTCAAACTTTGAATCTCCAGATCCGTTAGACACAACGGTCCTTTTTGTCCAAAATAGCTTCTTGCTTTATCCGTCCTTTCCGGTGTCGTACAGTACTTTCCGACCAACTTCGGGTAAGGCTTTCGTCCTTTTACTGTACATTTGTCAGAACGGTAGTATTTAGAGATCGTTGCTAGATATCCTCCTTGTTTAGCATTCTCGGAGAATGCTGGAACGATCTGCTAAGTCTTCTGATTACTACGCTCTTCTAGCAATCCACTCTTCAATCTGCTGACTCCTTCAACAGATGCATATTTCAACATTTTAGGTCTTGACTGCTGATTGCTATTCCTTAGCAATCTGCTTGTATGCTAGCGAATGCTATCTTCCTTAGCATTCTGCTACCTTTTTCTTTTGACTAGCAGTCTCTTCCTTAGCATATGATTGCTAACACCTTAGCAATAATTCTTCTTAGCACTTGACCGCGAACATCTCTAGCAGTCATTTTCGTCTGTTGATTTCTCTAGCAGCTACCATCTGCTGAGAACTCTTCTAGCATCCCGAAGTTGCTTGGTTTGATTTTCTTCGTTCCATTTGCTGAATCCTTCAGCAATCTCCTCAAACACTTCCTAATATATTACAACTCGATATTTTTCCTAAACATGACTTTACATAGGAGTTACTAGACTATGCTAGAATTCAACAATGATCGACCAAACTACTAAGGCTTGGATTCAACAAAACCTTTTACATTTTTGATCTAAGGGAAGAATTTACAAATCATTCCCAACAACTCATTTGAATTATTTTGGCAAAAATGCATGTTCATGGGCCTAAAGCGGGAATTTTGGCGCTTGAGCTACAGTAGTTGACGTCTTTCCTTTAGTATATTAGATTGATTTTTATTTTAAATGCAAAATTTGTATTTTTAATACTGCAAGATAAAGTATTAGGAAACTTATCAAAAACTAAATTAGTTGAAAATATGAAGATATTTTTTAAAAATAAAAAACATTACTTTAAAAAGTTGAAATGAAACAATATAAAATGTTGCATTAATTATTAAATTAGAATATATATATATATATATATATATTATTAAGAAACAAAAATATTATTTAAAAAATAAGTGAGTGAAAGTAAGTCAACACCTCATAGCCATGTACATTTAATGACTGAATCGGCAATAGAAAATCCAAAAATAAATAAACTTTAAATTTAATTCATTAAAAGAAAAGGTTGAAATAAAGTTCTCTAAATTTCTTAACATTTGGGTATGTTTTTTTTTTTTTTGCCTATATATAAAATAATTGAAGTAAATTTTACAAGTATTACAATTCTTATTCATCAGTTAATTTATTTTTTGTTGATCATTTCATTCATTAATCCATTTTTTCTTTTCAATAAATCATGCAAGTAAATGCATGGTTGTAAAAATCCTTAGGCACTAGTCGGGCGTTTGGGTGGGGTCTTGCGCCTAGGTGGGGCCTATGCATTTTCTAGGCGGTAGTTAATCGGTAAGCTAATTTTTATATTTAATATTTATAATATATACTCCCTCCGTCCCGGGGCATTAGTCCCATTTATTTTTGGCACAGTTACTAATATTTGTGAGTGTAGTGGAATTAATATTTTATTGATGTGAGGAGATTATTTTCCATTTTAGGAAATGAGACTAATTTCGCGGGACAGACGAAAATGAAAAATGAGACCAATGAGGCGTGATAGAAGGAGTATTTATCAATGAATAAAATTGAATATTATATAAATTTTAATTATTTTTTTAAAAATATAAAAAATAGGCCGCCTAAACCGATTAGATAGCACGTAGCGAGCTTAGTCGGCCACCTAGCGCTTAGACGGGGCCTAAGCGGAGATTTTTACAATAATGAGCAAATGAGATTATTTTGCTTCAGTTTTAATAAAATCTTATTTATTGGCCTTAATACATCTTACTATTTGACATAATTACATAAATACACCTTCCTTTATACTTAAAAAGATTGAAGAGATTTATTTTGTAATTTTAAAGATTTTTTTCCTCTTAGCAATCATTATAATTTGCATTTATAGCAAAATAACTTAATAATCTTAAATAATATTTATTCAAACTTCAACAAAGTATTATCTAAAATTACTCTATATTTAAAAAATGACTGCGAATTGGACAGTCAAATATTTTGAAATATTATATATCTTAAATAATTCAAAGCTTGTATTTATAACACATTCATCAAATTTGTGTAGACTTGATAAAATGAGTTCAAATTTTGTTGGCAAATAAAATATTCAAAACTTAGTATTTAACGAAGTATATAATTTTTTTTGTATTTATGAATATAAATGTATAAGAAATTAAGAATTTTAAATTATATTGACAATAATCATTTAATGAATATTGTTTACAATTTTTATAAAATTATATATATATATATATATTAAAGTTGTTAATTATGTTTAGAATATATTATAGCATAAATTAATAACTCAATAGTACTAAATTGAAATAATGTATACAATGGGTTGAAAAAATAAGATTGTAGATGTAATATTTTATTTTTTAAATAAAAAAAAATTAGTCTAAAAATAATTTTGACAGGAACAATTTATTTTTGCCACTACTCTGCTTTAATATATATAGATAGATATATTAATAATATTATTGTTAATCTTAATAAAATAAATGTTGAATTTTTATTTTTATACTATAAATCCAAGAAATTAGGTGGAAGATCTGATCATTTGAATGAATATGGACGCACACACAAAACACACATATATATAGAGGGTTGCATTCTATGTTTATGTTAGGAACTGAGTTTCAGTTCACCCTTTAATTTGATGTTTTAATATGTTAAAATTTACTTTAGTACTAAGTTTCTAGAGTTATCAATTGTAATCCTTGTTTGTTCGAGTTGTAATAGATTTGAAATTTAGGTGCTGAAGACCGAGCAAAGGAATCAGAAACTTACTTTCTGATGAAGACATTCAAGAAGATAAAACTCGAGATATGAAGAGAATTGTTTCATGCTTAAAACTTAGTAAGGCAAAAAACTTAGTTTTCTGGAAACTAAATTTTCAAAACTGAGTTTCACTAAGTATGGTTGTGGCCTTATACTGACTTGGGAATGTCAGTATGGAGAAAGGCTATAGTGACTTTGGAATGCCAGTATAGAGGTTCAAAAGCACGTGAAACACAGGTGTTTGATGTCAGACTTAAAGCCACTTCAATGCTAAGTCAAAAAGTCAGTACGAGGATGTCTCACACTTGGATTCCTCGGACTGAAGCTTAGTCTGACACAAAGTTGGTGGAAAGTACACTGCCAAAAGCATAAAGCAGGCGGCAGAGCAGAGTAGAGTATGGGCTATGATTGGACGATATTCCCCATGTGTCTAACAACTTGATTTATGTGTCTAACGGGTGGAAATTCAAATTCTCTCCCTGAAGACTATAAATAGGTCGACACTTCAACCTGAAAAGGTTACAAATTCTCTTGAAAAGATACGCTGAAGCTCTGTCAAACTTTCTACTCATTCTCTCTGATTTCCCGTTTGCTTAAACACGAGACTTGAGTTTCCAACTCAAGTTATAAGTAATATTCATAGCAGTCAATATCCTACTCTGAGATATTGACTATCACGGGCATTGCCAACAAACTGAGTTCTGGGAAGAACAAGAAAACATCCATTGTCTAGGAAGAAGGCTGCGGGGTGCGTCCTCACTTCGACCTAAAGAAGTGCCAGCTTACAAGGAGTTTCTGAGCGAGTGACATCAGCAGACCAAAGGACAGAGGTTTCCAATGGGCTGACCAAAGATCGTGAGAAGGCTTGTAAAACTGATACTTAGTGCATTCCCGATTAAGTTCAGAAGAGTGGATCTAGGATATTAAGTCCGAACCACTATAAATATCCTGAGTCATTTACTTGCTTTCTTTAAGTTTCTGAATTCTTATGTTTCCAAACTTACTTTTTAACCTTCAATACTTGGCTAAGTATTGAAGTGTATATCGTGAAATTTACTTAATAATCTTCTGAGCTTAAACTTACTTTTTGATAAACTGAAACTAAGTTTCAACCAGTTTCAGAAAACAAGTGTAATTCAAACTTACTTCCGCTGCATATTACATACTCTGATTTTGGGACCAATAGGTGGTATCACGCGCCAAGGTTCTTACAGACCAACTGGTTGTGTTGAGTCACTTAGGACCAAATCTCTTTTCTTGCACTTATTTGTTTCTTGTGTCTTAAGCTCAAGTTATAAAAGATGGCTCACATTGCCAAGCTTCCAAAGTATTCTCTAGAGAATTACAACATATGGAAGAAAAGGTCGTTGATCATGCTCAAGAATGTCCATCCAGAGATGGCGGATGTCCTAGCCAACGGACCAATAAAGATTACAAAGGTCCATACTCAGATTGGAAGAGCGACCGGTCCAGAGATCGTTGACAAACCCTTTGCTGAGTGGACCAACAAAGATAAAGTCCGTGCTCAGCTGGATACAGTCGCCATGGAGTTGATTCTTCAATCCCTACCATAGCCGCTGGTTGTTGAAGCATTGGCATACGACAACGTGAAGCAAATTTGAGATTTCCTTGGCACTCTCTACCAAGAGACCGACCAAATAAAGCAAAGCTTCAAAATTGCGTATATAAGTATGAGTCATTTAAAATGCTTCCCGGTGAAAAGATAAAATCTATGGAAGCAAGATTTAATTCAATAGTCCGTGAGCTTAAAAACATGGGTAGAGAGTATACTATTGCAGATTTAAATGTGAAGGATCATAGGAAGGAGAACAAAGGTTCAACGAGAGACCTCCTAAGGCATGCTTCGAATGTAACTTTCTGATAAACTCGTATTTTGCCTCACTTATCACATTGTTTTCTTATTAGTTTCTTGCATTTACTTGAGTTTTTAGTTAATAATCGAGCATGAAGTGTTTATAGGGGATATTATGCTTATCATGGTAATATTTTGCAGGTTTTAGGCTAAAATCAATGAAAACCCATACCGAGAGCAGTTGATGTCCAAAGGAACAGTAAAAAATTCTTCCACACGTGGAATTTGACCTAATGGAGCATGTAAATAGAAAGATCTTTGAGTTAGCTTTCCAACGCAACTGGAATCGGGTCAATCGGAGTTCGGGAGCACAAGTTATGACCAAAACCATGAGACTGCGTAGAGGGAGTCGACACAGAGGTTTCTGTCTCGAAAGACAGGGCCCCTGTCAATCGAGAAAGAGGTCAAATTCCGGAAATTTGTGATTTGCATCCCTGTCGATCGAGATGCATCCCGTCGATTGACAGGCACGCCGGAAAGACATATTTTTGCCCAATTTGGAGATTTTTCCTTCCCAAGCCATTACCTTTTGAAGATTTAATTTCTCCCCCTATAAATAGGACTTATAAGGCTCGAAAATAATGTTCAATTCCTTGTTATTTTTACTTTAATTTTCAGCAATTTAATTTCCTAGTACTCTTTATTTTTATTGTTGCTTTGGATTCAAGTATTTCAAGGTTCCTATTGTTTTAATGATTCAAGTAAGTTTCTTTACATCTTTTGCAATGTGTGATTTTAATATGTTAGGCTAGAACCCTTAACAGGTTCTAGGGTTTTCTCCATTCTTTTTAGCATGTGTTAATTTGATTAATTCCAAACCCTAATTAATTAACTTGGTTCAAATTCTATGTTTTTACTCCAAAATCTATTTTCAATTGAAGGATCGAGAGATGAAAATTAGATTAGGTTTATAGTTATTAATTTGAGACCGAGAGGAGATAATTAATAATAGGAAAATAGAATTTTGATATAATTGGTTTCTGTCTCAAAAAGAACAATCAGTTGTAGGGTTTTCAAATCTGTATCTTTATTGGGATTGACTAGTTTGTGTTATTGAGACCGAGAGGTGAAATTCACTTTCTAGTAATCTAGGTTTTAATTGCCGAACAAAGGAATTAATTCCAAAATATCAGATTTCCCACCTAAGTAATTATTTTGGGTTTGGATTGATTGTTTATGCATGTTGAATTGGATTGGTTGATTTCCTTAGAATCTGTGCTTTTTATTATTGAATTTTATTCCCAAGTTATTTTCTGTTTTTCAAAACAAAAACCCTACTCAAATTTGAATTTTCTCAAACAAAGAATAGATAAACTATGCCAGTACATGAGACGATTTCGTTGTACTATCCCGGTGGGTTCGACATACCTTTGGGTTTATAAATTTATTTGCATCGCTATATTATAATAAAATTTTAATTCTTACAGCAATCACTTTCCCAACCACCTCAAATACGAATTCCCGCTGGTATCTAAGGAGGAGAGGGAGTGCCTTAAAAGGATCTTCGAGAAGAAAGCTTCAAGAGCAGTGGTTAATGCCATGTTGTTCAGAACTGAGGTTCCGGATATCCCAGATAATGATGATGGATATTACACGTCTGGAGATGAAGACGATGAAGAAGCTCTTCCAGTTTTCATGGCAAAGCTTGGAGAAGATGCCTCAAACGGAGAAGAAACAGAAACTGAGTCACAAAACTTGGTAACTATCTCAAACTCAGTTTTAGTTTCTATCACATGCATGGAAAAGGACACTAAATCTAATTGCTCGGATTCAGATGATGTCACTCTTGAAATTCTAAATAAAGTGTTTTCAAAATTTTACATTGAAAAATGTCTTAGTAGGAGATAATGACTCTCTGAAACTTAAGGTTTCTGATTTGACCTAGGAGATCGAAGGATCGAGGTCACTTAGTGAGGATTTAACTAAGCTTAGAAAGGAGCATTCCACTTTACTTAAAAGTTCTAAAAATATTTATGAGAAATGTGAATCCCTAAAATTGAAAGTTTCTAGTGATCAAAAGCGTATATGTTCATTGTACTCTAGCACTAGCAAAGTTTCAGAGTCCCTAACAATTGAAAGAGATCCATCTGATATAATAGGGCTAGACTTTTCTGAAAATGTTTTGAGCAATCATGCATCGACTTCTGAGACCAGAAAATTTTCAAACCATCATTTTTAAAAGAATTCTGGTTTAGAGGTTAAGTTGTTGGGTAAAGGAGTAGTTAGTTCTGACAAAAACTCCGAAGTGGCCAATCAGAGCAAGGGACAGAAGTCAGTTTTGAAACTGAGTTCGGTCCCCAAGCTTAAAAGTCATTCAGTTTCAAAACTGAATAAACCTAAGATGAAACCTTCTATGCCCAGGAAGTGAGTCAAGAAAACCGTTCCTAATGCAAGGAAACCCACTTCAACAACTAAAACTAAGTTTCGCAAGAAGTCAGTTTCATGTCCGAATTCTAGAAATCCGAGGTCCTTTAATCATAACTCGTATGTGAAGAGGACTAATCTGAGTAGGAGGGACAACTACTCGAGGTCTGAGCCCAATGATTTCTCTTATCCTAGGGTTAGGAAGACTAATCACCCCAGACTTGGTTTCCGAGAGTTTAGCAAACACTTAGGTTCAAGAAACTTGGTTTCCAGGAACTTAGTTCCAGGAAACCCAGTTTCGAGAAACTTAGTTTCTTGTAAGACTTCACACACACCTACTATTCTTCACATGCGCATCCAAATAGCATTCATTATTTCAAAAGAAAGAAAAGGTAGAAAAGGTTACACCTAAGCTTAAGGTGAAGCAAATTTGGATTCCAAAGACTAACCCAACAGAACCCACAGAAGCTCGGGTACCTAGAGTCTAACCTTCTTTGTTTTGCAGGCACAGGTTCACCAGAGTCAAATCAAGAAAGAGAAGAGAGCATGGATTCTGGATAGTGGGTGCTCAGCCCACATGACCGGAGAGAAGGACTTATGCTCGGACTTGCAAATGGCGAGAGGACCCCCTTTTGTCTTTGGAGACGATTCCAATGGGAGGGTTATAGTCAAAGAATGCGTGGAATACAATGGAATCACCATCAACGACGTGTCCTTAGTCACCAACCTCAGCTACAACATGCTGAGTATCAACGAGCTTATCCAAAGTGGGTACGAGGTGACATTTGTCAAAACTGAATGCTTAATCAAAGAGAAAGATTCCAAGGAGACCGTGCTGAAAGGAGTCAAGAAAGGAAGTCTATGTATCGTAGATTGGGAGAACGAACAACCTGACACGTGCCTTGTTGCAACAAAATCATCTCAGGAAGGAATTAATTTGTTGTGGCACAAAAGATTGAGTCACCTAAACTTCCAATCAATCAGACATCTAGAAAAGCATAAGCTTGTGGAAGGACTTCCACAAACTGGGTTCTAGAAAGAAGGTGTCTGTCGAGCGTGCAAGATGGGGAAGCAAACCAAAGCTTCATTCAAAAAATGCCCCATCACAACAAGCACGGATAGGATCTTGGAGCTGTTACAAATGGACTTGTTCGAATCAGTCAAGCCACCCACCATAGGAAGAAAAAGGTTCACACTTGTGGTAGTCGATGACTACTCAAGATATACTTGGGTGAGACTCACGAAGACCAAGGATGAGGTGAAGCTCCAGTTGCTAGAACTCATTTTATAGGTGCAAAACAATAAGGGAGTAACCATGAAAAAGATTCGCTCTGACAATGGTACTGAGTTTTACAACGGTCCACTCATGGACTTCTGTGCTGATGCTGAGATCGCTCATGAGAAGTTAGCTCCAAGGACTGATAGCAAAATGGCCTTGCTGAGAGGAGGAATCGAACACTCAAAGAAGCAGTAAGGACCATGCTTGCTGAAGCAAGCTTGAACAAAGGTTATTGGGGAGAAGCCTTGATGACGACCTGCTATACTCAGAATAGAAGCGCCATCAATAGTCATCATCACAAAACCCCCTACGAGATCTACAATGGTCGTAAGCCTTCTATAGTTCATCTTTGTGCATTTGGTTCTCCATGTTACATCTATAATAATAGAACTCTAAGCTGAATTCCTTTAGTCCCAAGGCAGATGAAGGTGCATTCCTTAGATGTGGACACCTTCATACAAGGGATATAGGGTACTCAACAAGACTATGAGACTTGTGGAGGTTGTAGGGTTTTTCCGTGAACCGAATCACCAAAACCAAACTGAACCGGATCGATCTATGGATATTGCTCATAATTAATTTTCTCTAAACCCTAGCATGCTCCTATGAATTTAATACAAGATTGTGGATCGAGAGATTTACCGTAAATCCGTAGAGTCTGAACCGATCTTTTGCGTTCGAATTCCAAAATCCAATTCAACCACGCAATCTGATTTTATCTGCGGAATCAGAAATTAGAACCCTAATTTCTAAATAAAATCGAAAACAAGAAAGAACAAGGGGAAGAATTCTGTTCTCCAGATTAGATCTTCAGATCTGTATCCCAATGCTGTTCAGATCTACTACTGGTGAGGACTCCGTAGATCTGTGTTCTGAGCAGACCAGAATCAAAATTCTCCTCCTCTCTCTCCAAAGTCGGCGCCCCCTTCTCTCTCTCCTAGGTTTAGTGTGTTTCAACTGTGTTACAACTTATGAGAGAGAGCTGTCTATTTATAGACCTAGGGTTTTATCCCTAATGGGCTCTTTGGACTCAATTCAGCATATTTATTTGGGCCAGACCTGGGACCTAATGCAAATAATAAAGTGGGCCTATAAATTAATTAATTCCCATGTCCACAACCCAGGATACAATTAATTAATTAATATTAATTCTTTTTCACCATAAAATTAATACTGACCTACCCCTTTATTACCACGTTGTGAGAACGGGTTGCATTAATTGAGAATCCCCATATTTAAGGTTACCGGACATTCATTAATTAATCGGAGCCTCTGACAAGCTCTAACTACAATTAATTAATATCTTATTATTCCTGAGTAGTACCACTCAAACCTTATCACTCGTGCTGGAACTTAATCAGCCTGCAGGACTTTGGCACGATGAATGTTATTGAGCTCCTCAGGGAATGTCCCCATCCTATTACTCGGATATGGTTACCTAAGTTCAGTCTCAGGCGGTACTAAACGAACTGCTGTTACCCAAGATGCGGATATACAAGCGCGCTGTGTTGGCTCTCCACCATGGCAAGTCAAAGAAACAGTCAACCCGTGCAAACCCCTGAACCTTCGTTAGGGTTTGGACTCAATCAATATAACGAGATCTTTTATTCGCTGATGTCAGACAGACGAATATATCTCACTGCGGTCCATCAATACGCCACCTCTGCGTACCAGCATGTCAAGTAACCAAGACAGACTACTTATTCCGACAATGCCGCAACCATCCGGACAGACATATCCTCATACGCTGTCTCGGCTGTGATCATGTTTATGTCTCACTAGGTCAAGTGATCATACTGTCTTCTGCGATCTACAACACGCCGTATGATCGTCCCTATCGGTGAGACAAGAGGATACCATTGTTCACACATGTACGATTGTTAACAGATAGGAGAAATAAACCGTTGTATACACATTGTAATAAATGCTTTCAGTATACAAAACCCATCAATCTCCCACTTATACTCAAAGCATAACTAAGCTATTACGGAGTATACAGTCCATCTATCTAGTCTGCTGTCTTTAACCACTATCAGTGGTCGGCATCCACCTCAGACCCAGCTCACGAATATGTCTTTCATAAACTTTATGCGGCAAGCTCTTTGTAAACGGATCAGCAAGATTGTCAGCAGTGTCAATCTTCTTAATCAACACATCGCCCCTCGATACGATTTCTCGTATGATATGGTACTTTCTCTCTATGTGTTTGCTTGCCCTGTGAGACCGCGGTTCCTTTGAGTTTGCCACCGCACCAGAGTTATCACAATAAATTGTGATGCTCCTTAGCAAACTCGGGATCACACCCAACTCTAAAAGGTAGTTTCGGAGCCACACCCCCTCTTTCGAGGCGTCGGAGGCGGCGACATATTCCGCCTCCATGGTGGAGTCAGCAATGCATTTCTGCTTTGAGCTCCTCCAAGATACAGCTCCACCTCCCAGGGTAAACACATAACCTGAGGTCGATTTCTTCTCATTCTGGTCCCCTTGGAAATCCGAGTCCGTATAACCCACAGGGCACAAATCCTCACTTTGATAAACTAGGCAGAAATTCCTAGTTCTTTTCAAATACTTGAGGATATGCTTTACAGCAGTCCAGTTCGCCTGTTGCTACCATGCCAACGGCATAACAGATATCTGGCCTGGTACACAGCATCGCATACATAAGACTACCCACAGCCGAAGCATATGGTACAAGACTCGTTTCATCTTTCTCCCGCTGTGTCAGAGGACACTGCCCACTAGAAAGACGAACGCCAAGTCGGAAAGGTAGCAAGCCTTTCTTGGCGAGTTGCATGCTGAACCGGGCTATCACAGTATCCACATAGGATGCCTGAGATAAGCTCAACATTCTTCTTTTACGATCTCGTAAGACCTTAATCCCAAGAATGTAGCCAGCTTCACCCAGATCCTTCATTTGGAACTGTTCGGATAACCAAACCTTGATTTCGGACATCACTCCCTCGTTGTTTCCAAATAGGAGTATGTCATAAACGTATAGTGCAAGGCAGACCACGCTCCCACTGACACAAAGTCGATAAACACAACTTTCGTTTTCCAACTGTGCAAATCCATAGGATTTAATCACATCGTTGAAACGTAAGTTCCACGACCTTGAAGGTTGCTTAAGTCCATACAAGGACTTCCTAAGCTTCTAGACAAGATGTTCTTCGCCCTTGCTTATGTAACCCTCGGGTTGCTGCATATAGATGTCCCTACCTTCTTCAAGGTAACCGTTTAGAAAAGCGGTTTTGACATCCATCTTCCAGATCTCGAGGTCCATATGCGCAGCTATGGCAAGGAGTATCCGGATGGACTTGAGCATGGCTACGGGTGAAAAGGTTTCGTCATAGTCAATGCCCTCTTTCTGACTATAACCCTTTGCCACCAGCCTGGCCTTAAAAGTCGTGATCTTTCCATCCGCCCCTTTCTTTCTCTTGTATACCCATTTGCACCCTATGGCCCTAAAGCCATCCGGCAAATCAGTTTTCTGGTATACATCCATAGCAGTTATGGATTCAATCTCAGAATCCATGGCGACTTGCCATTTGGCAACATCCTTGTCCTGCACTGCCTCTTCGTAAGTCAATGGGTCAGAGTCCTCATGTCCGTCTTCCGAGCTCAAGTTCGAAGACTCACCCACAAACATGTACCTTTTCGGTTGGAAAATAACTCTCCCACTGCGACGAGGCATCGGTGTCATGTCAGTAGTAGGTGCAGTGACTTGTGGTCCTGCACCTTGCACTGAAGAACGTGTCTGTGGTGTTGTACCTCTCACAGGTGCACCCACATCTACACATTCCCCTTCCCTTGGAATTGCATTCTCGTTCTCAATTTCTTGAAGAACGACATCACTCCTTGACCTGTGATTACTCACATACTCATCCTCCAAGAATCTAGCGTTGGTGCTAACAACGACTCTTTGACTCTCAGGACAGTAAAAGTAACCACATTTCGTTTGCCTGGGATACCCTATGAACAGCATTACTTTTGACCTGCTTTCTAACTTATCAGGTTCCTTCGATAGTACGTGTTCCGGACAGCCCCATACTCTAAACTTGCACAAACTGGGTTTGCGACCAAGGAAGAGTTCAGCAGGCGTCTTAGGAACTGATTTAGAAGGCACCACATTAAGTACGTAAGCTGTTGTCTCCAATGTGTAACCCCAAAACGAAATTGGTAAGTTTGCATAACTCATCATTGATCTTACCATCTCTAGAAGAGTCCTATTTCTTCTTTCAGCCACACCATTTTGCTGGGGAGTACCTGGTGCAGTCCATTGGGATGTTATCCCATTTTCTGACAAATATTGCAGGAACTCGTTACCGAGGTATTCGCCACCGCGGTCAGATCGCAGCGACTTGATAGTTTTCCCGACTTTCTTTTCTACCTCAACCTTGAACTCTTTGAATTTCTCAAAGCATTCAGACTTGTAGCGAAGCAGGTAAACGTATCCGTACCTTGAGTAATCGTCAATGAAAGTGACGAAGTACTCGTACCCTCCACGAGCCTGCGTGGACATTGGTCCACATAGCTCAGAATGGATCAATTCCAACACTTCCTCTGCTCGAGACTGACTAGCCTTGAAAGGCCTAGTTGACATCTTGCCCTCGATGCAGGATTCGCAGACTTGATAAGGTACAGCCCGGACTAAGTCCAATGTACCGTCATCTGCAAGTCTGTGAATCCGCTTCAAGCTGATGTGACCCAGTTTCAAGTGCCAGAGATATGTAAGATCCTCATTAGAAGAAGTAAGTTTTCTCTTCCTAGGATTATCAATTACGGATGAATTACATGCAATACTTGCGGACATATTTTGATCGAAGTAGCATAAAGAGTACAAATCAACACAACGGATAACATTGTTACTGCCAATGATAAAATCATAAATAACAAATATCCATAAAAGGTTGATAAAATTTGTCCTGCCGATAAACCACGACCCACAAATAAACTCTCAAATGTACTTAAAACATCAAAATATGAGGAAAGGAAAAACTCCATGAAGTTCCGTCATAAAACGTTGCCTTCATCCAGTTTGGTATCTTCTTGCCATCACTCACCAGCCTTGTCGGCATGGTCCCCTGCAAAGTACAACAACATGATCAACAAGTCAGTGCTTACAGCTCTGGAAGAGCAACAACTAACTCTAACCATGCTTACAGTTATACATGCAAATGGCATACCTTGTCCTTTGGCATTCGGACAATCCACCTTTCCGCATCCAGCACATTTGTTCTTCTTAGGAGTGACCTTGACTCTCTTCCCCTTCCTAGACTTGCTATCATGGTTTGCCTTCCTGAACTTGCTCTCAGCACCGTCGTCTCCAATCTTAGAGATTGTCGAACCAGTGCTAGAATCGGACAGAACAGGCATCCGTGCTCGCATGGTAGACTGCTCCACTACAAGATCCTCAAGCAGCTCATGCAGAGCATACTCTCCCTTTGCAGCAGCAACTACCTTAAAGTCATTAAAGGAATCCGGAAGAGAATTCAGGATGATATCGATCTCGCCTTGCGCACTAATATTACCACCCCGCACAGTAAATTGTCTCATGAGATCAACCACAGACATCATGTGCTCAGTCACCGAACTATCCTCAACCATCTTCTTGCACACAAGATTGTGTATAAGCTTACAGTTAATAGTTCTCTCCACGTTCCCATAGGCTGTCGAGAGTTCCTTCCAGAGCTCTCCAGCCGTCTCGAGATACTCATACTTGTGCCTTAATCCTCTAGACAGGGAACCCGTGATGAGCCAAAAGGCGAACTCATCAGCATCCTCCCATCTATCATAGAACTCAAGCTCAAGCTTGCATACCCCTCTATGGGAATGCAACAGTGGATCCATGTAAAGAACATGTGCTTGATTTTTCAGATAAAGGACATGTTTAATGCAAAAACTCCATTCGGGAAAGTTTGGACCAGTAAGAGGATTGAGAGCAAGTATATGATCGACAGTAAACTTAGACATATCTGAAACAATAAAGAATCTTAAATAAGAACATACATGTTGAACTTCGAAAACAAATGTGCTTGATTTTTCAGATAAAGGATGTGTTTTACGCAGAAACTCCATTCATGGAAGATTGGACCAGTTACAGGATTGAGAGCAAGTATATGATCGACAGTAGATATATACATATCTGAAACAATAAAGATCTTAAATAAGAACATACATGCAGAACTTCGAAAACAAATGCATTGAAAACCTTTTAATAAATCAAATACAAATGTTTTCCACTAATTGCCCAAGAGTTCCCACCGCAAGCTACACTCGTAGATGTTTACGATGTCACCCTCAACCAGAACTGCGGGTTTTAAGCCCCAATCCATTTAATTTCACTACCATGTCAGGATGCTTTTGACACTAGAAATTAATAATTAGTGAAAACCTTAGACCAAGTCATCTCTCAAGAACAGGGATGCAATTCTTGCATTATATTCTAAGATGCTTCTAAGCAATTAACCACAAATTTAACTCCGGCCAAAAGAGACAGTTTAGCATGGCAC
>JAPKLW010000300.1:605841-645475 GCA_026898455.1 Plectranthus barbatus
CTCAGGCGGTACTACACGAACTGCTGTTACCCAAGATGCGGATATACTAGCGCGATGTGTTGGATCTCCACCATGGCAAGTCAAAGCAACAGTCAACCCGTGCAAACCCCTGAACCTTCGTTAGGTTTGGACTCAATCAATATAACGAGATCTTTTATTCGTTGATGTCAGACAGACGAATATATCTCAATGCGGTCCATCAATACGCCACCTCTGCGTACCAGCATGTCAAGTAACCAAGACAAACTACTTATTCCGACAATGCCGCAGCCATCCGGACAGACGTATCCTCGTACGTTGTCTCGGCTGTTATCATGTTTATGTCTCACTAGGTCAAGTGATCATACTGTCTTCTGCGATCTACAACACACCGTATGATCGTCCCTATCGGTGAGACAAGAGGATACCATTGTTCACACATGTACGATTGTTAACAGATAGGAGAAATAAACCGTTGTATACACATTGTAATAAATGCTTTCAGTATACAAAACCCATCAGAGGTAACATGTTGTGTTGTTTTTTATGAGTTTATTTTAGTGCCAGGACCTTGAAGGACCTGGAGCTTGATGATTGTAAGATCAATGATGCCAATAAGAAACGGAGTTCTGAAAAAGAAGATGCCAATACAGTTTCTCAGGCTAGATCTATCAACGAACAATCAAGTAATCCAGAGGACCTGGCCGGTGATGCAATTCTCCTTGCTGAGGCTATATATTCACTAACTATTAATGCACGTAAAAGTCAAGGGGGAACTTCAGGAGCCCAAGCTGAAACCGAGTCAGACAGCCAAGCTGAAACTAACTTGGATGCTGAAGCTGACTTTCCTGGAGATGAAGGTGCATATCTAGAAGATGCCCAGCCCGAAGAGGTGAATCCAGAAGAAGGAGATCGTGGAAGTCACCACTGGAGAAGAAGTTCCATATCCAGTAGCAGAAGACCAAGTTATAGAAGGAGATCTAGCCACGGTGAAGTCAACCTTGCGCAAAAAGATCCAATCCTGAAATAATCAAAATTAAATCTCAGATTTTCAGTGAATAAAATTGAAAAAGAAGAGGAGAAAGAAGAAGAATGATCCTCCATATATGATCTTCTAATCTTTATCCCTCGCTCCTGTCTGGATATCTAGTGAAGATTCCCTCCGGATATCGTGCCTATCGAGAAGTAGATATCCCTTCCCTCGGTTCAAATCCAGTCGCCTATAACAACTCTCAATTCTTTGGTTCTCTACTCAGCAACTTATGATCTTGTGGTGTGTTGTGATCTGAGTATCTGAGGGGTATTTATAGGAGAATTCTAATCCTTAATAGGCTTGAGCTTTTCATTGGCCGGACTAGGGACTAGTATACAAATAACAAATAACAAATAACAAAGAAGACCCATAATTAATTAATATCCATAGTTAACCCAAAATATAATTAATAAATTAATATTGATTCATGGCACTAGAGAATCAATATTGTCCTACCTCTTTGTTACCACATTATGAGGAACAAGTTGCATGGGATCAGTATATCCCCAAATTTAAGGTTACATGCATTAATTAATTAATTTAGGCTCTGATAACCCTACAAAAATAATTAACATATTTTATTCCTAAGTTTTACCACTGAATCTTTTTCCCGTACGCTTAAACTTAATCAACCTATTGGAGTTTAGCATATTGAACCTTTTAAGCTTCTTAGGGAATGTCACTATCCTATACTAGATATGGTTACCTAACTATAGAACTAGAAGTCATACACAAGTTGTTATCACGGAAGATGCAGATATACAAGTACATGTAAGACTCTCCATCATAGCATCTCAATCACAAACTTGAGTATACCTCTTGAACTTTCATTAGGCATCAAATACCATCATGCCATCAACATCAAGATTTTTAATGTCAGATAAAGAAATCGATCTCAGTTAGGTCTTATCAATACGTACCAAACGTACAAGCACATCTAGTGACCAAGATAAGCCACTAATTACTAAATACATTGCAGCTTAAACCGATAGTCTATTCTGGCACTATCTCAGCTATAATAACCATATGTATCTCGCTAGGTCAAGCAATCCATATGATATATGTGATCTACAACACATCGTATGATCTCCCTATCGATGAGATAAGAGAATAGAGTCGCTTGCGATACATGCTTGTTACACTACAAAAAAAAATGATGTATAGTCAAGACAATTGTTGTTTCTATATATATAAAAATTGTCACTAAATCAAGGTAGTGGCAATTTTTGCGTTCGTCACTATGTCGTGGCTACTTGATAGTGGCTAAAAGTTTTAGTAACAACAGTAAATAATCGTCACTATAATTTATGTTATAGTGACTCTTGTATTTGTCACTAGAATATATTGTTTTAACAATAAAAAGATATTATCACTATTTTTTAATTTTATTGTAACTCAATTATTATTGTCACTATTTTTTCTGTTTTATAGCTACCCAAAATTATTATCACTATTATTTATACATATAGTGACAAATTATTTATTTCACAAAATCTTACTTTAAAAAATAAATATTTTTAATTAGTAACCCGCCGGAATCCGAAACATGGTGGCCCGATCGCACTGCACGAACCCGAGACCACGTTGCATGGTTCGGGCTCGCGCTTGGTCGAACAAAGCCGAATCCGCCCCCTATCTGGTCAGGTTGCACTGACCCTCGCACCTGGACTAACCACCACAAGCCACCCTGCCCGTCTCTGAACTTGCCGCCTCGCACCCGGACCACCTGCCTTCACAACATCTAAGCCGCCTCCTGCAGGGATCAATCAAAAATAAATGAATAAACATGTAAGTAAGAGGGAGTGAACACAGTACCTCACAGTAATTATCCATTACCTCAAACCATTACACCACAAATCAATTTGTTGTTGAAAAATGACAATTAATATACATAAATGTTAATCTACTTATTCCACTATTTTAAAAAATAAATTTTGACTTAATCAAACTTCTTGAATTTGAAATTAGTCAAAATCGAGTTTCTCTATTTTTCATTATTAATTTATATTTGGAGTGTTTGTTATGTTATAATTTTGAGTTTATATAAATATTTGTTGATTAAAAATTAAATGTCTCTTAATTCCACAAAATTATATATTCAAATATCAATTCACTTCACACATATTTATACTATAATTAAATATTATAATAATAAAATATTATAATTAATTCCATTCAAATATAAACATTTATATTTTATTACACATTCAATATTGTATAAAAAGTACAATACAATTTATTAAATTGCATGTAGTATAATTAAGGAGTTTTATCAATTCAGGACCTGAAAGATAGTTTAATTATCGATTTAGGACCCGAAAGATTAATTCTCAATCCAGGACCTGAAAGATCAAAAAAATTCTCAATCCAGGACCCGAAAGATCATACAATTCTCAATCCAGGACCTAATATTGAGGTCCTGGATTGAGAATTGAATGATTTTCGGGTCCTGGATTGACAAATCATCTTTTGGGTCCTGAATCGATAATTAAACTATCATTTGGGTCCTGAATCGACAATTTTCCAATTAAGTATTTGAAAAATTAAACGATTAAAAAACAAATAATTAATTTTATTAATCAGAATAATGAATAATTAAAAATTAAAAATTGAAACGCTTTAAAGTATTTATAATTTTTAATTAGGTATGATTGAGATTTCAAATATGATTAATAATTTTAAAACTCGAGGAAATAGTCGAGTTAATATCAAATATAACTTAGATATTTTTTAGTCATAAAATATTATTATTCTTATATATTAGTGACATTATTTAAAATTATCATAAATTGTGTCTTTTGTTGTGAAATAAGTAATTAACGTTATAAAAGTATTTTTGATCGTAAAAATATTATTTTCACTAACTATAGTGATAATAAATACTATTATTATTTATGAATTGTCACAAATTAAGGTATTTTCAGTCAGAAAAATATTATTGTCACTAACTATAGTGACAATAAATACTAACAATTTAAGAAATTATCACAAAATAGGTATTTTTAGTCACAATATATTATTGTCACCAATTACAGTGACAAAAAATACTAACAATTTATGAGATTGTCACAAATTATATATTTTTGTGATGACAAAAATTATTGTTGTTGTAAATGCATTTTTAGTCACAAAAATATTATGGTCGCTAACTTTAGTGCTAAAAAATAGTGACAGCATGTAAAATTGTCACAAATTATATTTTTTGTGACGAAAAAAATAATTATAGCTGTAGATGCATCTTTAGTCACATAATTATTATTATCGCTAACTTTAGTGATAAAAAATATCGACAACATATAAAATTGTCACAAATTATATTTTTTGTGACAAAATAAATAATTGTTATTGTAGAGGTATTTTTAGTGACAAAATTTTAATTATCACTAGCATTATCGTCGCTACAAGCTATTTTTCTTGTAGTGTTAATTCAGATAGGAGATGATAATACAACAATAATGATTACCAGTATATTAATCAAAGAACTTGTTCATAATATACCAATCATAATGCTTTTAGTCTATAAATCCACCAATCTCCCACTTATACTCAAAGCATTATACAAGTGCTTTCCAGAGTTACAGTGCATCTATTATAATCTAGCTATTACATAGACCATCACGTGGCTGTCTTCACCCTCAATCCAAGGTTACGAACATGCACCTCATAGACCTTCTGTGGTAAGACATTTTAGGTCCATATGTGCTGCTATGACAAGGAGTATCCTAATAGACTTGAGCATGGTACCAGTGAGAAGGTTTCATCATAGTCTATGCCATCTTTATAAGCCATTATTTCTCCACTCGCTCATTTCATTCTGTTGTATACCCACTTGCAACCTATGACTCGAAAGCCATCTGGCAGCTTAGTTTCCTAGTATACATTCGTAGATGTTATGGGTTCTATTTCAGAATCCATGGCAATACACCATTTGTTTGCATCTTTATCAGATATAGTCTCATCGTATGTACATTCGTAGATGTTATGGATTCTATTTCAAAATCCATGGCAATACACCATTTGTTTGCATCTTTATCAGATATAGTCTCATCGTATGTCCATGGGTCGGTATCATCCAAGTCTATTTTCGGGGATCACATCAAAAAACTCTCCCACGAACATGTACTTTTTGGGTTGCCGAACAACCCTCCCACTACGACGAGGCATCTGAACTGTGACAGTAGTTGGCACAGTACTCTGTGGTTCCACACCTTGCATTGGTGGCTGTGTTGGCAGTCTCTCACTAGCACTAGGTGAATCTACCACAACACGGGTCTTTCCTGATGGAATCACTTCATCATTTCCAAGTTTATGTTGAATGATTTGCTTGTTGGATTTGTGGTTTCCTACATATTCGTCCCTTAAGAATCTCGCGTTGGTACTAACCATGACTTTCTGATCCTCAAGACAATATAAGTAACCACCTTTTATTTGTCTAGGATATCCTATAAACCACATTTGCATACACGTACTTTCTAGCTTGTTAAGTTACTTTGTTAGCACGTAGGCTGGACAACCCCAAAACCCTCATTCTGGTTAATCTGGGCTTTCGCTCATAACAGAGTTCTAGAAGAATTTTTCGAACTGATTTATAAGGTTCCAGGTTAAGAAAATATGCCGCTGTTTCCAAGGCATATCCTTAAAAAAAAAATCGCAAGCTTGCATAACTCATCATAGACCTAACCATTTCCAAAAGAATTTTTCCTGTGAAAGTCCAATTACACTCATCATATTCCTACAGTTATCACAAGGAGGTCTGATCTAGAGAGCAAATTAAGAGAACTAGAATTGAAAAGTTTTGAAATCGCCGACCTACCTTTTAAATAAAGGGTAAAGTCTGGTTAAAAAAGAAAGACTCAATTGATTGATAGCTTTGGTAGATATACAACAAACTTCTCAACTCCCTCGATCTTTCTTTGAGTCTTCTTTCATTTCGATAGAAACAAAAAAATAGACTAAGGTAGGAGTCAACAATCCTCTTCAAACTATGTCACACAAACTCTATTCTTAAAACCATGAGGAATTGGCTCGTTCACAACTATGAACCCTAACTGTAAGTAAAAGTGATACTACAGTCTTTGGCCTCGCAATAGGTAAAGTGTCTTATCTATGATTAATTAGTCATGAGTTCGAAGATAGGAAGGGACACCCCTATCCTATTCAAATTGTGTATCCAGTTAAAAAAAGTGACATTACAAGTGTTTTATCTATAATTAATCAGTCATGAATTCGAAGACAGGATGGGACACCTCTACCCTATTGAAATTGTGTACCCAATTTTTTTTAAAAGGTGACATTACCAGTTTAAAAGGCACGTAATAAATGAATTTGCATGTATGATCCAATCTTTATCTTTAAGTCAATTTCTTTCAAAGAAGAACATGTATTAACCCATGAAAAAAAACAATCCAAAGAATGTACAAATCATTGAACCCAAATATTTCATTCCTTGACATAAATAACTGGATCAAAAGTTATAGGAGCCAAATGTGGTTTATCCACAATGCCTTGGAGAGTGTTGCATTCACCTCCCAAATAAGCATCAAGAAATGACACTACTACCCCTCCAACACCTCTCCTCATCTTATCTTTACACCCCTCCCCACTCCTACATACCAAACTTGCCCAACCCAAATTTCTATCATCCAACACATCACAGTGCCCATAATCCTTGGCCAGAAAGTAACAACACGGCGGCTTGCTCTCGTTAAAGAACTCCGAGTGGTTGTATCCATCGCTGGCAAGGGGTGGAATGAAGAAACCCTTGCTTTGATTGCTCAACCCAGTGCCTATAACGGCAATGGGGATGGACATGTCGAACGATCTAGGAATGTAAGAGAAGATGTTCGGCTCGACCCAAACTGGAGGGGCGGGACCTGCCACGGGGTCGAGCCCGAGCAATGCCTTGAAGGTGAGAGAAGTTGGGTGGTGCCTTAGGGCTAGGCCGAATGCAATCTTGCCTCCTCTACTATGGCCCATGAGGGCTGCTTTGGAGAGGTCGGGTATGACCTTTTGCGGGAGGCATGATTCGAGGCCTCCCACTTCTAACCAATTTGTTACGTTTGCTGCTGTCTTCATCTCATCGTTCATGCAAATCACTAGGCATTCGTAAAACTGCATTTTCAAATCTAACACATTATCTTTGAGTTCTTGATGAACATATACAATTTATGCATGTATTTGTTTGATTATTAGGATATTTGTTTTATGTAATATAGAAGTAGTTCGAGTATCAACGCCCAAACGAGATGGACCAATAATTTTAAAGTAGTTTAATAATTATTGTATAAATTGGTTTAAAGTGTCGCCTAGTCAACTCTAACGCCCGAATATTTATTTTTTATATATTATAAAAGTCATAATTTATATAATGTTAATTTTTATTTAATAATATTTATATTTTTAAAACAATAAAGAAAAGTAAAAACAAACTAACTAATTAGGTACTGTCGAAGTTGTATAGCACAAAAATTTCTTATTTCTTTCTTGTTTTGTTTTGTTTTGTTTTTTTTTTGTTTTTTTTTAAAATATTTTTTATAGAGATTTACTAATGAGTTCATTCGTTAGAGACGTATTTTATTACATTGTAGTCCAATTGAGAAAGTCACGTGCGTCACACGTGAAAACAAGATTTTATTAAATAAGTTTTGTTATGTGCATTTCTTATTTTGATTTTTTCCTTAATGTAGAAACTGGGAACAACTAAGAGCTTCAACCAAGATTATTAATTTTTTCTATTTGATAGTATATCATTCATCTACTAATATAATTAAAATTAAATAATTTTATTTTATTTAATTATAAATTTTGAGCTATTATGGCATTAAAATTAATTTTTTAAAGGAATGAATATGGAAACCTCAATTAACTTTTAAAGAATTCGCTGTCTTATAATAGTAATAATATCTATATGTTGAACTATATATATTAATAGTTTAATAGACATATATAATATTATAAATAATTTATTACTGTACGTAGTAAATATTTAGTTATATGAATAGAAGAAAAAGTACTTATAGTAACAACGACTTTTTAAATTAATTTTGTGACAATATCATATTTAGTAAGTAATTATCATTGCTAAAGTTAACAATTTTATATTTTTCTTAAATATAAATAATTTTATAGAAATAATAATTTCTTTTGTCACAAAAAATATAATTTATGAAAAATTCATATATTTTGGGTAATTATTAATGCTAAAGTCACAACAATGAATAAAATCATATACAATAGCATTCTAAAGTAGTTGTACCTGAGGTGCGACGAGAATATATCCATGGGAAGAAATATGATTCAGGAGTTGAGTATACCACGTCGTATGAGTGAAGTAACCATGGCAGAATACTACCACCGGATACCTGCCTTCTGCTTCCGGCGCCACCACCAACAGCTCCGCTGGCGCTCCACAAACATCCCCTTTCTTCACATGTATGCTCTTCACGATCAGATTTCCGGCCTCGAACACTCTACCCAACTCCTTGTGTTCATTCTCGAGCTGCATTGTTTTTGTGCTTGAGTATGCTACTACACCCCTAATTTGCTCATATATATATATATATATATATATATATATATATATATATATATATGTGTGTGTGAAGTGTGAGTGAGTGAGTGGATTTGGAATGCATTTTTGCGTCGGAAAAGTCCTCCGGAATGGTTTTATAACTGATTATGTTGAATGGAATTTAGAATTAGTTGAAAGTTGGGCAATCAAATAAAGTTGACCGGATGATCGTGTTCGTGCCTAACAATATTTGTTGTGAAACATTATATTGAGGGTTAAAAAGTCTTGTTATACGGAACAAGATGTACTACCATGACAAACTCTGCCTAAATTATTATGACAAATACTAATTTACTTTACTTACAATATAATATATATAATTAACAATTTTCGATCCGAGTCAAAAATCGGATGTATGAATTTCAGTTTTCTATTATGATTTAATAATAAATAAAGTATTGAAACCATTTATATATATATATATATTATATATATATATATATATAGAAATGATATGATGCCCACCTTATGGTGAGCTTCTGTGAGCTACAACATATATTTTCATGTTTCTTTAATAAAATTTTATTTTGTTAATCATTTATTTTTTATAATTTTAATTTATTATAGTTTAAATTAATTTTATAAATTCAACCATAGGGTTCAAACACCCAATTAGGGTATATTATATTCTTGTAGCTCACGGAAGCTCACCATTAGGTGGGCAGCATATCATTATTCATATATATATATATATATATATATATATCGGGAGTGGATCTCATACTAAAAGTTAGTTTGTACTAAACAGAAATGAATCTACACCACTCATCTAAAAAAATTAATGGTTGAGATTAAATAATGATGTATTTTGTAGGTGTAAATGAACTAATATGAATTCTGAAATGAAAAAACTCAAATTTCATAAATCGAATCCATAATACACTACAATGAGTGATGCAGTATTTTTATCAAGTAAAAATTATCGAACACGAAGACTCAATTCGCCCGTTGTTTAAGTAAAAGGAATTGATTTTGGAACTTAATATCTAGACGCGATAAAATGATTTTGAAAGATCAATTTTAAACTACTTAAAATTCTAAAGATTAATATAACAATTAAATAAAATGTCAATCAACTTTCTTGAGATTACCAGAGAGAGAGTAGTTGAGGAACATAGGATGGATTGGGGTAGATTATGAATATGCTTGGATTTGCTACTTCACGAAACAATTTCAATAAGATGATTTGGGTCAATTCACATAACTCTAGCTATTACCCTTAGTACCGGTGCAACAACCGTAGATTAATCTCAATCTCACCCTAAGTCTAGGTATGTTAATCTCGATTAACTTCCAAAAGCTCAAGAATTTTAATAACCTAGATGCCAATTCACCTATCTTCTAAATGAAACAACACCTAATTATTATTGCAATCCCCTCTAATCATCAAACCTATCAAGTTAGTTCATTGAGGCATACTTTCCAACACATGGTGATCAATCATGAAAGGAACACAAATTCAAATCCACAATAATAATCAAACCCTTGAAAATTCAATTACTCAAATCCAAACAATATTCAAATCAATCCCAATCACATCCAAATCCTCAACAATGAGTTTAGCTACTCATAAATACAATGAAAATCGTCAATATCCCAAAGTAAATCATGGAAGAGAAACGAGAACAAGAAAGCATAGGATTTTAATGATGAATCTTCAATTCTAGCTTCGAATCCTTCCTTCCAACTTCAATTCCCAGCCTTGAGACATGAAAATCGCTTCAATCTCGTGCCTTATTTGTAGGGTTTGAGTCTACGATTAACAACACGAGTTGTTATTCAATTCGCCGGATCGTTCTTAGGATATCAAAATAAACACAATTAAATGAACCATGCAAAGCCTATGCATGCTCCTACAAAATTAATTGCAAGATGGATTAGGGTTTATACCTCTTTTCACCGTTTGATCCACAGGACAGATCGGAGTATGATAACGGTGAAAAACCTTCAGATTTGAAGTGGAAAGCGAACAAAATCGATGGCCTCTTCTTCTTCAAGAAATCGATGGCTCTCTCTCTTGTTCCTACAGATCTGATCTTCTGATCTGTGTCCCTTGCTCCTTGGAAATCTGGTGAGGATTATTCTACCAAGTTGATTCAGCCGGAGGATTTGATCAGAGAAAATCCCTCCTTCCTGAATAGCCCTAGCCGCCACCCTCTCTGTATACTGAATTATGTTTCATCTACTTTTCTGATCTAGGGTTTGGCTATTTATAGTGTTAGGGTTTATGTAAACCCTAACCCTAATGGGCTTGAGCAGTGTATGGGCCAGACCAGGGATCAGATGCAAATAATAAAGTGGGCCCTCTTTTATTAATTAATTCTCTCATGTCCAACCCAGAACATTAATTAATTAATAAAGTATTGTTTTAACCTTCACCACGGTAACAATACTGACTCGCCCCTTTATTACCACGTTATTAGGAACGGGTTGCACCAAACTAACTTGATCCACATATTTAAGGTTTCAGACATTCATTAATTAATTTGGTTTATATGACAATCAACCACAATTAATTAATATCTTATTTTCCTGAATAATACCACTCAACCTTTATCTCTTATGCTTGAATAAATCATTCAGCCTGCAGGACTTAGCATAAAGAACCTTGTGAGCTCATCAGGGAATGTCACCATCCTGGAACGGATATGTTACCATACATCCAGACTAAGCAGACCCCACACAAATCAACAACACCCAAGATGCAGATATGAGAGTACATGTAAGACTCGCCATCCTAGCAAATCAAAGTGCAGTCAACTCATGTGTGCCCCTTATCCTTCAGTAGGGTTTAAGATCATAGAAAGTATGTTGGGATCTGGCTCGTTCATATGTCAATAAGAACGGCGCATCCCACTGTTGATCCCATCAATACATAAGAATGTACCGACACATCAAGTGGCCAGGATAAGCCCACTTATGAACCGATGTGCCGCAGCTTAAACCGACAGCCTATCCAGGGACCATCTCAGCTGTGATACTCTTTATATCTCGCTAGGTCAAGCGAACCATATGATCCTCTGTGATCTACAACACACCATATGGTCATCCCTATCTACGAGATAAAAGGATATTATAGTTCGTCGTATGTTCACATTATCAGATAGCGAGATTTGTTTAATGTATCAACATAATGAAAGCCAGTATACAAACGCTTGATCAATTATGCTTTTCAGTATACATATCCCAACATTATTCTCTCTAGGGTTTTCAAAAGTCGAACCTTTAATTTGTAACATTCCTTGGCCTTTTATAGTTGAGAAATTCGCAGCTTCAGGCCTTTTGATCCCGAACGGGATCCTCCTTTGCAAAGTTCCATCCCGAGCGGAATGGAACAAAATTCTCGCCCAAAATTCCCGACAGGTCCCGAACGGGACGAGTGGGTCCCGAGCGGGACGGGCTTCGGCCTTCCCATTTTTCTCCTCCATTCACGCCAAATTTCCGAGTTCCGAACGCACTGGAGCCTCCCGAGCACGGGTCCCGAGCGGGATCAGCCTGTCCCGAACAGGATGGGCCTCGAATTTCCGCCTTTTTGCCCCTTTTTCAGTCCCGAACGGGATGTGTGTGTCCCGAACGGGATTTACTTTGCCCTTGGCCTCAATTTAGCTCCAAAACTCGAGTTTCTAACACTTTTCGTGACCTGCACACTCAAAACAACTCTAGAACACCAAGTGAAGGAAAATCAATGAAAAGAATAGATATGTGTGTGATTTGTGCACCTAATCCTCATCAAATCATTCAATTCATATTCCAAAAACAGTACAAATTACGCACATATCAAACCCCCCAAACTTAAACCTTTGATTGTCCTCAATCAAAAACAAAAACTAGATTTCATTCGCTTGGTGCAATGCTTCACGGCTCACCACTATCTATCAATGCATATTTCAATCTCACAAAGTTTTCATGATCCACCATGTTTAGATTAATGCAAAGAACTCAACCTTACCGGCATGTGATCATATAAAGTGTAACACTCACACTCAGTTGTATAAGGTAAATTTTTCTTTCTTTCACTCAAGCACAAGTACACAAGTTTCATTTATATCGTTCATCTCTGCCACATTTGTTCACATTGAAACATTGTTCTAGAATCAAATAGGACTTTTATCGGGTTGTAACGTGGCTTACTAACAGGTAGTGTGTTTTAGGCAAAAGTGACTCATTCATCCCAACCCTTTTCTCAACATTCAACCAATCAACCCTTCAACAAATACGTGCATACTTCTTTTCTACAATCTGATGAGTTCTCACTCTCTCTCTCTTTTTTTTCTGAACATACATTCAACCTTCTTCCAATCATTTTCTTTTCTTTCTTTTTTTTCTTTTCACTTTTCTTTTTCTATTTCCCACACAATATGTATATATATATATATTTTTTCTTTTCCTTCTTTTTTTTCAATCATCATTTCACTCATACCGAGAATTCAATCCAAGCACTCACTTCTTATCATCTCAACTCATCCCAAACCACAACTTGTTCCTAAACACACATGAAAGAATTCAAGGCTCAAAGTGGCTCCGAAACAATGGTTAGGGCAATTATGTTTCCACCTTATACTCCAATAATATCAAAGGTAGGTACTAAGAAAGAATGGCCTAAGATCATTTTCTAGTTCAATGTAACATGTTAAACTACGTGGCATTGACAGACTCTACTCATTCCGCTTGTGCTCGCCTCTCACAACAAATCAAAAATGAGATAAAATGGACTCATTAGGCTCAAACCTCGCAAGTTTAAAGTTGTTGAGTTCTAAGCATTAATATAACATGACGTCAAATGCCAAATTTGTTCAACCAAAAGCATGCATCAATTTCACGTTATTCCGCCCTATCTTGAGCTCAAACGATTCAAATCATGTTCATGCCTCGTCACGAATTCAATCTCAAGCCTAAGTTATCACAATCAAGCACACCTCACTTGCAAGTACTCAAATTCAGAATAAATCATTCAATTCATGCTAAGTGTGAAAGTTAAATGTAAGAGTGTGTGTACCCCACTTCCGACAGTGTACCAGGTAGAAAACAAAAATTTTCGGCATAGTTCCGCTTGTTAAAGCTCTATCCACCTGTATCATCACCATAGCAAACAACAAATACCAACAATTTCCAAATATCACCAACTTCCATTAGTCAAAGATTAATCATTTTACAACCAAATCGAAATACTTGAAGATAACTACATCAAATGAATCCTAAGTTAACTAACTAAAAACTCAGTACAATAAGAAAGCAAGTAAATCAGTTCCAACATAGCAAGTGAAAAGATAGGGATAAAGGGAGAACCGGCTTCCGTCCAACCCCCCCAAACTTAGTCCGAAGACGACTAAGTTTGAAAAGGCGAAAAGACGGTGATCACTGCTGGGTAGAGCCCGGAGCATTATCATTCCTCCTGCGCCTCCGATAGTAAGCAGGGAACTGAGCAATCAAGTCATTAAGCTCAGTCTCGACGCCGAATAATCTAGTGTTCACTCCATCAAACCTTTGCTCCATCCATGTTCTATGGGCTCCCATATCCGCTCGCAGTCCTGTCACCTCAGTAGCCAAACTGGCCATCCTCATGTCTAGGCCGGCCATAGAAGAGGACATGCTCTGCATCATCTCCATCGTCTCAGTCCGCCAGGGGCGACGGCCTCCAGCTGAAGACGTCCCGGCCCCTTGCTCGCGCTGGGGCTCCTCCTCCTCATTGTCCTCCTGGACCGGGGCAGTGTGCTCATAGTGCCGGTAAGATCCATCCCGCCCTTTCCGGAACCATATGGCTTTGTGCTCTGGTGAGTCCAATAACAGATTGGCTTCAGAACCCGGGGCACTGATGGTGGTAGCAGCGGTATTCGGCAACTTCAACCAGGCATCCCCCACAACCTTATATAGGAAGGCATTCTCCCGGAGAATGGATATGTATTTCGCCAAGGTAAGCACCGGGAGGTCCACCACAGACGGTGGCACCTCCGTCCCTCTCCTCGGGATCTGGAAGTGGTCCAGGATGGGAGTGATCAGGCCCCCACAGTAGATGTTGGTGCGGGTGGGAGGTCGGCTCCAGTTGTCCATGGCCACAGCAGCCATGGAGAAGGGTGCTCCAGCCAGTAGGAAGTGGAGCAGAAAAAGCTCCGACGTGATGACATTGTTGCTCTCATGGCGGCCAGAGACGGAGGTAGCAACGCTCTTGTGGATGTACCGCAGGATCGGGCTCCTAATGAGAGAGCCCTTAACCAGCTTCATCCGTAGAGTGCCCAAAACAGTCTCGCCGGAAATCATTTGCCAGAAATCCTTGGGATCGAAGCCCTCCTCTGGAACATATCTCGCCTCCTCGTCACACCCATAAATAGCATCCAACTCCTTGCGCTCCAAAGTGTAGCTTTTGCCCTCCATTTTGAAAGTGAGGTGGCTCGGCAAGTTACCGAGGCTCTTTCGCACAGACGCTGAAGCCAAAAATTCTCTCGTTTGCTCTTTGAATGCCGGCCACCTTTGGTCGAGCAGGGCTTCCCAGCCAATATTCTTCAACAGGGTCTCGACATCATCTTTGATGCCCAATGCAGTCAGAGTCGTTGGGCAGGGGTACTTTGAACCATGTACTACACACTTGCTTAGGGCTTTGAGCGTCTTGTACTCATCCTCGGTGAAATTAGAGGGGCGTCTGGGTGCCATGTTCTCTGCAAAGGGTAGACTAAAAATCAATCTCCAACACATTCCGTAAATCACCAAAGCACCAAAAATCTATACTTCAAAGCACCAAAAATCCACCATAAATCACGTTCATGAAGAATCATTATAGCAAAATCAACAACCCATCATTCACATGAGTACATTCCAAGTTTAACAATGTAAATCAAACCCCCCATAGTGCAAGTAACATCAATAATCCCCAATTTCACAAAAATCACAGTTAATCACATTTAAAATCCAGAAATTTGCCCAAAAATCGTAGTAAATCTATACTTAAACATCAAACATGCATTGGGACATTCTATCAAACACCTAACGTGCATAAATCATAAACCCTAGGCTAGAACTCCAAACACCAACAATCCCCAAAATTAACCGTTGAAACTTCAATTAATTTAACAAAACAGGAAATAAACATTAAATAGGGGTAGAAATTACCTTGTTGTCGCCGGAAAATCGAAGGAACAAGGGGAAGAAAGAGTTACCGTTTGGTAAGACAGAAAAGGGGGAAAAAATCTGATCCCGCGCAGCTTCTTTATATACAATCGCGACCCGTCCCGAGCGGAACAGCCCTATCCCGTTCGGGACGGTCTAAACCGGCCCGGTTCGTGGTGTCGACCAACCCGGTCCCGAACGGGACGACATGATCCCGTTCGGGATAGCCTACGGCTTTTCTGATTTTTCTCGCACAATTCCATCCCGAGCGGGATACAAAGCTCCCGCTCGGGATACGTCAAAAGTTACGAGTCCCGAACGGGACACGTGGATTGCGCTTGGGATTGGTCTCGGCCGGGCAGCGTATCCTGGCTTTTTACATCCCGAGCGGAACAAGGTGGTCCCGCTCGGGATATTTCGCGGCCCTTCTCGTAAAGTTCCCCCAAAATGAAGTATTTTCATCCCTGCATCATTCCAATCAACTTCCAACAACATTAGCAACACAGAGTTCTCCCCAAACTTAATACAATGCGAAATAATGTCAAAAACACATGCAATTTAAATCTATAATTGAAACAAGATAAGTAAACCGAGCTTGGGTTGCCTCCCAAGAAGCGCTGCGTTTAACGTCGGGAGCTCGACGAACTTACCTACTTACCTCTATGCAAGGGAGATGTCATTCACAGCCCGAGGTTGCTCGGAAGTGTGAAATCGCTTAACCTGGTGCCCATTCACCTTGAAGTAGTGGCCATTTTCAGTCTCCAATTCCAAAGTCCCCGGCAACGGTGCCAAAACTTGATGCAGTATTTTTATCAAGTAAAAATTATCGAACACGAAGACTCAATTCGCCCGTTGTTTAAGTAAAAGGAATTGATTTTGGAACTTAATATCTAGACGCGATAAAATGATTTTGAAAGATCAATTTTAAACTACTTAAAATTCTAAAGATTAATATAACAATTAAATTATATGCCAATCAACTTTCTTGAAATTACCAGAGAGAGAGTAGTTGAGGAACATAGGATGGATTTGGGTAGATTATGAATATGCTAGGATTTGCTACTTCACGAAACAATTTCAATAAGATGATTTGGGTCAATTCACATAACTCTAGCTATTACCCTTAGTACCGGTGCAACAACCGTAGATTAATCTCAATCTCACCCTAAGTCTAGGTATGTTAATCTCGATTAACTCCCAAAAGCTCAAGAATTTTAATAACCTAGATGCCAATTCACCTATCTTCTAAATGAAACAACACCTAATTATTTTTGCAATCCCCTCTAATCATCAAACCTATCAAGTTAGTTCATTGAGGCATACTTTCCAACACATGGTGATCAATCATGAAAGGAACACAAATTCAAATCCACAATAATAATCAAACCCTTGAAAATTCAATTACTCAAATCCAAACAATATTCAAATCAATCCCAATCACATCCAAATCCTCAACAATGAGTTTAGCTACTCATGAATACAATGAAAATCGTCAATATCCCAAAGTAAATCATGGAAGAGAAAGGAGAGTAAGAAAGCTTAAGATTTTAATGATGAATCTTCAATTCTAGCTTCGAATCCTTCCTTCCAACTTCAATTCCCAGCCTTGAGACGTGAAAATCGCTTCAATCTCGTGCCTTATTCTCTCTAGGGTTTTCAAAAGTCGAACCTTTAATTTGTAACATTCCTTGGCCTTTTATTGTTGAGAAATTCGCAGCTTCAGGCCTTTTGATCCCGAACGGGATCCTCCTTTGCAAAGTTCCATCCCGAGCGGAATGGAACAAAATTCTCGCCCAAAATTCCCGACAGGTCCCGAACGGGACGAGTGGGTCCCGAGCGGGACGGGCTTCGGCCTTCCCATTTTTCTCCTCCATTCACGCCAAATTTTCGAGTTCCGAACGCACTGGAGCCTCCTGAGCACGGGTCCCGAGCGGGATCAGCCTGTCCCGAACGGGATGGGCCTTGAATTTCCGCCTTTTTGCCCCTTTTTCAGTCCTGAACGGGATGTGTGTGTCCCGAACGGGATTTACTTCGCCCTTGGCCTCAATTTAGCTCCAAAACTCGAGTTTCTAACACTTTTCGTGACCTGCACACTCAAAACAACTCTAGAACACCAAGTGAAGGAAAATCAATGAAAAGAATAGATATGTGTGTGATTTGTGCACCTAATCCTCATCAAATCATTCAATTCATATTCCAAAAACAGTACAAATTACGCACATATCAATGAGCAATTAATTAATGTCAATATTATTATAAATACAATGACGAGTCAATGTTAAATAATAAAGTATTTTGTAGCTGTAATTGTAATAATGAACTAATATGGATTCTGTAATGATAGAAACTCAAACTTTATAAATCGAATTCATAATACACTACAATAAGCAATTAGTATCAATGCCAATATAATTTAATGACGACTTAGTGTTAAATAATGATGTATTATGTAGGTGTAATTGTAATAATGAACTCATATTATAAATTCTGTAATGATAAAAATTACATTGCATAATGAATTAAAATGAGATTAATATAAACGTGATCATAAATTAATGCTACGTCTTCATAAATAATAACAATAAATTAATGCTACATGACAACTTAAAATACATAAGCAAGTTACGCCAAAAAAAAAATAATAACAATTAACTTATCTCTTTTTAAAATTCGAACATTAAAATAATAAATGATCAAGAGAGAAAATAATTTTATTGAAAATATGATTGAAACAAATGAAACTCATAACATTTTTTACATAATAAATGACCAAGAGAAAAAAGAATTTTATTGAAAATATGATTGAAACAAATGAAACTCATAACATTTTTGGTGTGGTAATGAAACATATTCTTCAATAAAAGAAAATACTTAATATACATAATTATGAGTATAGAAATAATGTAAAGGATTTGATTCCTCAATTAATTATGCATAAATTGTGAAACTGTCGTTAATAATTTTTATACCATTACTAGCTTGATTTTCCATCCCTAAAACACCCTTTTAATAAATATATTTATTTAATGAACTGCCACGTGTCACATAAATCAGCCATCAGATTTAAAAAATGGACGATAAATCTTAGGTTATAGTTCATTCAGGGTGTTGATTTGAACGCGCCTCTCTCTCTCTCTCTCTCTCTATATATATATATATATATATAGGTGTAATCATATCACAAGTCTCTTTTTATATAGGAGATGAGAATGAATCTAGTCCTTTAATTTTGGATTTTGAATGATCCAGATTTAATGATTTACTTTATTTTATTACTTAATTTTATTATTTTTTAATTACATCAAGGATTTAAAAGTAATTAATATATTTCAATTAAATTGTTTCCATAACAATCTCCTAAAATCACTCACATGATTGATAATCAAATTATTGACCAAATATTTTTTTTTAATTTTGTGAGATTCACATTCATTCATATCTAAATGAACGTAAGATGTGAAGAGGCAATATTTCTTCTTCAATACAGGACCGTGCGTGCGACAGAGGCCAAAAACAGTGGAGCGATTGCTTCATGCGCAGACCGCGGATCGTCGTAGCACAACGGCGGCAAGGCCGCAGCGGTTGGCGCACAACGTTTGGTCGCAGATCCCTGGGGTGTCCGATGGTGGCAGCGTCTGGTCGTGGGAGAAAGGCGGCTAGGGTTTGTAGGCTGGAGAAGACGGATATGCGGGCTAGGGTTTATTTCTCATGAATGTGTTGAACGACATTGTGGTTTACGCTGATGCGTTCAACAGAGAATTGTTGCACCTTTCATCCTCAAAGTACTCGGACTTTCTTTCATCGTCGTCTTATTTATCCATGCTTTTTTTTCTTGATTGTTTGCTTGTGTTTCTTAGTCACAATTTAGAAAATTGAAGTTTGATTGGTTGAGTTGAAAGGATTTTCATAAATAATGTATATTTGTAGAATATAGTTATTTATTTTTCTTATGTAAATTGCATTATTGAAGCCTGTAAATTTGCATCAAATACGCCCGTAAATTTGCAGTAAACACGTCTGTAAAATGCAATATTTCATGTTGATTGAGGTTTTAGAATATAGTTGTATAGCTTTCACATCTAAGTTACATTATTTAAGCATGTAAATATGCATTACATATGTTTGTACATTTCATGGATTGATTGACATTCTTAAAGCAAAGTTGTTTATTTTTCAAATGTAAGCTGCATTATATAAGCATGTAAATGTACATTATATACGCCTGTACAATTGCATTATCATTCAAGGAATAAATGAGGTTTTTAGAAACCTTTTATTTTTCTGAAGTAAGTTGTATTATATAAGCCTGTTAATATACATTATATAAGCCTGCAAAGTTGCATTACATATATTTCTTCAAGTGTTTGAGATTTTTAGAATATAATTACTTTTAATATTATGAATAATGTAATATTTATATTCTATATACTGCAACTCGATGGAAAAGATAATGCAATTGCAAATTGCTAAATTGATTTTTCTTTTACGGTTGTAGTATGTTTTATGGAATGATTGAAGATTTTATAACACAATTATATTTAAAATTATGGATAATGAAATTTTTATATTCTATATAATGCAATTGTCCCTTGTTTAATTAATTTCTTTAAAATTCAAAATCCCTAAAAATGATATAAAAAGTCTAAAAATAATTAATTTAGGAAAATATTCATTAAAATTTGAAATTAATAAAAAGTAGCGACAATGTAGCAAAATATTAGGAATTTTTTTAGATATAATGAGTGTGAAACATGATAAGAATAATTAATTTAAAAAAATATTCAATAAAATCCGAAATCCCTAAAAAGTAGGGATAATGGAGCATAAAATTAGGGACTTTCCTATTTTGTAGATTTAATGGGTATGAAAAATGATAAATTTACCCCGACAATGCAACATTTTATAGGTAGACAATGCAACTTTTTAATTTTGATCTAATATCAGATCATAACCGTCCAACACCTAAAATAGGTGGTCCAGATTCATTCTTTTCTCCCATCTAAAGAGTCACTTGTGACTTTAACGCATATATATATATATATATATATATATATATAGAGAGAGAGAGAGATGTTAGATCATATGAGAATAGATGTTAATGTAAGAAAAGAGAATAAATCGCAACCATTGATTGCACAAGATCTGCGGTCGTGCTTTAATAATTTTCGTTTTCATTTTATCCTCCGCGTACTTCATTATTACATATTTAAGGGCATCATTGTCATTTAACCTGTTTTAATTTTGGTATCTCCCTCAAATAACCGATTTTCTTCTTATGGTTTCTTTCTTTCACGCGATTTGGATCAATAATGCCTTTTCTTTTTTATTTTCCATAAGATTTTGATTGCCTTATTGAATAAGTTTTGATATTTCTCAATATATATCAATTTGTCTTTGTGTTCGTTTTCATTTTTAGTAACGTGTTGTTCATTTTATTTGTTCTCAAGTTCATTTATACCATAATTTACTGATATGCTGAAGCCTTCCAATGGAGAAATTTAGAGTATTTGATGAATTTTTTAAACCATTTGGATGACTCCATTGCTAACTATAACAATTCATCAATGAAAAAGAATATGTTTGAACATGATTATGTTGCATTAGTTCCTCAAACTATCAAAGTGACATATACATTTAATATTTTGTTTTATGTAATACATTGATATTTGAATGAATATATGATAGAGATAAAAATGAACATGAATACATATTATTTTTTTTAAAATCCAATTCGATGAGATTAATTATTTTATTATTTATTTTAGTACATTAATGATATATATACGATTTAGAAAAAAAATCACATGTTCAGTTTTAAAAATGATTTTTTAAATAAAGAATTTGGAATATTTTGATACATGAATAAAATAATAATTTTTTGAATAAATATGGTAAAATATTTTCAAGTAAATTAAGATATATTTCATTCTTTAAATTTAAATAATTTTTCATATTTATAACAATATTTCACATATCATATAAGATATGCATATTGATATTTTGGTCCACACAATCTTTCCTTATCAAAGAAATTAGACATTATTTTTTCGTAATATACTATTGATGAAGGTTTGTTGAGATATAATGCATCAAATTTACTTTATAATGAATTACAATTGAGATAAAATGAATAATAGTTAAAATAAAATATCGTAAGTACAATAACATCGAATTTACATTATAATGAATAACAATAGAGATAAAATGAAGAATAGTTAAGATAAAATGTATGTTACGTGATAACAATGAATATACTTAATAATGAATAACAATTGAGATAAAATGAAGAATACCGAAGATAAAATGAATGTTACGTGAATGAAATAACATCAAAGTTATGAATTTGCCCTTTAATGAACAAAAACAGAGATAAAATGCCGAGTTTTTTTCAGTCAATCTGGATCATTGATTGTGTTAAATCAATGATCGCGATTTATTCTCATTTCTCATGTTTAGGTTCATTCTCACCAGATCAATCCCCTATATATATATATATATATATATATATATATATATAGGGAGAGAGAGAGAGAGTAAATAATTTTAAATAACAAAAAATAAAAAATACACCCAAAGTGCTGGTCCCGAGATCAGAGTAGTTTTGTATACAGTGGAAGTATTAATATGTTCACACTTCTGAAAACTGAAACCCAGTTTTCAGTTTTCAGTTTCTAAAAACTTAATTTAGCTAAACTTAAACTCTGATAGTTTTAAGTTTCAGTTTACAGATATACGCTTCAATACTTAGAAAGTATAAAAGGTTTCAAATAAGCTTGAAAACTTAACTTGCAGAAACTTAAATAAAGCAGTAAATGACTCAGGATATTTATAGTGGTTCGGATCCTTAAGTCCTACGTCCACTCTTCGGAACTTAATCTGCGAATTCACTAAGTAACAGGTTAAAAGACTTCTCACGATCTATAACTAGCCCGTTAGATACCAATGCCCTTTGGTCTGCTAGCTCACTCGCCCAAAAAACTTGATCTACTTCCTTCTTCAGTCTTGAAATGAGGACGCACCTCGCAGCCTTCAAACTGGAATGATGGATGTTTGTTGTTCTTCCCAGAACGTAGGTGGTTGGCAATAGCCCGTAAGAATCAGAATTCCGTAATGGAAAACTGATTGATGTGTTTATTACTTGAAATGATAAGCTTAATCATGAAAAGATAAGCCTCGTGTTCAGAGACACGGAAAGTTAAGTGTGCTTTTGAGAGCTTTGAGATTTTATTTTGACAGAGTTTCTGCTAGTTCGAAAGATAGATCCAGGAACTGATTTCTATCGAAGTGGTCTACTATTTATAGGCAGATTGTCGACGATTTGAATATTATGTCCGCTAGAGACATAAAAGAATCCGTTAGAGACAAGGAGCATATCATCCAATCATCACCATTCTTCTTGCTATAACAGTATGCTCTACTCTGCTTTGACTTGCTTTTGCAGTGTACTCAACATCATGTTGGGTTTTGTATATAGAAAGCATTTATTACAATGAGTATACATTCAACGGTATTTCCTATCTGTTAATAAACTTACATGCAAGTAACAACGGTATCCTTTTATCTCACCGATAGGGACGATCATACTGCGTGTTGTAGATCATAGAAGACAGTATGATCACTTGACCTAGTGAGATATAAATATTATCACAGCCGAGACAGCGTACGAGGATAAGTCTGTCGGTATAGGCTGCAGCATAGTCGGAAAGAAGTAATCTATCTTGATTGCTTGATATGCTGGTACGTGCGGTTGCATATTGATTGGACCACAGTGAGATGTATTCTACTGTCTGACATCAGAGAATACAAGATCTCGATCTTGATTGAGTCCAAACCCTAACGAAGGTTCAGGGGCTTGCACGGGTTGACAGTTGCTTTGACTTGCCATGATGGAGAGCCTGAGTAATGTGCTCGTATACCCGCATCTTGGGTAATAGCAGTTCGTGTATCGAGCCTGAGACTGGAGCTAGGTAACCATATCCGAGTAATAGGATGGGGACATTCCCTGAGGAGCTCAATAACGTTCATCGTGCTAAAGTCCTGCAGGCTGATTAAGTTCAAGCACGAGTGATAAGGTTTGAGTGGTATTGCTTAGGAAAATAAGATATTAATTAATTGTAGATAGAGCTTGTCAGAAGCTCCGATTAATTAATGAATGTCCGGTAACCTTAAATATGGGGATTCTCAAGTAAATGCAGCCCGTTCTCATAACGTGGTAATAAACGGATAGGTTAGTATTAATTATGTGGTGAAAAAGAATTAATATTAATTAATTAATTGTGTATTGGGTTGTGGACAAGGGAATTAATTAATTCATAGACCCAATTTATTATTTACATTAGGTCCCAGGTCTGGCCCAATTAAATATGCTGAATTGAGCCCAGTAGCCCATTAGGGTTAAAACCCTAGGTCTATAAATAGACAGCTCTCTCTCTAAAACCCTAGCCACCTCAGAACATTCTAATCAGTTTGAAACCCTAGGGAGAGAGAGAAGGGGCGACAGCTCTGTGTGTTTGGGAGACGAAGTTTTGACTTTGGTCTACACAATCATAGTCCTATGGAATCCTCACCAGTAGCAGGATTGAACTGCATTGGGATACAGATCTGAAGGCCTAATCTGGAGAACAGATTCATCTTTATTTTCTCTTCTATTTTAATTAAATCTTGAAATTAGTTCTTTGCTAATTTTTCATTCCGCAGATTTAATTAAATCGCGTGGTTGAATAAAGGGATTGGAATTCAAACACAAAAGATCGGATCTGAGACTACGGAGTTAAGGTAAACTCGTGAAATACACTGCATTTAATTCATAGGAGCATGCTAGGTATATCGTATTGGTAATTGCTCTCAACATCCATGAAACAATCTGGTTCATTTTGATTTGGCGATTCGGTTCGCCGGTAAATCCCTACAATTAGTATCATAGCCAGGTTTGTTTTCATGGCTCTATTGGATGAGCAATTTCGATTATGCATGTATGGATTTTGAATTGCTGTGGATGTTTGGTTTTTATTCCTCGTGGCAACCCGTTCGATTTAATCCGCGGTGGTTTATCCGTGTTTGGATTAAATCGTGTTTTGTAATTCACGAGAAAATCCGTAGTTAGATTTGATAGAAAAAATTGTAATAGAATAGTTATTGTAATTTTTCAAATCTGTAATTGTACGGGTTGAAGAACGAAGACGTAGACCGGCGAGGCAACGGCGGTACACGGCAGTGGCAGGAGGCCGTGTGCGACGTGCAGCCGCGCGAGCAGGTGGCTTGCAGTGGCAGCCACGAATGGCGACGATCGCATGACGACGGCGGGCACGCAGCGTGCGCACATGCGATGCGCAGGCAGCCTGGCGGCGGTGGCGGTGGCTGTCGGCCGGCGGCTGCTGCTGCTGCGACGGTAGGGTTCGAGGTTTGACTGGTGCAATTCGATGTAAACCCTAGGGTTTGCAGTTGGATTGTGGGACCAATTTTCAAATCTCAAAACCCTAGACCCAAAAAGATTTGTTTGTTGAGGATATCAAGGCCCTGGAAGATTTGAAAATATTTGGAGTTATCCAAATTTGAATTTCAAATTTCAAATTTTGTAATAGATAAGATTATTTTATTTTTCCTGTTTTGTGGGGCCATGAGGAATTTTTGTTTGTCTTAATTGCCTCTTATGATATGTGATTTATTAATTGCGCAATAAGCATGTGTAGATAATAGGAAATCATGTTTTACTACTTTATTATTTACAGCTTTAATCAGCATGATTATGTGATTAATTTCTTGTTGGATTATATTTTGAATTTTTTGGGCTTGTTTAATTACATGCAAAAAAAATTGGGAAAATATAATGACTAGAAATGATCTGTGTGCGCATTTAAGAAACCTTTTGAATAAAAAATACTAAGCGGATTTTTTTAATTAAATCATAGACCTCCACAAAGTGGTCCTAGGTTGTAAGTGTATCTCCCGTCTTAGTAAACGTCTATGAGTGTAGCTTGCTAATTCCTGGAGGTGCATGGGCTGCAGTTGTTGGGATTTCTAGACAAACAATTTAAATCATGCGACTAGTGGGAGGGTTTTGCATAAACGTCTATGAGTGTAGCTTGTGTAATTCTCTTTCATAAGTATTCTAGGATTTATTCAAATTTTAGATAATGAAGGCTTTAAGGGTCGAGTGGTATGGTTACACGCCATGTCAAACTATCTCTTTTCGCTGGAGTTAAATTTGTGGTTAAGTGCTTAGAAGCATCTTGGAATATAAAGCAGTTGCTGCTTCCCTGTTCTTGAGAGATGGCTCGATCTAAGGTTTTACACTAATAATTAATTTTAAGTGTCTAAGGATTCCTGACATGGTATGAAATTAAAGGATTGGGGCTTAAAACCCGTAGTCTGGTTGAGGGTGACATCGTAAACGTCTACGAGTGTAGCTTGCGGTGGGAACTCTTGGGCTATTAGTGGAAAACATATGTATTTGATTTATCAAGAGGTTCTCAATGCATTTATTTTCGAATGTTCTGCATGTATGTTCTTATTAAGATTATTTATTTGTTTCAGATATGTCTATGTCTACTGTTGATCATATTCTTGCTCTCAATCCTTTAACTGGTCCAAACTTCCCTGAATGGAGTTTTTGCATAAAAAACATCCTATATCTAAAAAATCAAGCATATGTCCTTTTTATGGATCCACGTGTGCCTGGCTATGATGAAGTTTGTGAACTTGAGCTTGAGTTTTATGATAGATGGGAGGAAGCTGACGATTTTGCCTATTGGCTTATCACGACTGGTCTATCTAGAGAATTAAAGCACAAGTAGGAGAACTTCAATGGGGCTGGAGAGATCTTGAAGGATCTCTTGACGACTTATGGCAATCTGGAGCGGACTATTAACTATATACTTGTGCACGATCTTGAGTGCAAGAAAATGGTTGAGGATAGTTCGGTGACAGCGCACATGATGTCTATGATTGAGCTCATGAGACAGTTCACTGTGCGGGGAGGTAATATCAGCCGCAAGGTGAGATTGATATCATCCTGAATTCTCTTCCGGAATCTTACCATGATTTCAAGGTAGTTGCTGTTGCAAGGGGAGAGTATGCTCTGCATGACTACTTGAGGACCTTGTAGTGTAGCAATCTTCCATGCGAGCACGGAAACCTGCTCTGACAGTTTCCAGTACCAGTTCGACAACCTCTAAGGTTGGAGAGGATGGTGCCGAAAGCAAGTTAGGGAAAGTAGGTAGTGAAAGCAAATCAAGGAAGGTGAAGAGAGTAAAGGTCACTCCACAGAAAGACAGGTGTGTTGGGTGCGGAAAGGTAACTTGTCCAAATGCTAAGGGACAAGGTACGTCATTTGCATTTGTAATCGAAACATGTTTAGCATCAGTTTCTACTCTTTTGTGGGTAGTGGATACTGGTGCTACTGACCATGTGTTGGGAAATTTGGCTAAGTTTCCTCTCCCCAGTAGCTACTTGTTTAGATTCTAGTTTGGTGTTTTGGTGGATCAAATCCTAAGTCCTACCAGCGTCAGTTTGTCTCTAGAATAGCTCTAGTCTCAAATGTAAAGTCCTGTTTAGGTCTTTTTGAGTTGTAAGTCGCAGCTGATCAAGACTCATGCTGACACTGTTCATCAGCATGAGATGTACTTACCAGCTGAGAAAAGTCTCACCAGCAAGCGACTGACAAGACTCGTGCTGACACTGTTCATCAGCATGAGAAGAGCTAATGACTGGTCACTGTTCACCAGTTGGGAAGGTTTTCATCAGCAGGGGGCTGACAAAACTCACCAGCAGAATAGGTGTTCTCACTGACACTGTTCACCAGCGGTGAAGCCACCAGTCATGGGAGATTCCAAGAGTTAACATCAGACAAATTGGTAGACTTAGATTGTGCCGACGCAAGTCACCAGCAGAGACTTGCCAGCACAAAGATCACCAGCATGTTCTACCAGTCGGATGTTACCAGCAGAATTCAAGATTCGCTCTCCCAGAGTCTTAGAGACAAAAAGAAGATTCGTCTGAGGAATAAACTGACAAAGTATGACTTTAAGGGAGGATACCTTAAAGTCTATCAGTTCAAGACACCAGTTCCGATTCCTCGTACTGACGAATAGTGCCATTCTGACATAAAGAGATCAATGTCAGATAAAGTGGACAAAAGCATGGCGCTTTCCGGAAATTCCTACCTGTCGCCGTCAGAAGGACATGGGAGGACAGAGACCTTTTCCGGATGAGTCCAAACGGCTAGAAGATTTGAATGGGATCCCGCTTCTATAAATACCTGGGATCCATCAACATTCAATACTCTTCTCTCTCGCTCAACTACCGAAAGTCAGAAACTTTATTGCAAGCAAGCAGAACTCTTTCGAGGCCTCTCTAAAGGCTATCCGTGTGTTGATTTATTCAAACACGAGACTTCAAGCTTCCAGCTTGTAAGTTACAGATCTCGTTGGTGTTCTTTCTCTTCCGAGGAAGTTCACAGCAGCTCTTGTGCCAGCCAGCATTTGAGTTATTACGGGCTTTTTGCCGTATTGAGAAGACACGTTCTTGGGAGAACTAAACACCCAGTGAAGCTGTGGAGGTTGAAGTGACGTGCTCGCACTCCACCAGCTGATCAGAGTTGAAGAAGGACAAGGCCGGGAGCGGTTGATCTAGTGAACTGGTGGACGAGGCATTCACCAGCTAGATATAGATCGTAGGACGCTTGTACCCGATTACTCTTAGTGAAATTTCCAGTGCTACGACTGGAGAGTGGACGTAGATCAGTTGATCGAACCACTATAAATCCTTTGTCTTTTATCAGCTTTCTGCATTTCATACTGATTTAAAACCCAGCACCCAAGTGCTGGTGTATATCTGAAAACTGATATAACTGTGCAAACAAGGCTAAAAACATTCTAAGTCTTGAGCTACCAGCTGACGAGCCAGTTGCCAGTCAGCTGAGTAATCAGAGTGCCAGTTGACTTACCAGCTGACAAGGTCCCAGTCAGCTGAGTAACCAGCAGAGCGCAAGAAACGAATTAACACAGTTTCCGCTGCCAAGTTATACCCTGATAATCCGGGACCAACAAGTGGTATCAGAGCGGACGGTTCTTATAGACCGTTCGTATCTGAGTCGCTTAGGACCGTGATCCACATTTCCTTGCGCTCTCTTTTTGTTTGTCTGTTTGATTAGCTCAGGTACATCAAGATGAATATTCCGAAGCTACTCGACTACAAGTCTGTGAAGCATGATACATGGCGAAAGAGGACTCTTATCTCTCTAAAGAGCATTCATCCAGAGATGAAAGATGTGCTGGAGACAGGGCCGATTGAGATCACCAAGATTCAGCACCAGCTAGGAGATCGTCCAGCTGCCGTGATCCCAAAGCCCCAAGACGAATGGAATGCTGAGGACAGGAAGCGGAATCAGTTGGATTCCATTGCTCATGAACTAATCCTGGCATGTCTTCCAGAGTCATTGATGGAGGATGCACTCCAGTTCAACAATGCCAAGGGAGTATGGGATTATCTTGATAGTCTATGTCAAGAAACTGATCAAATGAAACGCAACAAATTGCAGGTTGCGGTGGACAAGTATGAGTCCTTCCAGATGCTGCCTGGAGAAACCATCAAGGAGATGGAGGCGAGATTCAACGCCATCGTCAGCGAGCTAAAGTCCCTGGACAAGAAGTATTCAAATGAAGATCTTAATGCCAAGATCCTGTCCAAGATGCCCAAGGAGGACTGGTTCGTGAAGACCACAGCTCTGAAGGAGAAGGACCTGTCCAAGATGACTCCCAAGGAGTTATTTGCTCAGTTGCAGGCACACGAGTGGGACATCCAGATGGTGAACAAGAATGAGGCCATCCGGAACATCGGATCCCCCAGCATCAAAGCTCAAGACGAAGCTTATTTCGTCAAGAAGGACTTCAAGTGGAAGCACAAGAAGCCCTTCCATGCTGATAGATCTGCTGCCCAGCACAACCAGCCGAAAGAGATCCCAATCACATCGGGATCTAACTCAAAAGACGGCGAGAGCTCTATCGCAGAACTTGAGCATCAGATGAAACGACTGGCTGTCCTTCTGGAGAAAGCCAAGTCAAAGCAGGGAGTATCTCTGAGCTCAACTGACGGCAAATTCGTCAAGAGAGCTCCCCGTGCTTGCTACCAGTGCCAATCCCCTGATCATTTAAAGTTTGAATGTCCACAGGTGGACAAAAATGAGCGGGAAAGGCTAAAGAAGCTCTTTGAAGAGCGCGCCTCCAAGGCCGTTGCCAAGGCTATGCTGACCAGGACTGAGGTGCCTGACATACCCGACCATGATGATGGGGAGTATGCGTCAGACGAGGAGTCAGAAGAGGAAGCTCTACTGGCACTCATGGCAGCCTTTGGCGAGGAGTCAGCTGAAAGAAGTGCTGACAGTGAAGAGGCACTTGCAGCTGATGATCAGGTACAATCATCGGCTTCCCCAATGCATATCATGCCTTCTATTTGTTTAGACGATTCTGAGTCGCGTTGCTCCGACTCAGAAGCTGTCACTATAGACATTCTTCAAAAAGAATTTTTAAAATTTTATGAAATAAAGAATGTCTTGGCTGGCGAAAATGCTTCGCTGAAAGATCAAATTTCTGTTTTGACCAAGGAGATTGAAAAATCGAGGTCAGTCAGTGAAGAGCTAGCCACTTTGAAAAAGAATCACTTTGAGTTGCTCCAAGATTTTCAAATTACAAAAACTGAGCGAGATAATTTTCACGATCTCGTTCTGGAGCAAGAAAATAGAATAAATTTTTTGAATAAAGGCTCAAAGGATTTGGAAAAGGCTCTATCTCATTGGAGAAAGCCTTCTGATAAGTCCGGGTTGGGATTTACAAAAGATTTGAGCATAAATCAGCCCGAACGAATCAGTACTGGTAAGGGTAAGGGCCAACTGGTAAGTGCATCAGCACCAGCTGGTAATACCAGTCAGTCCCGAATGGCTGATCAGCATAGGAACCATAAGTCCAGATACATATGTGAGTCATCAAGACAAAATCCTCAACTGGCAAGATCCTCTGCTGACAGGACGCCAGCATACCCGAAGACGCAGACTAAGCCGAATTATTCTAAGGCAAGGAAGTCAGCGTCAGCTGCCAGTGGAATCCGACAGCCAGCACCAGCTGTCCAGAGATTCCACGCCCAACCTTACAAGTATGCCAGTTGCCAGCATGCTTACAAGGGATCCAAATCTCAGCGGAATACTGAGAGAAGGATATTTCCCGATAGGAGGAACACCTATCGGAGGCCTGAGCCCAATCAAAATCTTTTCTCAAGGTCTAGGAAGGCTAATCATCGTGGTCCACAATTCCAGAGACCACCAAGGCAACACATGCGGTCGGAAAGAAATTTCCGACACCCTCGGAGGAAGAATACTTCCAGAGGAACCGCACACACAGCCACACCTTCCAAAAACAAATCCATGCATTATTTTAAAAGGAAGGGAAAGGCCACAAGTGATGTCAGCAAGGGTAACACCGAGCTGAAGATTACTCAAGTCTGGATTCCAAAAGGAATGATCCAGAGATCTAACCCTGCAGGACCCGCTGATGATCGGGGACCTAAATAATTTCATTTTCTTTAAGGAACAGGATCATGCAACACAGCTTCAGAGATCGAGCGAGTGGATCATAGATAGTGGTTGCTCGGCTCATATGACTGGTGAGGAGTTCCTATTTTCTGAGCTCACCAAGGTCAGAGGACCTCCAGTTATTTTTGGTGATAACTCCAAGGGCAGAGTTATTAGCAAGGGCTGCATCGAGAAGGATGATGTCAGACTTGTGAATGTATCCCTTGTCACCAATTTGAAGCACAACCTCCTGAGCATCAGTCAGCTGTGCGACAATGGTTATACCATTGTGTTTGACAAATCAGGGTGCCAGATCAAGAATGAAGACTCTGGCGAGACCAAGCTGAAAGGTGTCAGGAAAGGAGGTCTCTATGTTGTTGACTGGCAAAGCGGGAAGACTGATACATGCTTTGTAGCCACCAGTTCCATGGAAACTAACTGGCTGTGGCACAAAAGGTTAAGTCATCTAAATTTCAAAACTATTAATTATCTAACCAAGCATGATCTTGTAGATGGTCTTCCCAAGGGCGGGTTCAAGAAGGAAGGAATTTGCAAAGCTTGCCAGCAAGGCAAACAAACTAGGAAGTCCTTCAAGAACCAGTCGCCAGTCTGCCCCAGTACCAGTCAGGTACTCGAGTTGTTACACATGGACCTGTTTGGACCAGTAACACCGCAAACCATTGGAGGAAGACGATATTCGCTGGTGGTAGTCGATGACTACTCGCGCTATACCTGGGTAAAGCTTCTCAGAACCAAGGATGAGGTGAAGATCATTCTTCCAGAATTGATCATCCAAGCTCAGAAACAGAGAGAAGCTGTGGTAAAGCGAATTCGATCAGACAATGGGACTGAATTCTGCAACAGTCTGCTGATGGATTTTTGCGCGGAGGCCGGGATCAAGCATGAGAGATCTACACCAAGGCAACCACAGCAGAATGGACTGGCAGAACGTAGGAACAGGACGCTGAAAGAAGCGGTCCGGTCCATGCTGGCTGAGTCCGGCTTGGGACAGAGTTTCTGGGGAGAAGCGTTGGTGACTGCCTGCTACACTCAGAATAGAAGCGGGATCAACGACAGACTCCAGAAAACTCCCTACGAAGTGTATTTTGGTCGTAAGCCCTCTATAGCTCATCTTCGTGCATTCGGTTCACCATGTTATATCCATAATAATGGGAAGTCGAAGTTAAATGCTTTCTCGCCTAAGGCTGATGAGGGTGTGTTTGTCGGATATGGACATCCCTCTCACAAGGGCTATAGAGTATTTAACAAGACTACCCAGCTTGTGGAAATAACATGCAATGTTGTTTTTGATGAAGCTACTTTAGTGCGCAGGACCTTACGCCAACTGGCTGAAGATGTTCCTGAGGTCGAGGATGTCAGCGACCAGTTGGGCAGGAATTCTTCTGATGCTCAACCAACTGGTTCGACTAGACCTATGAATGGATCATCTTCTCAACCAGTTCCCTCAGGTGCCCATCAGCAACCTGAGAGGGTCGGTGATGCAAATGACCTTGCTGAGACCTTACACTCAATCTCCCTGAGTGGATCTAGCAAAAATCAAGGGGGAATTCTGACTGGAACCCTTGAGTCAGAAGATGACGATGAACCAGCTGGAGTGGATGCACCAGCTGATACTAACGTCGATGGTGAAGGTTCGGGAAGTCAGTCAGACAGTGGAGCTGATGAAGATGTTCCGACTGGCGAAGGTCAACCACCAGTTGAAATTCCAGTTCCGACTGGTGAAGGTCAACTGCCAGTTGCAGTTCCAGCTCCGACTGGTGAAAATGTGGAAGCACCAGTCGTCAGGACAGAAGAACCTATTTCACAGCCGGCACCAGCAGTCGCTGGTCCTCCCAGATGGCTGAGGGATCACCCAACTGATGCTATTCTCGGTGATCCGGAAGATTCAGTTAAGACTCGACACGGCAGTGCGCTCCTGAGTTGCTTTATTTCTCAAATGGAACCTACTTCCATAGGAGTTGCGCTAGAATCTGCTGATTGGATTAATGCCATGCAAGAGGAGCTTGCTGAATTCACTCGCAATGATGTTTGGGACTTGGTGGAGAGACCATCACATCAGTCAGTGATTGGCACCAAGTGGGTTTTCAAGAACAAGCGAGATGAGAATGGCACCGTGGTCAGAAATAAAGCTCGTTTAGTCGCCAAAGGTTACAGGCAGTGTGAAGGCATCGACTTTGATGAGACCTTCGCACCAGTTGCCAGAATGGAGGCGATACGGTTGTTCCTTGCGTATGCAGCGTATCACGGCTTCACAGTATTCCAGATGGATGTGAAGAGCGCTTTCTTGAATGGCGAGCTAAAAGAGGAGGTTTATGTTGAGCAACCTCCAGGCTTTGAAGTTGGCACCAAGGTGTACAAGCTGAGAAAGGCCCTGTATGGATTGAAACAGGCGCCCAGGGCTTGGTACGAAACGCTGTCACAATTCCTTATCAGCAATGGATTTCGGAAAGGGAAGATTGATAGAACTCTCTTCCTTCTCAAGGATGGAGGTGACATGCTGATGGTGCAGATCTATGTTGATGACATCATATTCGGATCAAGGAATATAACTCTCTGCGAGAAGTTTTCTCAACTGATGCAGACATCATTTCAGATGAGTATGATGGGCAAGTTAACATACTTTCTCGGACTCCAGGTCCAGCAGTCAGCTGATGGAATTTTTATCAGCCAGCGAAAGTATACGAAGGAGTTAATTCAGAAGTATTGCCCAGAGAAAACTAAGTCCCTAAGAATACCTATGAGCACCAGTTGTCAGATATTTCTTGATGAGCAAGGTGAATCAGTTGATCCTACCATCTACCGAGGAATTATTGGATCACTTCTCTATCTCACAGCCAGCAGACCCGACATCTCGTACTCAGTCGGAGTGTGTGCCAGATTTCAAGCCAATCCGAAAAAGTCACACATGGAAGCTGCAAAGAGGATAGTGAAATATCTGAAGGGGACTGAATCTCTTGGAATATGGTATCCCAGAAATGATGAGCTTACACTCATTGGATATTCCGATTCAGATTTTGCTGGATGCCGTATAGATCGAAAGAGTACCAGTGGTACGTGTCAGTTTCTAGGACACAAGCTAATCAGTTGGTTTAGCAAGAAGCAGCACTCAGTTGCTACATCTACCACTGAAGCTGAATATGTTGCCGCTGCCAGTTGCTGTGCTCAAATTATTTGGATCAAGCAACAACTGGAGGACTATGAAGTGGACACTGGCTGTGTTCCAATCTATTGCGACAACAACAGCGCTATGTGCATCACGAAGAATCCGGTTCACCATTCTAGAACCAAGCACATAGATATTCGACATCACTTCATACGTGATCATGTCGAGAAGAAGGATGTCAGCGTGGACTACATCAGAACTGAAGATCAATTGGCTGACATCTTCACCAAGCCACTACCAGAAGCAAGATTCAAGGAGTTGTGCATCAAACTCGGTCTTCTAGAGATTGATGCGAGCCCAAGTGTTGAGGAAGAATGAGTCCCAGCTCTCATTCTGTTCTTGGTCTTCAGGAGGATGCTGATTACGACTAAGTCCAAGCTTGTTTTCATTCAAGTGGTATCCCTAGCTCACTTATGGTTACTACTGGCGGAACTTATCCCTTAATTGTCTAAGGAAATGAGTCCCAGCTCTCATTCCGACGTTCCCAGCACAAACCATCAGTTCAAGCGAAATTGGGTCCCAGCTCCCAATTTCAAGCGATGATAAGAAGTGGATTTCTTGAAGAGAAGATGACGCGGAATAAAATTGAGTCCAAGCTCTCAATTTTCTTATCCTTCGAGTTGTCAGCAGACAACTGGCGATTTCCTACGACTGACTCGGGTGCCAGTCGTAAGTACCAGTTGTCAACTGGTAAGGAGGCCATGCTGACAGGGGGAAGTATTCAACTGGCATATAACTGTTGACCAGTTATACTACTGATGACCAGTTGAGTCCCAGCTCTTAACTAACGATCTCTTGCAGTCCAAGAGTCTTGCCAGCTGTATCAGAAAAGGCGGGATTGTTCAAATCCGACTTGCGTGTACAACCCTCAGAATTTAATGCGGCATTTAATGCCACATTTAATGTGCACAGTGTCTGCGCAGTCCGACGCTTGGGTGCCACCAATCGATGCGTGCCACGTCAGCCCCACGGCGTAGCCCACGTCAGCACGATCGCGCACGTCGCACAGGGAACCGGGCCTGCTGATGACCGTCTATCCTCGCTTGCTGAGCGTTGATTCTGGACGTCTGATCCTGCATGGGCCGAGTATAAATACCCGATCACTTCCTTCGGGTTAATCTTTATGTTTCCCTACTTTCAGAACCCTACTTTCAAAATTCTCTCATCTTCCCTTGAGATTTTCTGAAACTTGAATATTTCTGAAGTCATGGCATCATCTTCTCAACCTCCAGCTGATAACCCTCCATCTACACCTACATCATCCAAGCCTGGTTCACCAGACCTACCCCTCGCTGAAGCCCATATGCCAACATATACTGGCATAGTGAAAATTGAAGATATCGATTACACATACCCATTCGCCCGACTGGTTCAGTTGAACAGGCCGGCGACCAGGGGACAACTCTCAAACGCGCAGGTTAGGGCTGCTCAGGTCCAGAAAGAGAAAATATTGAATGCAAAATTGGCCCTGAAAAATTTTGGGGAGGAGCTGATGGAGATGATTGACCGTGAAGAGCTCCAACAGTACCTGACGGCGACACCCCAAACTTTTCATCCACACATGGTAGCCGAGTTCTATGCTCGGGCCGTGATAGCTGACGACAGGAAGTCTTTCACAACTTCCGTTTTTGGTCACCTGATCACCGTCACTGCGGAATACCTCGCCGATCTCTTCGGACTGAGGAATGAAGGAGAAGAAGTGGCCACGTATCTTCAGGATGATACGGTGGAATTCCGGAGGAGGTGGGCGCAGTGGAAGAAGCCAGAAGTCACCGCCTTCCGGACTGGCATGAAGAAGTCCGAAATGGATGAGTACTGGCAAATGGTGTGCGATATTGTAGTTCGCATGCTACAATGTGAAGTCGGCTCGTACGCCGAGTTGAGCCTGCGGAAGTTCTCCGTGATGTGTGCCCTGGTGGATGGAATTCAGGGCAACTGGGCCGAATTCTTCTTTGGCCGGTTGCTGGAGAATGTGGCGCGGAACATCATCGTGCCAACGGAAGGGAGATTTGCCCACGCCGTATCCTTCGGGCTGAGGATCAGCCACATCCTGGAGATGGAATTGGGTGATGGCGTGGATCAGGGGGAACAGCTGGTTGGTTCCGACTTCATACCAGCCACGAAGGCGAAGCTGCCTCACCCAGATTACAAGAAGCCACGGAGGCTGAAAGGGAAGTCAGCAGTGGACCCTGCTGAGGTCGTTTCTGAGGAGGACTCAGAAGACCTGGGTGAGCAAGTCCCAGCTGTGGCTCTCCCACTGACTGAGGAGGCAAGGGCAGAGCTGAAGAGGAAGCTGGAGACGGAGTCTCTTTTCGACACCATGGAAGGCGCGGTGGCTGAGGCGACTGGTATCCACCCACGGGATGTACAACTGGTACCAGTCACCAAGAAACCATCCCACAAGAAGCCTAAGACCTCCCAGCACCAGCAGCCACCATCAGCTGTTGCATATGACCCTGAGTCTGGGAAGATCTCCATCCCAGTCAAGAAGTCCGTCTTGGGACTGACTGAGGAGGAGACCCTCGAAAGGATGACTCGCAAGAGGAAGCGAATCCAGACCAGAGCTCAGAAGCTGGTGGAGCAGGCGAAGAAGGAGCAGCAAGCCTCCATAGTCAGGAGGAAGCAAGCCCAGGCCAGGCTGAAGGCCTTGGCCGACCAGCAGAAGAGAGAGGCGGAGTTGGCTGCCAGGGATGAGAGGTTTGCCAAGATAAAGGCAGAAACAGAGGCCAGGCGCCAGGCAGAGCTGGCAGAACAGATGAGACTGGCGGCCAAGGGCAAAGGAAAAGCGCTCGAAATCTCAAGTGCCGGCCGACCAGCACCAGCCCCACCAGGCGAGCTCCTACCTGAAGAAACCTTTGAACACCTGCTGATGATGGGTGCTGACGAAGACATTATGTCTATCGTGGACCAGTACCAGGAGAAAGAGGAAGCTACTGGTGGAGGTGAGGACGTCCCACTGGCTGCGCAAGGGGAAGCCAGTGGAGGAGCTGCGGAAGACCCACTGGCCGCGCAAGGGGGTGCCAGTGGAGGAGAAGAAGAGCGGGCGACCACCCCGGTACAACTGGCGAGCTTCTCGGATGTCAGTTCTGAATCCGAGGATGAAGAGGAACCAAGGGCTGAGGAGCCAGAGCAGGAGCCAGCTGCGGAGGTGGTTCATCACTCTATGGTGCAGAGGATGGAGCCAAGAGATCTATTCCCAGACATTGATGATAAGGCTCGTCATCCTGCCAGTCGCCCCCGATCTACAGATGCCTCGACATCAACTTCCGGGCGACCAGCAGCATTCTCTACACCACCAGCTAGGCGTGAACGAACTGAAAGGCGCCCTTATATGCTCTGCATCCAAGAGCATCAACTGGTTGATGAGGATACCTTCCAGGCTCGAGTGACAGGGGTGCACCGGTGGGAGCAGCGCGGGGAGATGGCATTTCATAATTCAAGAGTGCCAGAGCCATCTGCATTCAACATCATACCATTCAGCGGACTCCCACACCAGTCGGTATATGCCTCCAGAATCTCTGACTGGTGCCTGCCCCTGCAGCCAGTGGAATATTATAATTCCACCCTCTATGAATATGCAGAGAACATCACGGTGGAGGTGGAAAATGCCGTCAATGACGAGATGATATCCAGCTACCGAAGGCTCTGGAGGGTGGATCCGGAACTATGTCTGGAGTTCCGGAGATGGCGGATTTTTGATAGATGCCAGCGCCTGCTGACTGTGGAGAAGCGGGCGGTTCTCTATGCCAGGCTGGGTCTTGGCTACTGGAGAGCGGAGGAGGATTGGGCTAATGCTTTCATGGGCACCGATCCTGAATGCCCCCAGCAGCTGTCTACAAGGAGGATCAAGCGCCGCTTGCTGAAGATTGCAGAGTATAGGCAGCTGACTGGAAGCTCCGGCCTCCCGCCACGGAAAAAGGTCAAGTTACCTTTCCTCCAGTTCCGAGTCACCAGTCGGGGGTACCAGCTGACGTACGCGCTCCGACGCCTCAAAGTGCTGGTTACCCTCCCAAGGATCCCTCCCTATCATGCTATCCTGTTCGACATGGCTGCCTGCGCCTTGCTGGTAGACCACATTGTGGAGGAGGATCCTTCTAGTGGTTTGTGGCTGACCCTTGCCGTCCCTCCTGTTCCTATTGTCTCGGGCGATCTCGTCCCTGATCATATGGACTGGCAAGTGGTGGATTTCACAGCCCCACCCGTTTTTGATGAAGTCCAGCCAGCTCCAGTAGCAGAGCCAGCAGCTGATATACAAGTAGAGGAGTCAGCAGCAGCTGATGTACAAGCAGAGGGACCAGTAGCAGCTGCAGTGCCAGCGGAGGAGCCAGCCCCGATGGAGATATCAACTGCATCTGAACCAGCAGCGGCTCCTTCCGCAACTGATGTACCTTCCTCTTCCCTTGAAGTATCAGCACAGCCAATCTCCGAGATCCATCCCCCTGCGCAGCTTCTTGCAATCATTGATGCCAGGATGGACCAGCGCTTCGCCAGCTTCCAAACCGAGATGACTCAACAAATGGAGTCATTCACCGCTGGAGTGTCCTCCTTTTTGGCGCGGATCCAAGAGGGGGAAAGTGCGCGAGCACGTGCTGAGGCTGAGAGAGCCCGTCTTGCTGAAGAGGAGAGGAGGATAGCTGCTGAGGAAAGGGAGAAGAGCAGACAAGATATGGCAGCGCTCACTGAGATCCTGAGGTCCTTAACCAGCAGAACTCAATCACCAGGATCATCTTCTCAGCCATAGTCTAGCTTCTTCATTTTGTTGTAAGTATTTGTATCTCTAGACTAGTCAGTTTTCTATCATGTACTTGTAACTGCAACATATTAATGGATTGACTACTGACAAGTTGATGACAATTCCTCATTGTCCAACAAATTGTCTAAGTATTTACTGACCAGCTGAACTTACACTTCCAGTGTAATCAGCACCAGCACTCGTATCACACACTTTAAATCTTTTTGCTCTGATTTCAATTCTCATATTTTAAACGAGCAATATCCCTCTTTGTTTGAGGGGGAAGATTTTAGTTAGAGCTGATGTGAGGAAGTGGTTTCATGGGTTTAGATCTGATAGGCTTATTTTGTAAAACCCTGAAATACTTTGTAACTTTCCTCATCAGCTGAGTGCTCGCTGGTTAGGCTTTGATCGCACCAAAAAGGGGGAAATTGTTGGGAAATTTGGCTAAGTTTCCTCTCCCCAGTAGCTACTTGTTT
>JAPKLW010000301.1:7215-37768 GCA_026898455.1 Plectranthus barbatus
ATCTAAATAAAACCTATCAATTAAATGCACAGAGTGAGTGTTTATCAGTTAACCAATTCAAAGTAAGTTAATTAATAATTTTGAAATTTTAGTTATTCAAATATTATAAAAATAATTAATAATAAATTTAAATATTAAATTAAAATTTAAAATTGAATAAATAAAACGGAATAAGTTAAACAACCAAATTCATATAAATTAGTAAAACATTGCAATTTGGTAGTTAAACTACCGAATATAAATTGAAAAAACAATGTAATTCGGTAGTTTAACTACCTAATTAATTTAAACACAGAATAATTCGGTAGTTAAACTACCGAATTGATGTTAATCTTGATTATCCATAATTGATCTTAATGAACGTCGATAATTCGGTAGTTTGACTACCGAAACGTTGGAAAATGCAGGTAATTCGGTAGTTTAACTACCGAAGTGGCTATTGGTGTCTACAAAGACAAGTCAACGTCTTTTGGTGTCTACATAACTAGGGTTAGGGGTATAGAGTTATTTAACTCCTGCAAGGTGAGGAGGCCACTGGTTCTGTTCCAGCGAGCCATGCTTGAAGCTGGTGAGAAATTGGTGCACAACTTGGTCTACCATGTCTTCTGTCAAACCCTCTTCCCTGCTCAGCACTCCTTTAGCCCATGCATTTGGCAGAAACTGCAGATATGCATGCACATGATTTGTTGTTTAGCAAGATGGTGACTGGACCGGAATCCGAAATAGAGGTGGAAGATTACGGATTGAGATCCTCTGCTGTGCACTTATGCATAACAACTCCTGCTGCTGCGTAGGTTTCAACCACAAGATTTTTTTGTTTTATATTTAATTTAGACAAAAGGTTCAAATATATCCAGAACTATGCATATTTTTTCAAATTTATCTTAAACTATACGAATGTTTCAAATTTATACCAAACTATTTAAAAGTTAAAACTATGCAAATATATCTTAAACTAATTTTTCCAATCTACGAAAAGCTAACTGTAAAATCCAAGTCATACACAATGATCTATCATGTCAAACATTCAAATATAAATATTTAATTTGCTAATTTGAATTTCCAACAATAAAATCAGTTTTTCTATTGATGAAAAAATAATTCGGGATATATTTTGCATAGTGATTTGGGATAAATTTGAAATACTCTAATAGTTTCAAATAAATATGCATAGTTTAAGATATAATTAAACATTTTTCCTTTAATTTATTACACCTCACTTAAAATAATATTTTATTCATTATAAGAAAGAGCATGGAGTGTCTTCTATAAGTGCACAACAGGGGATCTCAATTCGGAAGATTACCGGTAAGCTGCCTAATGTGGAGGATCCATTGACAATTCGAGGTCATGAATATTCAAATCGACGGAAGAGAGGGAGGAGAGCTTGAGTGAAGCTTTTGACACCATAGTAGTTTGTTTGAATGCATTCTTCAGCATCCTCAAATGTCTCAATTAGCCTTCCATTTGCTTTAGGGTGGAATAGCATTCATCAATTTACTTCAAGATTTTGAAGAAATTGTAAGTCTTGATTGATTGCTAGTATATGTTTCTCAAAAGTTCCATGTTGTGTTTGTCATCTTTTGTAGTGATGTTATTAGGATGTAAATCAAATCAACTTTTCCGGGTGGAGTATTAATCTAGCTATGTTGTACTTGTGAATTAATTTTTTACATCTACATCATTGGAAATCGGATTTAATCCTTCATTCTACAAAAGTATTTCATTTAATATTTCATTATCCCGAGTACTAATTTTAATTATTATTCTTCCGAAAATAAAAATTAAGTATAATACAATGTACTCAAATTAATTTTAAGAATAAAATCAAAATTTTATAAGAAAATAAATTATAGTTATGAATTAATCAGATTTTAATTAAAAACTGAGAAAAAATTATTAGAAGATACTCCCTTGTCCCACTTTCCTTTTTCGTCAGTCCCACCTCAATTGTCTCATTACTTAAAAAAGTAACTTTTTCACACTCAACAATAAAATATTAATTTCACTCAACTTATTTTACACTCACACTCCATGATTATTGTGCCCAAAGTCACCGGGACAATTCAGTCGGGACGTAGGAAGTATTATATATATCCTACTTGGATGGAATGAGTTCTATGATTGAACTCATAAAATTAATTCAGACTATAATAATAAAAAGTATTGAATAAAATTGAAATAGGGTATAGGTAAAATATGAAAAGTGAAATCGAGAATCTCGATAAATTGGAAAAAAATAAACACGTATGCAAAATCCTTACACTCAAAAACAAAAACAAAAAATAAAGAAAAAAAATTTCAATTCTGACATATTCATGAGTTTAAATAATCAAACTACGTTACTTTTTTCTATTTCAGCAATAATTTAACATTATTAAATTTCATGGTTGATATAATATTTTTCAAACGCCATCATTATCTATTAAAACTATTAACACTAAATAAAATATTAGTTTGATTTAAAAAAGGGTAAATAGGAAAAATACTTTAAATTATTGATGATTTTGGAAAAATATCCCAATCTATTTCCGTTAGTTAAAATTACTCTAATCTTTACTTTTGTCTATGAATTATACCAAAATGAGTTAACACCGTTAAGTTTTGATGATTCAGCCGTTAAATGTCACGTGGTATCTCATATGGCAAATCAAAACATAATAATACCATAATCTATTTATTTTTTTGGAAAAATACCCCAATTTAAGTATTACTTTTAGTTAAAAATACTCCAATCTTTAAGAGTTCTTTAATTGTAAGAAAATATTTATTTATGGAGTTAGATTTATCCCGAAAGAATAAATAATTATGACTATTATTTTGCATTGCAAGCTATAAATAATTAATATTATCAAATGATTCTGTAAGCTGGATATCAAGTGTAGTGCATATCTTATCAATTGGTATAATTTATAAATAAAATTAAAGATTGAGGTATTTTTAAATAAAAGTAATACTTTTGGGTATTTTCCCAAAAAAATCAGTAGATTAGGGTATTATTATGTTTTGATTTGTCACGTGGATGCCACATGGGATGTCAAGTGACATTTAACGGCTGAATCATCAAAACTTAACGGTTTTAACTCATTTTGATATAATTCATAAACGAAAGTAAAGATTAGGGTATTTTTAACTAACGGAAATAGATTGAGGTATTTTTCTAAAAATATTAATAATTTAGAGTATTTTCCCCTATTTACCCTTTAAAAAATTATGTGCTCCAATATTTAAAAATGAGTTTTGATATTACAATTGTGAATTATTTTTTTAAAAAAATGCTACAATTGATGTAGGTTGATCAATGGGACTAAATTAACATTCATAATTGAAATATATTAGAGATATATGAATATATTGGAAATTTTCAAGTCCCAAAACAGACCTTTCCTGCTTCAAATGCTGCGATGTCTGCTCTTGAAGCAGCGAGACATCTCCATCCACGCTAGCTCCCAGAATTCCTGCATTATTCACCTGCATCAAATCAAATCAAAATATTCACTCACACAAAAATCTTCAACAATCAATGAAACACGTTGATCAATATTGTTTGAATTTGAACACATATATACATACCAGAACATCAAGCTTCCCGAATCTCGTCTCGATGAAGTGAGCAAGAGCGTTAACACTAGCAGCATCAACAACATCGAGTTGATGAAACACAACATTAATATCGAATTCCTTGATCAGCTTCTGCTGAGCTTCAACCCCACTCTTTTCATCCCTTGATCCCAATATCACCACCATTCCCTTGCTTGCTAACTGCCTGCAGATCTCGAACCCGATTCCCTTGTTCGCTCCTGTGACCAATGCATACCTGCACAAAACATATGACTCTTCATATATATATATACAGGCCGGCCCTGTGATTTTGGAGGCCCCGTGCAAATAAGAAAAATGGTGCCCCTAATTTTCTTGTATAATTATAAATAAGAATATTAATAATATAAAATATTTAATATTATGTCAAAGCAACTTCACTCAATTTTTTTTGTGACATACTCAATCGCATATAATATTTCAATAACTTAAATTTTGAAAAAAATCTCCCAGCTTATGCAACAGTAACGGGTATTATTTTATGTATGAAATTATTCAATCTATTTAAGTAAGCCAATATATCTAAAGCGGTGTAAAAGACATATATCGCATAATGTTTAATTTATGAAACAACGGTTGAAAATTAAAAAAATTAAATTAAACTAACTAAATTCTAAAAAAATCAGTAAACTAGTCGACAATGCACAAGAAATCTAAAATCATGTGGTTTTGAAATTTGACAAAAAACTCAACAAAGATAAACGCTATATATGTATAAAAAAACCAAAAAAAAATAAGAATTACCTACCTACCGTAACGTTTAGATGATGAGACATTTCATTGTTGAGAAGAATGAGATTTTTGTGGTAAATTATGTGACAATTACTTTAAATATTTATTTTTAATTAGTAATAAATATCATCATACTCATATAGTTGAACAAATAAATCTTAATATCTTGTATCGTTTTTTAATTCAGATTGAACTAAATATCTGTGTTAGGATAAATATAAATTATAATTTTTTGTTAATCTATTTAGTTAAGCTAAAAGCTCAGTTTTTTATTAGTTTTTTTAATGTGTAGTAAGATAAATTAGCATAATATTATTACTATATATATTTTTAAAAAATGGTGCCCCTCTCATTTGGAGGCCCCGGTGTGATGCACCTCTCACACGGCCTCAGGGCCGGCCCTGTAATATATATGCAGCTCATCTATACATCTCCATTGAATCAAGAGATGAGTTTTCCATGGTTTGTGTCTGAAACGAGACTAAAGTTGTTGCTGTGATGAAGTAGTGGTAGGTTTGCAGATTTTATCGTGGAATCTCGGTCAGAAAAGATAGATTAGATTACTCTACCTATTAATCAAAATTAATTAGACCTTGCACTTGCTTGGTTAATCTAAGGATTAATCTTTGATCTCCTATTTGAAAACTTATGCATATGACTTCATTAATTGGATCTTACACCATCTTTATCTATTAGGAAATTTAAATAAACGCACTCCTATTCGATGTATGAATTTAAATAAATATGTATTACTATTTAAAAAAAAATGTATGTGTAACGCCCCCAACTGACCTTCCCAATTTGGGGCTACGTTACATTGATGTTTCAGGTTTTGTCTAACACATTTCTCAATTTATAAAGCGGAAGACTTCATTTTAAATGAAAAGATAAATAAACAGTTGAAATATGTACTTCGAGTCAGTTCCACAAAACAAAGTTAAATGTTTTCAATTCAAAAGTGGGAAGGTGAAATCAGAGAGCGGTGCAGCAGTGTGTGTAGCGTGATGGTGACATGTATATGAAGATACATGTCATAGGATCTTTTATCTTTTCAAACTGCATCAGTTCACTAGCTTACACCCCGCAACTCCCATCCTTGCTGCTTAACCTGCACGTTTTAGAAATAACGCGAGGGGCTGAGTACTATCGTACCCAATGAGAAACATGCCCGAAAACATACAGTTATATATGAAACATTGCTATGCAACTCACACAGATAGACGTGGGGTTTTGTTGAAAAGAACCACGCTATCCAAAATATTTTATTTTCACGCACGTGCTATTTACATGTTATTATATCTGTTTCAGTGTTGTAACTGGAAGTTGGCCGACTTCCAAGTTACGATGATCAGTCAGGAATGTAAACACACTCAACCTACTGTCATCTAAGTGCACTAGTCTCAGCAATCCTTTTTTAGACCCGATCGTTTACTATCATCATTCACAATCACTTTAACCAAATACAACAATTTCCACCTTATGTCTTCCAATTCCCAATCATATGGAGTCGCTACTCCGTACTACTAATTGAGTTCTAGCGCAGTTATGAGAACCTAGTTCTAAACTCATTAGTTATTCTCTCTTGTCGTTGGAAAACGACAGAGGACAGATATAATAGCACAAAACATGCATAACAGTTTCAGTTAAAAACAAATCAGTTGGTAACACATTTTGAAATGAAAACACGCATTTATTTTATATCTGAAATAGTTTCCCACCTCGTTATTGGCTTTAAGTATAGATGTTTCCTTGCTAGAATGAGCTCGACTGTCCTTACTTCAATTTTCTACAATCAAAAATAGGGTTCTCGAGTCGGTACGATGAATCTAGGACAATACATCTTAATCGTAAACAAACAAGACTCGTAAGGAATTAGAATTGGATAAGAAATGCAAAAGAAACCATCTTTCGTGCCTCTGTGTCGACCGACAGAGATCTGTGTCGGTCGACACAGCCTTGGTCGACACAAGTTCAAATCGGTCGACACGACCCAGTCGACTTCACTATATCGATTGCTTCTGTCGATCGACAAGATTTCTGTCGACCGACATGCTTCTATCGACTTCCCTGTTGTTGGTCCCTGTTTTTCAGAGTATAATAATACGATACGCAGCGGAAATAATGTTAAGTGTTTTCTTGCACGCTACTTACTCACAGCTGACAACTGGTAACTGGTCAGCTGGTGCTGGTTACTCAGAACACAGCTGACAACTGAGACCTGTCAGCTGGTGATTCAAAACTTAGAATATCTAGCCTTGTTTGCACAGTTATTTATCAGTTTCAGGATATATTCCAGCACTTGAGTGCTGGGTTTAAAATATGAATGAAGAACAGAAAGCTGATAAATAACAAAGGATTTTTATAGTGGTTCGATCAATCGATCTACGTCCACTCTCCAGTCGAAGCACTGGAAATTCCACTAAGAGTAATCAGGTACAGGTATCCTACGATCTATCTCTAGCTGGTGAATGCCTCGTCCACCAGTTCACTAGATCAACCGCTCCCGGTCCTGGATCCTTCTTCAACTCTTCACAGCTAATGGAGTGCGAGCACGTCACTTCAACCTCCACAGCTAGCTAGGGGTTTTAGTTCTCCCAAGAACGTAACAGTCTCTACGGCAGAATGCCCGTAATAACTCAAGTGCTGGTAAGCACAGGAGCTGCTGTGAACTCTCTCGAAGGAGAAAGAACACCAAGTGAGATCTTTAACTTACAAGCTTGGAGCTTGAAGTCTCGTGCTTGATAAATCAACACACGAAAAGCTTTATGAAAAGCCTCGAAAGTACTTTATGCGTCTTTGCAATAATTTCAGTTCTTTCGGTGGTTGAGCAGATGAGTAGAATCATTCAATGGAACAACCGAGAGTTTGAATGTTGGTGGTTGCGACGTATTTATAGCCGCAGGAACCGATTCAAACTTTCTAGCCGTTTGGACGTATCCGGAAAGGTGTCAGACCTCGGATGTCCTTCTGACGGCGGCAGGTATGTTTTTCCGGAAAGGAACCATACCTTTGACCGCTTTATCTGACACAGATCTCTTTGTGTCAGAACGGCTCTTTTTGTCAGTCCGAGGAATAAGACTGGCGTCTTGTGACTGATAGACTTTAAGTTATCCTTCCTTAAAGTCATCCTTTGTCAGTCGATTCCTCAGAGAATCTTCTTTTTGTCTCTACTACGCGGGGAGAGAGAATCTGGGATTCTGCTGGTAACATCTGACTGGTGGATCATACTGGTGATCTCGTGCTGGCAGTCTCTGCTGGTGACTTGCCCTGGCATCATCAAAGTCTACCAAAAGTCTGGATGTTAATTCTTCTCGGAATCTCCCATGACTGGTGAAATCACCGCTGGTGAATAGTGTAAGAACACGCATTCTCCTGGTAAGGTTTGTCAGCCATCTGCTGATGAAACCCTTCCCAACTGGTGAACAGTAGCCAGTCATAAGCGCTTCTCACCGCTGGTGAACAGTGTCAGCACGAGTCTTTGTCAGCCGCCTGCTGATGAAACTTTTCCCAACTGGTGAACAGTAGCCAGTGGTAAGCGTTACTCATGCTGGTGAACAGTGTCAGCATGAGTCTTGATCAGCTGCGACTTACAACTCAAAAGACCTAAACAGGACTTTACATTTAAGACTAGAGCTATGTAGAGACAACTGACGCTGGTAGGACTTAGGATTTGATCCACCAAAACTATAATCTAAACAAGTAAGCTACTGGGAAAGGAAACCTTAGACAGATTTCCCAACACCTGTCGACTGTCTTGTGACGGTCGACACCACCTTGTGTCGATCGACACAAATGTGTCGACAAACCAGTCGACTCGCCCTTATGTCGATCGACACACGCGATCGACCTCCCACATTTGACCGAGTCTTATGTCGGTCGACACACTCCTGTGTCGATCGACACAGGTTGTCTTCTTCGCGAGACTAGCCGGAGCTGCACCTGCAATTCGCTATTTCTCGCGATTTCTCCGACCGATTACACATGCAATTACATTTTTGGACTCCCCTAACTACCAGGAACACGAATATACCCACAAAACATTAAAATACAACGGAAAAAGGGGACATGAATTTACCTCGCCGGAGTTCCTCCACACACGGCGGCGCTGCATTTTTCCGGCGTCCAAATTGAGGTTTCTCGACGTCCGAATGCTCCCTACACGATGGAGATCACGAATCTAAGGTTAAAACGCCGAAATTCGGCCGGAATAACGAGATTAAACTCCAAAAATCTCAAATTCGTAACATAAACCCACCTCAACTTCAAACCCCGATATCTCTCTCGTTCCTTGTCCTCTCGGAGCCCACGAGTACTCAAAACGAAGCTTGAGACGAGAGCTATCGAATGGTGGTGGTGATTCGCCGGATTTTTGCCGGAGTTGGCCGGAAAGTCGCTGACGGGGATAGGGGTTTGGAAGGGTTCTCAACTCTCTCTCTCTAACTTATAATATAAGGTGGGAAAAACTTAAACTATAACTTTCATCCTATATATATATTTATTTCCTATATATTAAATAACATAATTATACATACTTATGATAACTCTTGCTTCATGATAATTATATAATTCATGAATAATTCTCTCAATTTCAAATAACCTTGGTAACTCCTTTCAAAATTAATGAGGTAACCAAGTTCAATAACATAATTAACTTTTCCAATCTCAATCAAATAATACAAATGCTTCTCAATAAAAGAAATTTCCCTTACATTATATCCGAACAACTATTACAAGGTGGAAAATAACACGGGGTATTACAGTATGTATTGATATTTTGAATTGATATAGTGTGGGGAAAAAAGAACTTAGTTTTTCAATGCTAGCTTCATAAATCAAAGAAAATTATTGTTTCAAACATTGCATTAAATATTTTATTATACGGAAGTGTATCGCCAATTTTTGTAAAAATGTACATTTTAGTTTTGAGTTTTTTGTCATCTCGGTCGAAACGATTTTGTCCTAAGCAAAATTTTGGCATTGTTACTTATTATGAAAAGAGAAAATCGAGTTGGTGAAGGACTTTTGGCATTTTTGAATTACTGTTGAGGGAAAAAGAGGCGGTTATTCACTTCCAAACATCAAATTAAGGGAGAATCAATGCAATATTCATCCAATTAGATACGAATTGAAGAGGAAATTGAAGATTCAACCACGAAGATCAACATTTGGGGTAAATACTCTTCTCTACCTTCTATTGTAATGGATTATCTTACTCTTGTAATTGAATTGAGCCTGAACAAAGGTATGAGTGGCTAAACAATTGTAGGCTATTGGTTGAATAATGTTTTGAATTTATCGAGTTGAATGATTGTTTGTTTACCATCTTCTAGTGAATTGAAACATACTAGAGCTTTTTCATAGTCAAGTAGTGTAGGAATTAACTAATTGCTTGATTGATTGACATCGAAATTGCAGTCATTCCGCGGATTTAGATGTCATTGTAGACACCAAAAAATTCATTTTTTGGTGTCTACAGTCGTGATTAGTATGTTTGCATGCAAGTGTTGACCCAATCCTTGTGCGAGGATAGGTTGTAGGTCTATAATCTACGAACCTTTGGGAGTGAGATACGATTTGATAACGTAACAGCTTGAGAGTCTTATCTCATCAACTTCTAATTGATCGGTACTAAGGGGATTAGATAGTATTGGGTGGATTGATCATTACTAGGATGATTAAAGTTTGTTAATTTACAACATTTTATCATTCTTTATTGGTTCATTGCAAAGCTCATACCAATATCCTATTTCTCTCATTTGTGAATTCTATTAATTTGTGAGATTCAATCGTATTATTTGTGAGTTTGTGTGGAAAAGCGAAGTGAATTGTTACCTTTATAACTGAGATTGAAGCATTTAATTTTTTTTTAAGACTAAAATGTGTCTTATTCCTTGGATTAATTTAGTTAAAAACCTAATAACGATTTCTTATTTTTATGCTTTCCCAGCACTACAACAATGAAATTTTTGCTCGCGTCGTGCGTATGGCTCCGCCCTTGCGCAATGCATCCTTGCGAGTAAAGAAGGATCCAGAAGGCCCTCCAGCAGGCAGCAATGCCAGCTTCACCGGTGCCTCCGCAGCTTCAGCTTCGCTGAGGAGCCCAGAATTGTAGGTGATATCAGTTCTTGCATAACCAGGGCACACTGCATTGATGCAGAAACTAGGGTTTTGCTCAGCCACGAGGCGAGTATACGTGTTCAACGCTGCTTTCGACACTTTGTAGGCTGCAAGGTGAGGAGGCCACTGGTTCTGTTCCAGCGAGCCATGCTTGAAGCTGGTGAGAAATTGGTGCACAACTTGGTCTACCATGTCTTCTGTCAAACCCTCTTCCATGCTCAGCACCCCTTTAGCCATGCATTTGGCAGAAACTGAAGATACATGCATATGATTAGCAAGATGATGACAGGATCGGAATCCGAATTAGAGGTCGAAGATTGCGGGGATTGAGATCCTCTGTTGTGCACTTATGCATAGCAAACTCCTGCTGCGTAGGTTTCAACCACAAGAATTTTTTTGTTTTTTATATTTAATTTAGGCAAAAGGTTCAAATATATCTCATGAATATTTTTTTTTCAATTTTATCCTAAAGTATACGAATGTTTCAGATTTATCCAAGACTATTTAAAACCATGCAAATATATCCTAAACTTTTTTTTTCAATCTACGGAAAGACAACTGTATTGTTAGGAAATCTAAGTCATACACACTGATCTATCATGTCAAACATTCAAATCTAGATGTTTAATTTGCTGATTTGAGTTTCAGACTATAAAATCAATTTTTCTGTTGATGAAAAAATAATTTAGATATATTTGCACAATTTTAAATAGTTCGGGATAAATTTGAAACACTCGAATAGTTTCGGATAAATTTGAAAAAATATGCATAGCTCGGGATATATTTGAATATTTTTCCTTTAATGTATTACACCTCGTCTAAAATAAAATTTTATTTATTGTGAGAAAGAGCATGGAGTATTGTGCATACGTGCACAACAGATGATCTCAATTCAGAAAATTACCGATAAGCTGCCTAACGTGGAGGAGACATTGACAATTCGAGGTGAATCAGATCGATGGAGGAGAGGGAGGAGGGCTTGAGTTAGTCTTTTGACACCATAGTAGTTTGTTTGAATGCATTCTTCAGCATCCTCAAATGTCTCAATTAGCCTTCCATTTGCTTTAGGGTGGAATAGCACTGTCTGCATTCATCAATTTACTTCAAGATTTTGAAGAAAGTAAGTCTTGATTGATTGCTAGTATGTGGTTATCAAGTTCCATTTTGTGTTTTGTCACCTCTTTAGCAATGTAATTAGGGATGTAAATCGAATTAACTTTATCGGGTGGAGTAATGTATTCCGATAAAATCTAAGTTGAACTTGTGAATTAATTTTTTACATCTATATCTCTTAGTATTGGAAATCGGGTTAAATCCTTCATTCTACAATAGTATTCCACTTGATGTTTCATTGTCTTGAGTATTAATTTTAATTATTATTCTTGCGAAAATAAAAATTAAGTATAAATGTATAATACAATATACTCAAATTGATTTTTAATAACAAAAATAAAATTTTATAAAAAAGTATATTATAGTTATGAATTAATTAATTTTTAATAATCAAATTTTATTTCAAAACTGAAAATTAATTACTAAAAAGTTTTATATATCCTACTTAGATGGGATGAACCATATAATTCAACTTATAGAATTAATTCATATTATAATAAATAAAAATTAATAATTTTAATATTGGAATAGAGATAGCATATGAAAATTGAAATAGAAAATTTCAAGAAAGTGGAAAAAATTAAATACGTATGCAAAATCGTTACACTCAAACAATAAATAAATAAAATATTCAATTCTTACATATTCATGAGTTTAAATAATCAAACTACGTCATTATTTCTATTTCAGCAATAGTTTATCATTATTCAATTTCATGATTGATAAAATATTTTTCAACGTCATCATTATCTATTAAAACTATTACCACTAAATAAAATTTTAGTTTAATTAAAATATTATGTTCTCTAATATTTAAAAATGAATTTTGATATTACAATTGTTGATTTAAAAAAAACTAAAATTGAAGTTGGTTGATCTATCCGACTAAATTAACATTCACAATTGAAATACTTTTCTCCCTCCCAATTTATTAGTCCCACTTTTTTTTTTGATTTTTTTATTTGTTAGTCTCATTTCCTATAGCAAGCTTTTTTATATTCACCAATAAAATATTAATTTCACTACTCTTAATTAAACATTGGTTACTATGCCATTTCACTTTGGGACTACTCCCTCCGCCCTGATTATTTGGTCCAGTTTCATCTTGCACAAATATCAAAAATAATTTATGAATATATTAAATATTTAAACAAACTTCCTGAATTATCCTTATTTAGTAATAAATATCAATAATAAATCTTATTAGTTGTGTGTCATTTAGAATATAATTCAATGGTATTTTTGTAAACACATATAAAAATAATACCAAATTTAGATAATAGACCATATATATGGGACATACCAAAAAGAAAATATGGACCAAATAACGGGGACGGAGGGGGTATATTCGAGATATAAATTGGAAATTCTCAAGTCCGAAAACAGACCTTTCCTGCTTCAAATGCTGCGATGTCTGCTTCAAGATATTCTTGAAGTAGCGAAACATCTCCATCCACACGAGCTCCCAGAATTCCTGCATTATTCACCTGCATCAAATCAAATTAATTATTCTCTCATACAAAAATCTTCAATAACATCAATGAAACATGTTGATCAATATTTTTTGAATTTGAACACATACATACATATATACATTCATACCAGAACATCAAGCTTCCCCAATCTCGTCTCGATGAAGCGAACAAGAGCGGCAACACTAGCAGCATCCACAACATCGAGTTGATGAAACACAACATTAATATCGAATTCCTTGATCAGCTTTTGTTGAGCTTCAATGCCTCTCTTCTCATCCCTCGATCCCAATATCACCACCATTCCCTTGCTTGCTAACTGCCTGCAGATCTCGAACCCGATTCCCTTGTTCGCTCCGGTGATCAAAGCGTACCTGCAACAACATATGACACTTCATGCAGCTCATCTATACATCTCCATTGAATCAAATCTTTATTATTACCTCTGTGATGGAGGATGGAGAGATGAGTTTTCCATGGTTTGTGTCTGAAATGAGACTAATGTTGTTGCTGTGATGAAGTAGTGGTAGGTTTGCAGATTTTATCGTGGAATCTCGGTCAAAAGATAGATTAGATTACTCTACCTATTTCTCTAGAGGAGATCTAAATTAATTGAACCTTACACTAGCCATATTAATCAAAATTAATTAGACCTTGCACTAGCTAGGTTAATCTAAGGACTAATCCTTGATTTCTTATTTGGAATTTATACATATAACTTCATTAATCGGATCTTACACTTGGTAGATTATTCATCTTTATCTATTAGGTAAATTAAAAAAGAGATAATCAACCCTTATAACTCTTATTCAACGACTTAACACGAAAAATATCAATATTTAAGATATATATATGAGATTCTGAACCTAAATAAATGCATTACTATTTATTTAAAAAAAATATATGTACATAATGACATTTATGATTGATGTAGGGTGGGGAAAAAAACCTAGTTTTTCAATGCTAGTTACATAAATCAAAGAAAATTATTGTTTCAAACATTGCATTAAATATTTATTAAACGGAAGCATATCACCATTTTTTTGTAAAAATGTATATTTTAGTTGCAATATTTGAGTAAAAGACAAATAATTTATGTTCTTACTTCGATCATACTTTGGAAAGATAAATACCATGCAAACCAAAAGGGTAGTTTATATATGACTAAAATAGTTATTATTCATTTTCAAATAATCACACACGAAATTCTTGAGAAATACCCAACGGCCAACAACAAGTGATTAAGAGCCTAGAGGAATAAATATTGTGTTTCAAATGCTTGCTCCATATAAATGTTCCTTACTATAACATTTGTGTAGAAACATTTTCTTACAATGGCCTGCAGAAGTTTCTGCATGAAAATAAGCTAAAAAAAATAAAGGAAGAGCTTCACTTTTCGTGGACAAGAGGGCTGTAAACAGGGTACCACATATTGTCTTTCACATACTGGATGGTTTCATCCTGCATCCACCATCATTGCATTTTACATGAATAAATCAAATCATATATATAAGATGATGTGTGATGTTATAGCAAAGAAAAGAATTTAATTGAGTTATGTTAACATAGATTGTAAATTTCTTAGTTGCCAAGAGTGGATGAAGGTATATGAGAAGTTTGTAGTGTTAGGTGTGTGCCATGATTGAGAAATATGTCTTTAAATTAGTTTGAGGAAATAGGGACATAAGTGTCCATGTTTTTATTTTTGATAATTTATTATTCAAGTAATACTATGATGAATAATTTGACGATTTACAGAATAAACTATTTTTCTAGATGTTTTTACATGAAATTAGATGTCATTTGGTTTGAGAAGAAATTACTATTAGGGAACATAAGGAAACAAAAAGAAATTCGATAATTTTATAAATTGACCAAATATTCATCGTAACATCATAAGTATTGCAAAATATGTATTTTGCATTTAAGATTAAAAATATTGAATAATAAATTATCAAATTGGAATATAATAAAATAATAAAAATAGTATTTAAAAATGATATGTAAGTGCCACCTGGCAACTTGAACGACAAATATCCTAATAGAAGTGAATTTAGGATATAATTCCTTAATAGAAAAAATATATATATGAGATAGAATTTTCAAATTAATTAAAGATTGAGATATATTTGATACTATTCATTTCGAACATAAATACCCAAAAGCAGAATTTTGAATTAAGCTCTACATACCTTACACATGTGCGCCAATTCTTTGGGACCAACCTCACCACGCCCTTCAGCCACTTCCTCAGCAACTGCAGCCTTCAAAACTGCAGCTCCGACCTCAGCCGTGATATCCCGTATACTGACCGCGAAAAACTCGAACTTCAGCGACAATCTCAGCATTAGGTATACGTATTATTATGTATGCACTTGGCATGCACCTACCTATCAATGGATGGATACAAGATGCCTCTTTGGATTTCATCTTCTGTGATGTACGAAGCAAGGCTGCAAGAACAACCTCAATTCAGATATTCAAATAAAGACAGTAATTCTTGTTTATTAAGATTACTCAGAAAATATATCAGCTGATTTTCATAGAAAATGAAGTTGGCAAACGCATACCACTCAGCAGCTGCTAGCAGCATATCGTCAGTTATGATACGGGCACCGGAGAGAAGACTTCCCAAGCCAATTCTAGATAAGCAGATATCATAAACTTAAAACATCTTCAAAAGGAACCAGTGAAGTATATATATCATGAAAGTTATACAAATACTATACCCCGGAAATAGGTACATGTTATTTGCTTGATTCACATGACCTATCTTCCCATTCCCTGCAAAATTGAATGAATTGGTTTTTTTTCGATACTTCTAAATAATGATTACTACTGCCTCCTTCCTTATCTTCCACCCTAAAAGACATCGGATTGAGGAAATAGTCCGAAGTGTAGAGTACATTTACCTAGAGCAACATTATCGAAAGGGCTTCCACTTGCAAACACAATATTTTCACCAGCATGTTTGAAAGCCTCCTCAGCAGTGCATTCAGCTGTTCCATAAGAAAGACGTTCATCTTTTCATGCCCATACGATATTATGAGTAGGAGTAAGTAGTAAAGTGGATGAAACAAACCATTTGCTGTAGGATTAGACATTGCAAAAATAGCAGGTTTGATGGAGTCTGATTCTCTCATGGCCCTTAGAATCTGATTACAAGCTCGAACAAATAAGCAACTAATAAAATCACTTTTCAGAACATTCAATTAGACAGGTAACATGATGTGCAGCCACAAAAAAGGGATAGCTATTGAATTAAATTCGACAATGATAAAGTCAATCCTTCGAACAAAGCATTAGGCAGGCCGCATACAAGATAAGACATATAAATTAGGAGGCAGGATCATAACGCAGGTTAAAAAAGTCAAATGGGTTTGGATGAAGTATGATCGGATGATATAAATTAATGTGATCCGAGTGAAACAGAAGAGTTTATAACCTTCAAATGCTTCTAAGAAGCAAACGAAAGAAGGATTTCTCGGATATTTGGTAAGATTGATTGGGTGCCGTTGAGTAACACATTTGAGAATAGATGCACATACACTCAAAGATAACAGAACAAAACAATTTAAGGTGCATGAGAACCAACCTCTTCATTGAAGACACCGCCAACTCCAGATAAACCAAGAAGCACATGTGGCTTGACCTTTTTAACCTGCAGCGTAGTTAGAAATTAGAATGATACAATTATTAACCAGATTGTGTCTTTCCATCAGAGGAAGGTGAGAAGAATAAAGAAAAGTAGTTCTTCTGGCTTAGCTTTAACAAGTTATCAGCTCCTCTCTAGGCAACACATGGCTTGATATTTTGCAGAAAAGACTTACCACGTCAAGCAGATTAGAACCTTCTTTAAGTCCAAGTCCTTCGATCTCACCATGAGATTTAGCAAATGGGTAAGCTGCAGGATCAATGCATTTTCTCTCTTTTGTTATGAGACCCTGCGGACGTATAGTGTGAAACTCGATAAGCAACAGAAGATAACACTTAAATAAGACTTCATATAAAGATATCCATTCTCTCCCTCTTTATTAACTATTTCACTAATCACTATTTACCAGTGTATTCTTAATATAAATATCATCAACCATCCCCAAAGACATTGGAGCTGATATTACCACAGTTGGAGGCAACAATAAATATAACTGTCTTTAAAGTTTTAGGCCATTACATCTTTGTCAAGAAGGAAAAACTGCGGAGTTGCATCTGGTCCAGCCATTCTAGAAACAGCTTGTAATGCCATCTTAAGAACACCAAGTCCTGCACTGCAATACCAAGTTTGGAGTAAGAAAATAAAGCAAAAAACCTCCTATCATGATTCATAACATATTGTTTCCCAAACATTTTCTTACAAACAGCTGATCTAATAAACCAAGATCATAAGCTACCTTCCAGCCCCAACGACAACTATTTTTTGGTTTGCGAAATCGGTCAAATGTTTTCCCTGTGCCCTAACTGTACCAAGTAGCCCAGCCAATGCAACCCCAGCTGTTCCCTGTACTTTGTGAAGCAGCAAGAGTAATGGCATCAGTAAAGCTGCACTCAAATAACATCTTCCTTGACATGCTGGTGTCACAGTTAGAGGAAACGGACTCGGTTGCAGTTTACCTGTACGTCATCGTTGAACATGCAAAACCTCTTGCGGTAACGTTCTAGTGTCTCAAAAGCCCACTTCATTTGAAAATCCTCAAACTGTGAAGGTACTAACAATCCTAAATTGTTAGTGATGTACTGACCAATGTATCAATAAAATAACTGTTTCAGAATAAAAGGACCTGCCTGGACAACAGCCTTCGGCCAACGTGCATGAACAGCTTCCATGAACTCATCAACAATCTCCAAATATTCTTCTCCTTCCAGTCTAGGTTGTCTCAGTCCTAAATCTGTCAAATATCTTAAGGTAAACTACAATGAAACTCCAGAGATTATTACAGAAACTTTAACTTGCTTTGATGCTTTTTTCTTAAACCAAATGATCAACCCATTTGGGGCCACAATAAGGAGATAGGATTTTAATTAGATCACATTGAATATAAAATTACTCCAAAGCAGAAAAGACTAAATCATTAACCAAAGGAATCTTTATTCTGATGGACTAATATATGAAAGATGATAAAGCAACAATAAGAATGAAAATCACTGGTTAGAAAGAAGCCTAACATAGATTAAATGAAACAGAAGACTGGAGCAAGCATAAAATAAATCAACTTACAAAGTGGATTTTCAAGTAGTGTCTGATTGTTCGTACCGACATCAAGCATAATTGGCAATACCTGAACAGAAATTTTAAAAAAATAAAAAATAAAAAACCCAAAGAGATTAGCAAATATAAATAAGTAAAAATGTAAGATTACAAATACAAGAAAATATAGTGAGTTGACTATTGACAAGCTTAATCCCCAGTGCCATATTGTCAATGATATCTCTTTTACACTCATAAATATGTGCTCTCTTCTGCAACATTAACAAGAATTGATAGCTACAAGGTGCCCGCAGATTCCAAATGCACATAGAGGGTTCCAGCACACTAGATGTTTGTTAAGGATTTGTTGTCTCCGAATGCCTAATGAGAACTCGACATAAATTAAAATGATGATTTTGCAGAACTAGCTATGTATGTGAACACTAAATCTCATTGCCATCCATTGACATACTCTTTGTGGGTTGATGCCAGCAGCAGCAACATACATGTCAAGTTTCCCTATTGGAATACCAATTCCCTGAACTCCAAGATCACCAAGACCAAGAATACGACTGCCATCGGTCAGCACAATCATATCAACCTGCATAAGAAGTTCAACAATGGGTGAGTATATCATTTCAAGGTAAAAATAAAATCTATACGACAGAAAACAAAAAAACAAAAAAATTGTATGCAACGAGAAAATATTGTGGGCAAACCAAATAAAAATAGCATCACCTGCTCCTTTTCAATAGTCTACTTTACTTAGTACTACTTATCAATGCATTCTAGAAGTAGAAACTAGAATTTAGAATAAGGTATAGTTATGGTACTTCAGGTGTTAAATGAGCATCAAGGTCAAGGGAAAAACAGCACTCGACATTTACCATGCTAAATATCAGTTCTCACCAAAAAAATATTGCCCAAGACACTCCGTTCAGATTACTCTGAATTGACACAATAAGGCAATCAAGATAGCATCTAAGTTTGACATGATACCTGCTGAGCAGGCCAATTATAGATCATCGACATCATTTCCCCCTTATCTTTGGCACTGAAATACATTCCACGTGGACGTCGAAACAACCCTGAATAATTTTGACATACCAATCCTACTGTGGGAGTATATATAATTGGAGCAAAGCTTTTGATGTTATCAATCAGGGCCTGCAAGGTAGAATAAAGATCAGCCGGTTATTTGTTGACCATACTTCTATTCTTCGTAGAAGGTATGGGTGGTCAAACTTACTCGATAGTATAATGTTTCATTTCTGTCATGAAGTCGGTTCAAAAGTCTCCATTTTGCAAGGGATACAACATTATTTGGTTGACTTTGTGTATTTCTTTCCAGGGACCTATATGAATCCACTAACAAAAAGAAGAAAAAGAAAAAAGAATGTTAAAAGCCAATTAGCCAGACATAAACATAAAAAATCAATTGCTCGTACGTTAAACAAATATACCAATAAAGAAAGATTCAACTTATACAACAGAAAATCATAATTCAGTTCAGCTACTTGATTTAGCAACTATAATCTATTCACCCTGTTATTATTTATCCCAAAATGTGTAAATGGGCAGTATTATCCAACTCGATCCACGGTATTAGGGCCCACAGCTAGGCTCCATTAATAACTATTTGACATTCTTCCTCGCCAAATGCTTAACCAAATTTTTTAGAAAAGTCTATGAAATCATTTATATAGTTATGAAACATGAGGCTTCCAACCAGTTTCGGACACTAACTAATGAAGGAACGAGTGATTGCCTACTTGTAGGTCCAAACAGAAATTAAGTTAGCATTTTCCGGTTTATTATGTAGCATGAGTTCACCAATAGAAAAGTAGAACAAGCAGTTTAACCACTTCAAACAAGGTATAGAATTAGCCAACTTACTGAAACGATCATATTGCTGTTCAAATGATATCACTCGTGGTGGAAGTAGACCACGAAGTCCCAGCCTATCTCTTTCTGTCAAAGGGAAACCTGTATCCTATTTTTGGATTCAAATGGTTACATAAAATTTTTAGGGATATAACATTGTCACAATTTTATGATTGATTATGCTTCTACATAACGAATCATATGAACTATTTCTACTCAAAGTTATGATCGAATACAGCATGTCAAATAGTGCAGATTTTTACCACATCTCACTTGCACAAACTAATAAACCTTCAATATATTACCTAGCTGTTTATTTCTCATTGTTCAATTTCTACAAATAGCCATTCTCGCATATTTCTTGCCATCATCTCAATAAACCAAAAACATGAAACGGCAGTTGCATCCAATTCAAATGCGTGATCTCATAAATAGAAAACAGATCTCAAATCAAATCTCGCCACAAAACAAGCCAAATTCAACCATTTCCAAAACACCACGAAATCGGATCCAATCACGTCAGCAACCGACAAGCAGAGAAAATACACTAGAAAACCACAAATAACACATAAGACAAACCTTGTTAAACCAAGGATCGTGGAGTATATCAGCACCGCGCTTGTGCACAATACACGGCCCCGGTATCGCAGTCGACATCCGCCGCTGCGACTGGCGGATGCTCGACGCAGCAGATCGCGCCACTCTCCACATCTTCTCGCCCCTAAAAATTCCAAAATCGGAGCAATTCAACAACCTACAAATTAGCTGACCTGGTTCCCTACAATCACAAACTTTCCAACAATGCCGTGCGTGCGCATATGTATATATAAATATATATATAAATGACCGATTCCGTCTTTACAAACGCAGAAAGAATATTATGCGTATTGTACGTATACATGTGTGTATATGTATGGATTAGGATTAGGATTTTACCCACTCTTTGTCTTTGTCAGCGACTGAAAAAGTAGGATGTGAAGGAAAGCTGAACGGTGATCGTTGGTGAGAGTGAAGACTGAGACTGCGACTGCGACCTACACAGCATCTGCCCGAAGAAAAAGGGTAGGTGTGTCGTGTGTGTGTGCGAGCGGGCGGGCGGGCGGGAGGGGAACACCAGTGTTCGAAGGGGTAGGATCGTCATTTAACTTCGACTTTCCCTATCAGGATTCAAGCCAAACGCGGTACTCAACTGTCCACCCAAAAATACTCATAAACCTAACCAATAATTTCCATATCTACTTTCTAGATCAACTTAATACTATAATTATGATGTGTTTAAAATAAGAATTGGATTTAAGATACCATATACTTTAATTAGTTTTTAATAATAAAAATCAAAATTCTCTATGCACTAAAATAATAAAATTATAGTTGTAACTTATAAATTAATCAATTTTGATAATTATATATTGATTTGAAAATAGAACTGTAACGCCCCAGATTTTCATGGAATAAAATAATATGCAATCATAGTAAAGGCGCATCACTTCTATTAAAATCAATTTGCAAAATAAAATATTTTTCTTTTAAAATAAAACAAAGAAAAATAGATGTTATTTAACCCTCATTTTAAATATTTTATTCCGACTCATTTTAACGTGAATGATCCGAATAGAATAATTCGAGGCCCAATACAATTTAGCATGAGACATGATTAATATATTTATCATAATCATTTATCAAAATCTTCTTATAATAGTAATTAAATATCTTGATTTTTTATTTTAATCAAATTTAAGTTATTCGAACAAATATATTAAAACATATTAAAATTTATTTAATTGAGGATTTGAAACATATTCATATATTGATAATGTAAAAAAATAACAATATATTTTTATAAATACACACAAATTGACATTTATTTTTGGGATTTTTATTTTGTGTGAGTAAATAAATATTTTGTTTATTTTTCTTACTATTTAGAAGCTTGTGAGAGAAATAAACATATAATACCATATAAACTTTGATGAACTCGAAAATTTGCCAACTTGATGAAAAGTATTGGAATCAACCTGTCAAATTTTGAATTTTCCAAATCATATATTTCAATTTTAATTTATTTACTGTCTTAGGTAAATCAAGATAGTCCACGAATTTCGGGCTAAATTAATATGCATTTGGACATGGGAGATAGAGGTGTAAATGAACCAAACTGTTCGTGAGCTACTCGGATATCGACTCGATTAAAGCTCGTTCGAATTCGTTTAGTAAAGTTCGTTTATTAAACGAACCAAACTTGAGCATCATAGTATTCGACTCGTAAGCTGGTGAGCAGGCTCGTTAGCTAAAATTGGTAAGAAATATAAAATAATTACTTTTATAAAAATAATATTTTCATGATTTAAGAGTTACAATAATGATAAATCTTTTTAATAATGAAAAATTTAAGAATTTGGGCATGAATATGATAATAATTTTGGAATAAATAACTTTTTTTTTCAAAATAATAATGAAAATTTAAAATATATTCTAAATTTAGAAAGTTCGTTTAGACTCGATTAAAGCTCGATAAAATTCCTGAACATCAAAGTATTCGATAAAAATGCTCGAAGCTCGACTCGAAACTAAATGAGTCAAACTTGAGAACGACACTATTCGACTCGACTCGATTGGATTACACCCCGGATAAAGGCTTGTTGGTGAAGTATTAGTTTGATGGTTGGCGAGAAAGAATAGATCCGGAAAGCAGCTGCTTTAATCTTCGCCGCGTATTCGAAGGAATGCTTCTGAAAAGGCAAGCAAGCATCTTATTCTATCCACAATTTTCCCCATAATATTTCATGTAAGATAATAAAAGGAATGGAGCAACCTTTGCTCATCTAAATCGGATCGATTCTTATGAGAAATTGATTAATCTTGTTGGGATAATGTTGTATACATTTAGTATTGTGATACGTAAGAATTTTGATTGTTTATATTATATTTTAAATTGGATGTTTTATTTGTAGGCAAAAAAATAAATTCATTTAAAATATGTAAATTATATTTAGTGGTGTAGTGGTGGTAAAATTTATGTGACGAATATATTAGTAAATATATGTAAGTTTGTGAGGTTTAAATTAATGCATTATATTTAAAACCGGAACATTATCTTGCAGTAAAGTCCTCACCCTATTTTCAAGCAACAAATATGATGTTATTATTGATATAAAAAATTAAATTAAAAATTCAATCATCATAAATGAATGAATGCCACAAAAGGGGGAAAGGACTAGCAAACGTTCACACTCTTTTTTTTTTTTTTTAATGAAATAATAAATACAGAACTATCATTTTGTATATATTTTTCAATATATTATATAAATTGGGATACTCCAACTATTAACTAATTAGTGCAAAAATATCATTAATTTATTTACTAGTTTTTATTAGGAGTATTATCAATTCAGGACCCGAAATATTGTTTAATTATCGATCCAGAACTAAGAAAATGAATTCAAGATCGCAAAAATTCTCAATTCAGGACACGAATAACACGAATAACATAAATGATCCAGAACTATCATTTATGTAAATGATTGAATCTATTAACATGATACCATAATTGACGTGATATAATAATCACCATAATTAACGTAATAACACAATTAACGTGAATTGCATAATTACTCTATACAAATTTTGACTAATATTTCCTTAAATAAATTGTATGATTGAATTTTTTCCATATTTTTTGAGTTATTATTTTTGGAAGATTTTCTTGAGCGGGAAAAAAAAATTGTGAGGGGTTTTGCTTTTATATTAATATAGATTAGGGATGTCAATAAAGCCCGAAATTGATGGGTCGGCCCGAAACCGGTGGGCTAAAATGCGGGTTAGGGTAAAAAATTTTCAACCCGAAATTATTTTTAACCGAACGGGTTGGCAGCCCGAACGGGCTGAGCCCGGTGGGTTGCGGGTCGGCCCGTAGGTCCGGCAATATTTAATAATATATTTAATAATTTATTATTTATTATTTCTAATATTATTTATATTCTACTATACCCATTAATTATAGTGTAAAATATTTTAAATAACCCTTTCCACTAAATACATAACAAATATACCCAAAGTATTAAACACATATCAATTATACCCAATATTTGACTTTTCCTTGATTTAAAATTTTAATCCCAAAACTACCCTCCTATGTATTTCTTTTCAATTTATCTTAATTCAATTCTATTTATACAAATAACATTAACATTAATCAAGAATCCGCATAAACAATTTTGGTATCAGAGCCATATGACACATTTTAATGACACTACTAAGAAAAGAAATTTTGAAAGTTCAAAATAATATAAAATTAATAAAAGAATTAATAAAATTTCATAAAATAGAAAATGAAATATACGAAGTATTTCAACTAGAAATTTTATTAAAAAAACTAGAAAAACAACTCAGAATTTTAATAACTACATGACAGAAGGGAATTCAAAAGTATCTAATTTAATATTAACATTAATAGAAATAATTAAAGAAAATCAAAAAGAATTATTAGATTCAATAAATCGAATAAAGAAAACAAAAATACGAAAATATAAATACCAAGATTTAATAAATTTCCTAAAAGAACAAGGAGAATTAGATAATGAAGAAATATTAACAGGAAAATAAAAATGTCTTGAATGTAAAGAGGCATTAGAATTAATACAAGAACTTGTAACAAAAGGAAAAACTAGAAAATTAATAAAAAATGAACCTATAAATTTAAAAAATAAATGGATACCACCAATTTGAAGATAAACGAAATAGAAAAATTATCAAAATTAATAGACAAATTACAAATACATGATTTAAATGTTGCAAGAATAGATGAAGAAGATGCTCAAGGTATTATATATGGAATAGATAGTGATGATGAAGATCCAACATTAAATATGGAAGAAGATGAAGAAGAAAAACGTAAAAAAGAAGATTATATTAAGCAACAAGAAAATACTTCTACAAGTAATGAAACACGACCAAATAAATATGAAAAAAGCTTTATTGATTATATGTATAAAAATGATTATACATATACAAAAGGAAAATACAAAAAGAATATTCCACCATCATATATTCAAAAAGAAAGAAGTATAAGTAGTGGAGTATTAAACATAGATTGTGCATCAAATGCATCAAGTTTAATTATGTTATGGATAAATCAATTCCAAATGGTAGTCCAAACTGATGATGATACAATTAGCAATTTACCACTAGAAGATTTTTTAACATATATTCAGTATAAAGCTACAGGACAATTATCAGACTGGTTAATAACAACGCCATGTAATTATAACAACGATGCTAGAACAGATAACATCAAGGGAAGCTAAATTTGACCTTCTAAAACAATTAGCCAAACAAATATTTGCAGAATTTTTTGGGGATGAAGCAGAAACGACACGAGAATTTGAAAAATCACATATTATAAAGATATTAAGTAATATGACTCTTTGTGACCCATGTTTTACAGAAAATTTCTTTTGCCAAGTAAGAGGAAATTATTATAAAACATCTGATAGAACTGATCTATTAGATATAGTAAAAAGTAAATTACCACCAGCAATGTTACGATACATAAATATACAATTAACAAACCCAGCAAAAACTAAAAAAACAGAAACATTAGGATTAATAGAAAAGTATGCATTAGAATATAGAGATGAATTGTGTATGAGAAAAACTGAAGAAAAATATTTAGAAAAAATAAATATACGATGTTGTAAACAACTTGAAACAATTCCACAGCAATATGGATGTAAATCAGAAAGAAAGAAAAGATATAAAAAATAATATTATCCTCGATATAAAAAATATAGAACATTTAAAAAACCATGGAAACAAAAATATCAGAGGAGGTATAGAAAATACGATAAATACGATAATAAAAACACAAGAAACAAGAAAAATTCGAAAGAAAAAAAGACATGTAGATGCTGGAAATGTCAAGAATTTGGTCATTATGCTAATGAATGTCCAAAGAAAAACTCATATAAAGAGAATAAAATAAAACTAATATACTCTTTAGGGCTCGAACCTATAGAAGACATATACGAAGAAGGCGAAGAAATGAATTTCGATACATATAGCATAGAATCTGAATCTGAAACTTCTAGCTATACAGAAAGTAGTGATGAGCAAGAATAGTACATTTATAAAAGTAAAACTATTTAATAAATATACTTTTGCTTATATAGATACTGGAGCAACTATATGCCTTGCACAAGAAAGAATGTTACCATTAAAATATTGGTCAACACTAGAAAAACCAATACAAGTAAGAATTGTTAATAATAAAATTATCCAAATAAATGATAGAGCAAAAGATCTTGTAATTCTAATTGAAGGAAGAAAATTCCCTCTAGACACCTTATACAAACAAGATACAGGAGTACCATTAATATTAGGAAATAATTTTCTTAAAAAATATTACCCTTTTATTCAAGAAATTGATAGAGTAAAATTACGTTGTCCAGCAATGGAAAACCAACGTAGACATTTAGTTACAACAAAGATATATAGTACACTTTCCTTTTTACAAGGAAAAATTATCCATGAACTTAAAAATCAATTAATTTTGTACATTCACGAAGCAATTGAAATAAAAGTCTTGAGAATCCTCGATGAAATAAGCAGTCAAGATCCTTTAGACCCTATTAAGAATACAAATACAATGAAAGTTAAAATAGAATTAATAGATCATAATAAAGAAGTAAATGTACCAAATAGAATTCCATACACAGAAAGAGATGTCGCAGAATTTAAAGAAGAAATAGAAAAATTATTAGAAAATGAAATTATAGAACCAAGCATAAGTCCACATAGTGCACCAGCATTTTATGTTGAAAATCATAATGAAATTAAATGGGGAAAAAGAAGAATGGTTATAAATTATAAAGAAATGAATAAAGCCACTAGAGGAGATGCATACAAATTACCTAGGCAAGATTATATTTTTGATAAAATTAAAAAAGCAGAATGATTCACAACTCTTGATGCAAAATCAGGATATTGGCAATTACGATTACATAAGGATACTAAACCTTTAACAGCATTTAGTTGTCCACCACAAAATCAATATCAATTTACAGTTATGCCATTTGGATTAAAACAAGCACCTAGTATCTATCAACGATTTATGGATAATAATCTTAAAGGATTTGAATCTATAAGTCTGGCATATATAGACGATATTATAATTTTTACTTTAGGAACAAGAAAACATCATTTAAACGAAGTTGCAAAGCTTCTACTACAACTACAAGAAAAAGGAGTAATTCTAAGTAAAGAAAAAGCAAACCTAGCATTAGAAGAAGTAGAATTTATAGGAATGAAGATTTTAAAAGGGGGATATATAGAACCACAAAAATATTTATTAGAAAAAATTAATCAATTTCCAGATAAATTAGAAAATAGAAATCAAATACAACGATTTCTTGGATGTTTAAACTACATTGGTGAAAAAGGTTTTATAAAACAACTTTCAAAAGAATGAGCATTATTACAAGAAATGATATCAGAAAAGATTCCATGGAAATGAACAATTAGTGTAACACAAGCTGTAAAAGCTTTAAAAGAATTATGTAAAAACCTTCCAAAATTATATCTACCAAAACCAAATGATTTACTCATTCTAAATACTGACGCAAGTCAAGATACTTGGGGAGCAGTCCTTCAAGCAATCCCAGGTGTTTATAATGATTTCAAAATATTTATCACAAATAATAAACCATCTGAAGTAAAAACATTCTTAAAACAATTTAAGAATATATTATTAACGAAATGGGCATCAGGAACATTTAAACCAGCTGAGAAAAATTATACGGTCCATGAAAAAGAAACACTTGCATTAATAAAAGCATTACGGAAATTCAAATTGGACTTACAACCAAAGAAATTTATATATCAAACGGACAGTTATTATACAAAAGACTTTACAAAATACAAGATAAAAGAATCGTATAATAAAGGACGATTACTTAGATGGAGCCTTGAAGCTCAACAATACGATTTCTTATCTTTACACATTTCAGGCAAAGAAAACAATCTAGCAGATACATTAACAAGAGAATGGAAGGAGTCCGATCCATCCTGAAAACAGAAAGAGAAAGATTATTAGAAAAGGCAAAACAACTTCGTCTGCAAGCACAACAACTACAAAAAGAAGCAAGCCAAGCAGATAAAGAAGCACAGGCAATAGAATTAATGCTTAATTCATCTAGTGACAAATCAACCGAAGATCTTCCAGCAGCAACAATCAAGGATAAATCAAAGACAGAAGAACAGGCAACTGGTGGATCTCGATCTAAAGAAAAATTTGATGAAGAAGAAAGAGCTAAAGCATACTGTGTTATTTTTAATGGATTAAACACGGGAATATATGATGACTGGAGTAAAACAACAATCTTCATCAACAACCAAAGCAGCATCATCTACAAAAAGTACACTAGCCTACAGGAAGCAAAAAATGCTCTAACAGAGTACCGAACTACTTATGCAGCAAAAGCAGCAATGCCAGGACAACCACTTCAAACAAGAATGGCAAGTCTAGGGTGAATCCCTAATAACAAACCACTAACAATAAATTATATCCCTACTGAACAAGAACGGGAAGAATTAACAAAACTAACCAAAGCAATTTTTGATCAATAATATAATTTATTGGTTAATTACACAATAGCAGACAAACTCTCAAGCATATACCCTATTGAAGGAATATTTCAAGGGCCCAAGGCAATTGTTTTACCAGAAGCAGATCCTATTAAGACATATATGATGTTCCAAAGCGGACTCATAAGTACAATCTACTTCAGAAGCATGGATATATTTCGATACTTCCCAAACTACATGAAGAAAGCTATTCAACAAGATCATTCAGGAGTGATAAAACAGAGAGAAGGATTTCTGAAGATGTTTGCAACATACCCACTATTCTTCAATGAAGATGTTTGCAACATACCCACTATTCTTTAAAGGTGAACCACGTTAAATCTGGTGTTGTCATTTTGTGCCAGCTTGTTCATTTATCGTTATTTTTCCGCTGCGATACCTGGGCCCAACAGAAGTTTCATCTTTTATGACAAGGTAGAAAAGAAGAAGAAGAAGAGCAGACTTGATCAGCCAACTGCCAGATGATGTTTTGGTTTTCATTATTGCTCGTATTCCTACAAAAACTCCAACTCGGTTCAGTTTCTCATGTGACCTTGTTTCTGAAGTGCCCACCTTGAAGCACCTAGAATTGGCTAGGTGCATCCCAAAATTGGAAAGCAAATGGAAGTCCCTCACAACTCTGTTAATGGAAGATTAATTGTACAGTAGTTCCTGGTTTCTGGGAATGCTTTGTGTCAAATTGCTTCAACCTCGAATCACTGATTATTCGTCATTGTAAATGTCCTCCCAAGTTATGCATTCGGGGTCCGAGCCTCCGGTTGAAGACTCTGAGTATAAGGGATTCTGAAGGTATAGAGGAGATAGAGTTGCACGCTAGCAATCTCTTTGAAATTGAGTATAGAAGCTCCAAAATGGCTAACTTGGTGTTTGATTATGTGCCTAAGCTAGGAATTATGTATATTTCATGTCCTAATATGATGCCTTGGATTTTCGGACAAGTTGCTAAATATGTGCCCAGCCTCAAATTATTAACGTTTGTCACTAAACCGGATTTCAATCAGGTATCCCTACCATACCATACCTTAAATCACTTACTTTAATAATGATTTATGATACTGATAATGATATGAATTGTATATATATTTTTTTAGGGTATGTTGATGGGAAGATCAATGTTTGGGAAGCTTAGAGTACTAGACATGACTCTTGCTTGGACACCAAAACCAATCAATCTGCTGGGGCTCATTCCCTATCTCGAGAGTTGCCCAGTCCTTGAGGAATTGCAATTGAATGTGAGTTTGATTTTCTTTATATATTTTGTAGAGAGAGAGAGAGATTGTGATTAGTGATGGCCAAGGGTCTGTTCAGGTTCGGAATTCCGAAAAATGGAACACGAACCGACTCTTGAAATTACGGTTCCGGTTCGGAACCGACGGTTCGAGGTGACGTCGTGGCGCGTTGTCATTGGTCGATTTCAAATTTATTTTTTTTAAATTTAAGTTTTTTTCCCGGCGGTTCCGATTCTGGTTAAGGGTGGAACCTTGACCGGCTAGTCGAAAAAAGGTTCCGATTCCGAACTGTTTTTAACAGTTCCGAAATCGTGAATCTTGAACCTGACCGGCTAGTCGAATTGAGCGTTGCGTTTTTTTTTTTTTTGAATCTTTTGATGTTTACCAACTTTATCGAATCTTAGTTGAGATTAAACAAATTTTTTAAATTTTGAATATTTTTAAAATATTTATTATTATTCTTAGATTATGTAAATATTTTATTTTCGTAAAATTAATTATTTTATATTTCTTATTAATTTTAGATGATGAGCTCATGATTCAAATATTATGATGCTCAAGCTTAATTCGTGTCATAGACC
>JAPKLW010000301.1:37778-57947 GCA_026898455.1 Plectranthus barbatus
AAAAAAAAAAGTATTTCAAGTCAATAAACAATAAATCAAGAATCATTTTTCTACTAAATAAAAACCAACTATTTCAAGTCAAAACCAGTTCATCAGCCTCCAGCTCTGACCAACAGCGTTGATCCCTGTTCCCGTTCCATAGAGAATTTCCAGCCTCAAAACTCAACTCCCGTTAACCTAATTTACCGTTTTCTTGATTTTTGATCATCCAAAAGCCAGCTTTTCTTGCTAAAAAGGATTAACAGAGGTAGCGGAGTCGGGCAATTCCTCGTTTTTTTTTTTGGCACGCCATTACTCGGGTAACGAAACGGAACGGCATTCTTTTAGAAGAGATTTCATTTATGGTAGAAATTTTCGCGATGTTTTTTTTTCCCCCGTATTATCTGTGTGGTATTATTCAGCTTTTTCGGCAGTTGAAGCTCACGGTTAGATTTCATTTTCAATTTTTGTCTGAGTTATTTGTTCGTGCGATGCTTTTTTTGGATATTTTCTGGTATTGTTGAAAGATGATTTTTTTAGCATATTTGCTTATTTATTCACTTGAATTTGTGACGCTTAATGGGAATATGGGATCATGCTTTAATGGGTTGGCGAATTGCAGGCTTTCATTTGAATTTTGGTATGAAAAATTGTTGGACTGCATTCCCTGCCATGGAACATGGTTATAGGCTCTTGAGAATATTGATATATAGACTGATTATTTTTATCATATCATTGCATATAGGATATCTCTTGGTATCCCATTGAAGTTAGGATTTCCAGTTCTCTGTTGATGTGATCTGTTCCCGAACAGCCTATTGGTGATAAACCTCATAAATGCATGGATAAGAAGCAACATGTTGCGATATTTACTACAGCAAGCCTTCCATGGCTAACTGGGACTTCTGTCAACCCTCTGTTTCGTGCTGCCTATCTTGCAAAAGATGATGCCTGGAAAGTTACTTTGGTGATTCCTTGGTTGAAATTGGAGGACCAGCTCCATGTTTATCCAAACAAAGTCACATTCAATTCAACATCAGAGCAAGAAACTTATGTGCGCCGGTGGCTTGAGGAAAGGACTGGATTCAGCTCAAGTTTCACAATTCGTTTTTATCCTGGAAGTGTAAGTCCGAGCCATTAATTTTTTTATATAATTCTTGGTGGATTTCTAACTAGTTGTTAGCCTATCTTGGTAGTACTGTTCATCATGCAGAGTGTAGATTACATATTTAGAACTCTTACAGTTCAGGGCCGAATTTTCTCTGTATTGCTGCAAGTTGCTATTATATACTGTTATCATCCTCTGCCTGTAAATCATATTTCTTTACTCTTTAATCTCGTGCTTCAGTTCTCCATACACAAAAGGAGTATCATTGCTCTAGGAGACATTACTGAAGTCATTCCCGATGAAGAGGCAAATATTGCTGTTCTTGAGGAGCCTGAACACCTCACATGGTATCATCATGGAACGAGGTGGAAACTAAAATTCCGACTGGTTGTAGGAGTTGTTCACACAAATTATCTTGAATATGTGAAGAGAGAGAAGAATGGACGGTTCCATGCTTTTTTGCTAAAATACGTAAACAGTTGGGTTGTCAACATATATTGCCACCGGGTATGCTTCTCAAGTACTCAAACCCCGTATTATGAGTTTATAGTTTCGCACTTGTAATTTTTCATTACCTAATAACAAATTTTGCAAACCATTGAATTTTGGATTTTTCAGTTTTGGATATATAAACTGTGTACTGGGATGGAGTTAGGAACCATTTCATATATGTTTGCAAACTACTGCATTTTATGTTTTAGAAAAGCTTCATAAAATATGCTTTTAAAGCTGAGGAGTTGATAGGAGAATCCTTGACTACAGCCCCTTTTCCACTTCTTTCTTGATCTTATAACTCTCCTCTTAGTTTTTAACTAGCCTGAGAAGGGCCAATGTAGATAACATTATGTTGTGCATGACTATCATATGGACCTCGAGTGAAGAACCAGATTAGCCTTAGTTCATGCTAGAACATGAATATTTTGATTCTCATGTTTTAGTTGGTGTGGTTTATAAGCTACACTGCTATTATAGTACATGGAAGAAATAATATAGCTTGCTTCCGACTTTTGGCAATTAATATACCTGATTGCTAGCTGTTAATAAGTCTCATTCATAATGGTAGGTGATCAGACTGTCAGCTGCTACTCAAGAGCTTCCCAGATCTGTTATTTGTAATGTCCACGGAGTAAATCCGAGATTCCTTGAAATTGGCATGCGAAAAAGAGAGCAGCAACAGAATGGCTCCCATCCATTCACTAAAGGTGCATATTACATTGGAAAGATGGTATGGCACAAAGGCTACAAAGAACTGCTCACACTCTTATGTGATATCCAGAAGCACTTAACTGGCCTCGAAGTTGATTTATATGGAAGCGGGGAGGACTCGGATGAAGTCAAAGAAGCAGCCAAAAAACTGGAAATAACAGTCAGGGTTAACCCCGGACGTGATCATGCTGACCCCTTATTTCACGAGTAAGTAATGTTTCTACTACCTAAGACTCTAGTGGTTGAGAAAGGAGAAAATGGTGGCTATCAGTGATGGCCAATCAGAAATCATCACTGACTATGCTATTTTTCTTTCAATTGCTTGTAACATTTTGTATGAATCAGAGGAAGAGGATGCACTCAAAGATCCTTGATTATGTGAAGCCCAACTGCAGCCTCATTTGCATTATTTCTTCTAAATATATAATTGTACAACTATCATAATTACATAAAGTGGAGTTCCTGTTGAGTAATGGAGCCTGATATTAGCTCAAAGATATATTTGGCAGTTCACAAAGAGTAATGAAGCACAAGAATATATTAGGCAGAATCCACAAAAGGTTATATCTAGGGATGTTTCCTATTGTGGTTACGATCATGATATAATGGGCGATAAATTGATAAAGGTTGATGTTTGTTACCTTCATTATATTTTGTTCTGCCCTATGTGCTAAGGCATGTGCCTGTGTGTCTTGGACTTGAGCCTGTGTGCCAAGTTCCTGATGAGAGCCAGTATAATATATCTAGGTAACATCTTAGTTTGGTAGCACCCCAAATATAGTCATGGTTGACGAGCTGGGTAACCAAATCTCGTGTGTTCTTCACCTATGCTCGTGTGTGTTTTCATGTTTTATCTTTGCACTAACATCGTATCTTATTCATAACAGTTCCATGGCATAGGTTTGATTTCGCTGATGCCCTTTATTTTTTTCCCTTTCAGCTATAAAGTATTCCTTAATCCTAGCACCACCGATGTAGTCTGCACAACAACAGCAGAAGCATTGGCAATGGGCAAGATAGTTGTGTGTGCAAATCACCCCTCAAATGATTTCTTCAAGCAGTTCCCTAATTGCCGAGTGTATGATGATGATGAGGGCTTTGTTAGGGAAACACGCAAAGCAATGCAAGACCAGCCTGCTCCGCTGACAGATGCTCATAGGCACGAGCTCTCCTGGGAGGCAGCTACAGAAAGGTTCCTGAAATCTGCACAGCTCGAGAGCACGGTTAAGAAATTTGTGAAGAAACCCTCCAAGCTTTACATGTCCACGTCTTTCAATTTGAAGAACAATCTTGAGGATGCATCTGCATTGCTTCATTATGTCGGAACTGGGCTCGTGAGTAAAGATCCCGATGAAGAGCTTTGTGAACAGGTTGGTTTGTCTGTTTCTGGAGAGAAAAAGTCTCATCCTTCAAGAAAATGGCTTTTCTGAGGTTGGGTTTTGTCTGAACTGTCCAAAATCTGTTGTTACAAATTGTTGATACTATTGTTTTATTGTATATAGCTCTGTTGATCCTATTTCCTCTCTCTGTTGATCATTTTCTCAATGTTTCTTGAAAAGGTAGAGTCTTTCTAATCTCTCTCTTATATTGCTGGTAATCTAGATTCTTCTTGCTTTTGGTCAAGTTGGTTTCGGAAAATTAGGGGTGATAATTTCTGATACGACACAATAATCCAATACAAAAAATAAGTAACCATTTATAATAAATTCAAATAACCAGAAAGCTGTTAATTAGTTGGCGTATTCACTACATTAAATTTATTTATTAAAAAATTTATTAAAAAAAAAAAAAAAAAACTTACAACTTTGTAAGAACTACCATGGAGAGAGAGAGACTGAGAAATTCAAGAATCGCCATTGCAAGGGAAATGGCAAAAACCAAGAGTGATCAGAAGCAAAATTCTGATTCATCAAGCCTCATCACAAGAAACCATATGTATTGCTCTTCATTCACATTGTCTCCCAAGATTCAGCTTCAATGGCTGCAAACACTTCAAGCTCTCCGACATAAAAACGCGGTCATCATAAACTTTTGTGACTTCACCCCCTGGCTGCACCTCTGCTCAACCCATTATCTGGTGCAGAAACACCTTTCTGCAGCAGCTGAAATGCGCGTTTTCTTATAATAGATGGCATGTTACGATACCTCATCGCTGCAATCCTCAGCATGGATATAGTGCTGATATATGAATCACATGTTTCCATCATGCACCACTTTGATAGAGGAGGATGCACCACATAGCTCTCACTGCTGGGAAATCTACCACTACTCAAGAAAATCTTCACATCTTCCCTCTGAATCGGCTCATAGCATAATCCGGTGTAGGGAGAGGGCTTTTGGCGCGGATCATTGAAGGTTTTCGAGATATCATTTGGGATTTCAGTTTTGCTTTCTTTTCCAGAAGCAGTAGGCTCTCTGTTGCTCACTGATTCCTCCTCTGCTTCCACAAGCTTCTGAGTTTGGCTTGCTTCTGTGGAATCTCGAATTCGATTCACAGCTGAGCCACTGGCTGCATAGTGACAGAGCTTCTTCTTCAGAGAGCAGTTCCAGTGGTTTTTAACCGAGTTCTCAGTCCTAGCACATACGAATGAAGGCCGTTACACAACAACGCGTGCAGACACTATCCTATTCTTCAAAACCGACAACCTTAATCTAACCGATGCACTGAATTTGCTGAAAGTTACCTGCCAGGTAAAAGCTTGGCTAATATGGACCATTTGTTGCCATATTCAGCATGTGCATTGATCAGAATCCTTTCCTCTTCGTCTGTCCACGCCGCCTTGTTTATCTCCGGCTTCAAATGGTTGTACCACCTCAAGAAAATGCAGCCATGTTAGTTCCTCACAAATGAAAAGAGTCATACATGGATATGGACTGCTCCTTGATATACCTCTCCCTGCATTGCTTCCCCATCCGGCCGGGAAGCTGCTCTGCAATTTCAGACCATTTCTTCTCACCAAATCTGCCAACCAACTTGATGAGATTACCATCTTCCTACAGATGCAGAACATGAAGATCAGAGAGAGAGAGAGACAGAGAGTTTCATTATGGATAGATATGACTTGCCTCCTTGCTCCAGGGTCCTTTAACCAGATCAGGATTTAGAACCTTCTGCCAGCGATGCAAGCATTGGACATCCGTTCGACTGGAGAGGCGTCCGGCTGCAACATAATGACATTTCTCTCAAACTCACACTCCACTCAAAAGAATGGCAAGTATGGAGCATCATCAGTTATATAGTATTGCATTCAGCTTAAAGATCTAACAATGTGAAACTGATCTCTCTCTCATTGCATACTCCACAGATTTTTCGACAAAATCATCAATGAGTTTGAGTAGAGATGATCAAACTTGCCTATTTTCTTCCATGACTTGCCTTCATGTTTCTGAACTGCATCTCTCAAAATGTCATCCTGTCTCCATAAAACACCAATGCATCACCATTTATTTATGAAACAACACAAACAAGAACTCGAGTTTACTCGATCAACAACGCGGTTCAGACAATACATGTATGGTCAACAAGAGCTGCAATAAAGCTAAGATGAAGAAATGAAAAAAACACAGAATTCTGGTGATCACCTCTTCCTCTGTCCAGTTTGCCTTGGATGATCTTCTGGTCGGACCACTCAATCTTCTCAGATTCCTGCCATGAAACATCAAATACAAGTTGCAACCACTTTATTCACACTATATGTAGCTGCAAGTCTATCAATAGGCAGGCACAATGAAATCAACAACCAAAATCATCAAGAATCAAGGAATGAGTTTGTTTCAAATTTGTTTTCAAATTCTTGTCATATATTAAAATAGTGCAAAGAACACAAACCCATGAACAGAAACAGGCTTATCATCATCATCAACATCAACATCAACATCATCAGCAGCAGTGATAATTTTCCCATCCTCTTTTTCTGTTTCAGTTTTACAAGAGCTAGCTTCTTCCATGTTCGGCTCAGAGTTAATCAACACCCAATCAAAACTTTTACCACAATCCCACAAAAAAGAGTTTGATCACTTGGATTCTAATATTTTCAGAACCCAACGGTCAAGAATCTATATATAAACAATATAAGTAGAAGAAATCTTGGAAGGGGATTTGCGAAGAAACATAATTAAGGAAACATTACCATATCCAAGTTTCGTAATTTACGAAAGGGCTCAACGGCTAGAAAAAAGGGGTCGATGAAGAAACAGATTATACAAATCTATTTCTTCACTGAAGATTAACAAGAATATGAGTTTGGAAAGTTGGAAGATTCTGGGCAGTGATGAGAGAGTGAGTGTTGATAATTTCGCGGGAGAGAGAGAGAGAGAGAGAGTTAATGCATGTGGAAGAAGAAGAGTGGCTTTACCAAGATTCTGTGCACTTCTTGAATTCTTTGATACAGACAAAATCACCATCAACTGGAAGTACCATTTTCTCTCAGATATTATAATCATTTGCCGATACAATAGATAAACACAAATCACAAAAATTACCAATAGATAATGTTTTGGGTCAAACTCAAAAACATAAATTTGGATCCAAATATTTGTATTTTGTTTAAAGATTGCAACTTTTCTTCGATAAATGGATAATTGTTCGAACTTATTAAAAAAGTACACTTTATCTTGTTTTATTACATATCGAATTCTAAATTATTCTAATTGAGTTAAACACAAGATCGAGCTCCAAACTCCAATAATTTGATGTTTACAATCCATTGCTTCCATTTCTAATTATTGAGTTTTAACTTAAATCAAACAAAAATAATGTTCTATCAAACGAGTTTTTAACAAATGAGAATAAATGTTCTCAAAAAAAAAAAAAAACAAATGGGAATAAATATCTTGGTTTTAATATTTTATAGCTAAATATATTGCATAATAATATCTATCTAATTCTAAAAAAATAGCATGTTTCCACAATTGTTAAAGAATTAATTATTATAATATTTTAAAACAAGAGTATTATCAATTTAGGATTCGAATGATAATTTAATTGTCGATTGAGCATCCGAAAAATCATACAATTTGTAATTGAGGATCCGAATATCAAGTCATTCTTAATCGATAACCTTAATATTAAATCATGGATTGAAAATTATTTAGTCTTTCGGATCCTGGAATGAAAAATTATTTTTCGAATTTTAAATTAATAATCAAATTATATTTTAAGTTCTGAATGGACAATTCCCTTGATTGCATCAAAACTTGCATGCATTTTCTCTTACCATTCGCGGAATACGAGGTTTCGACATAATTTGGCCAGCCAAAAAAGATATAAATCAAACGTTTAGGCAAGAAATAAAAAGAATGGATGTGATTCTGCACATTCCAACATATGATTTAAACTCTATCAGCAAATGAGTTATTGTATATCGTCACGAAGTATTGCATACACCTTATCTCTCTCTATATATTCTACATTTACACGAAGCGGCTTCGAGTTTCAACATATACAGTAAGTGTAATGAAAGCGTAGAGAGCACCAATCCGGCGCACAACAAGCTGGTCTGAAGGTGGTAACCTGAAGCACGCCGACGGCGGCTAGCCGGCGCAACGGCACCATCCAAAATCTGAATCACAAGCCTCCCGGCTCATCGTTTATACTTCTTCACTGTCGGCGTGGCTGCCATTTTTCAGGATATCGAACTTGCAGAGTGGGCAGTTTGCATTTATGTGCAGCCACTTGTCGATACATGCCGAGTGAAAGTGATGACGGCAAGGGAGCTCGCGCAGTTCTGCTTCGTCATCATAGTCACAAAGGCAAATGCAGCATTCCTGTAATGATCAGAGAGAACATCATAAGCATGTATGGTAAGAAGATATTTGAACAAGACACTACTCGGGCTTGATTTCGAGCACCCCAGCCTAGTCCATCAGATGCAGCTCAACTATCTAGAGGGATGAAAAGGTAGCAGGAAATGAACATACAGCATCGTCGAGAGGAAGAACACGCTCTGTGGGTGAAGCAGAGTCGCACTCGGTCATTATTCCTCCAAATGATTCTTGAGTTTCGCCATATTGCTTCTCGAAGTCGCCGATTTTCCGGAATCTGAATCTTGGTAATCTCTCAATATCTTCCTTAGTAGCTCCCTCCTATAAAACAGTGTCATATAAATAGATAAAAACTTGCAATGATGGAAGGAAAAACTCCTTTAAACTTCTGAAGTAGTGCATATTCCGACTAGGGTTGAGCACAGTCCAGTTTGACCGGTTTGAAGGGTGAAATACCGATCGAACCAATATTATACGGTTTAAAAATCTCACAAACCAAACTGATCAAATAACTATTCCTCATTAATATAACATTTTAACTTATTTGAAGATTTATTCAACGAATAATGCAAAGAAAAAAACTAACATAAATAAATTTTAAATTGGCTGGCCATATATCAATTCTCTCAAACAAGCCAAACCGACCAAATTAATTTGGTTTGGCCAAAACCTAATTCTGACAGTAATAGAAGATATATGATACTGATGAATGTAATCCAATTGCTGTACATACATAATTACTCGGTACAAATTGTTCAAAGCTTAAGTAGATTACAGACTAACACATCAACTTCAACTTAGTATGGATATTTCAATGAAGTGTAAACCTAAAGGCAATTACTAGCAGATAATCTTTTGCTTTTTTGGCAAAAATTTGAATGAAACCGTCTCTCGTAGATCTTACCTGATCTGCAACTGCATATAAGATTGCAATAATGCATGGTAGGCAGCAGCAGACAGCAACTCCGATAACACATGCCACACTAATGCAGATCATAACGAAGAGCACATCGAATCCCAAAAATGTAATGCTAAGCCTGTAAAATATATCATTGATAGTACATAAAATGAACTGAATAGTATGTCAAAGTTCTAGCAGCATCAGAATTCGGGCAAACCAGTAAAGCTGCGGGGATTCAGTAGGCAAAGTCTCGTCACCCGCAAAAATCCAATAAAACCCAATCATCCACCAAATGAATGAGAACATTGTATTTGCAGACTCCAAATGTTTCACAACACTGCCAAGAAGAAAGCAATATGTATATGTCACCACCATTATCAGTTATCACTACCTTGCTTGTCTTAACATGACTCAATGATCCCATTTTCTCACATATGCATGTGGTTAAATTGCAAAGGTATTATTACAAGATCAATATTCTTAACTCAGACACATTGTGTCTTCAAAATGAGTTGAACTAAAAGCTTCAAGTGGCAAAAGCAGCACTAGAAATGTTTACAATTACTCAGAGTTGCTCAATTTCATCTATTAATCATCCTGATTTGCAAGAAAATAAAAGAACTTGACATGAATTTCACGTTACAAGAAACTGCATTCTCCTTCTAATCTCATTGAATTTATCAGGAGCCGAATAATGAAGCAAGCTCGAAAATGGAAATCACAACCATAACTTTACCTAGTTTGATCAACACCGTTTTGCCGGTGCTCCGAAGCATGACCGGCGCCGGAGCCCACGTCACCACTTCCGAAGATCGATTCCAAAGCATTGCGGCCATACGTGACCGGTTCCCACTCGATACCCGCCGAATTGCGGTGGAAATACCTCTTCCTATACTCCACGCAAACGCAGACCATGTGAAGCACGCACTGCAGCGCGTAGCCGACAATCCAGAGTCTCAGCGGCCACGAAGGCCGTTCCCGGCGGCTCATGATCAGAACATAAATCGAGACCATCACGAAGGCGAGGTTCCACACGAGGTCCAATACCACTATGGGCTTCGAGTACGCCCAATCGCTCTGGCGCTCCTCGATTTGCTCCGCCGCAGCTTCTCGGACGCGGACGGAGGCATCCCGCATCACGCGTCCCCGGCTGCCGGCTCGCCGGAGGAAGTGAACCGCGCCACGGAGGCTCGGCGGGCGGCTGAGGAAGTAGCTTCGAGCGCGGAGGCTGTGATCGCCGAGCAACGGCGTAGTATCGACGGCGGACGTGGGAGATAGGCTGTCGTTGTAGGACGACATTTGGTTTCCGACGGAGGAGATTATCGACTTCCTTTGGTCCCTTTCCCCGATTTTCTGACAATTTGTCAGTGACGATTGATTCGTCAAGAATTTGCCCCCCTCTCTCTTGAGAATTGGGATCGATTTAGATGAGGTTAGTTGGTAGTTCAATTTTGTAATTGATAGATTGTGACATCATAAAGCTGCTTTTCCTATTTTCATTACAAAGATTTATCATCGTACTATAAATTTCCCACACGTTATAAATTTTATTTTCACACCATTTAATATATTTTTTTGAGTATTAAGGTTTTTCATACATATTTTTTTTTTTTGTTATACTAAAAATGGGGCTTTGATAGTGTTTTTGCATGCAGAAGCAGAAGCAAGATGAATCAGGTTATGAAAGAAATTATTTCACCACATGGATGCATGGGTTTATCTAGCGGGAGGAATTTACTGATTGAAGCAAATAAATATCTAACCGAGCTGTTCAAATCGGGTCGAGTTGACGATGCGAGGAAAGTGTTCGACGAAATTCCTCAAAGAGATGAGGTTACGTGGAATACGATGATTGCGGGGTATGGGAATTCGGGGAGGCTCCTTGATGCCCGGAAACTGTTCGATGAAACTCCTAAACGTAGTGCAATCACATGGTCATCACTTGTTTCTGGCTACTGCAAAATGGGTTGTGAGATCGAGACTTTCAAGTTGATGTACGAAATGCAGCTTGAAGGGTATAGGCCTCGTCATTTCATGCTGGGAAGTGTGCTGAGAATGTGTTCTATAAAGCGTCTGATCTCGAGAGGGGAGCAGATTCATGGCTATGCCGTGAAGACTCGATTCGATATGGATGTTTTCGTTGTTACTGCTCTTATTGATGTTTACTCTAAGTGTCTCTGCATCGTGGAGGCAGAAAATCTCTTTGAAAGCATGCCGCCCAGTGAGAGGAATCACGTCTCTTGGACTGCGATGATTAACGGGTACTCGCAAAACGGCGATGCTGAGAGGGCAGTTCAGTGTTTCCGGGGCATGAGGGCGGAAGGGATTGAGGCGAACCAGTATACATTTCCCGGAGTCTTAGTGGCATGTGCAGCACTTTCTGATCTTGGATTCGGGAGGCAGGTGCATTGTTGTATCGTTCGAGATGGTTTTGATGCGAATGTGTTCGTCCAAAGTGCGCTGATTGACATGTACACGAAGTGCAGGGGGGAACTGAGCAGTGCTTGGAGGGTGGTGGAGTCCATGGAAGTCGACGATGCGATTTCTTTCAACGCCATGATTGTTGGGTGTGTGAGACAGGGTTGTCCGGAGCAGGCGTTAGCTTTGTTTCGGATGATGCATGCGAAAAATATGGAACTTGATGAGTTTACATATCCCTCTGTGTTGAACTCTGTTGCTGTGATGAAGGATTTGACGACTGGTAAGAGCATTCATTCCTTGGTTATTAAATCCGGGTTTGAGAGTCATACACTCGTGAGCAACGCTCTTATCGACATGTATGCTAAACAGAAAGAGTTGGATTCTGCATTCAGACTGTTTGATTTCTTGGTGGAGAAGGATGTGATCTCATGGACTTCCCTCATCACTGGCTGTGCTCATAATGGCTTCTATGAAGCAGCTGTTAAACTGTTCTGTGAAATGCAGAGGGATGGAGTTCATTCCGACCGCGTTGTCGCGTCCACGGTCACGAGTTCTTGTGGAGAGCTGGCTTTGCTGGATTTAGGGCAACAAGTTCATGCAAATTCTGTAAAATCCGGGCTGGACAATTCATTATCAGTAGATAACTCTCTCGTCTCGTTCTACGCGCACTGTGGGAGCTTGGAAGATGCCGGCAAGGTATTCGACTCGATGAAAACTCGAAACGTGGTTTCGTGGACTGCGTTAATTGTTAGCTATGCCCAGAATGGGGAAGGGGTGAAGTCCCTGCAACTGTATGATGAAATGATAGCTTCTGGGATAAAACCAGACTACATCACCTTCATAGGGCTGCTGTTCGCTTGCAGCCACGCAGGTCTCACCGAGCGCGGGCGATTCTACTTCGAATCGATGGCGAAGGATCACGGGATCAGGCCCGGTCGCGATCACTACGCGTGCATGATCGATCTCCTGGGCAGAGCCGGGAAGATCGAGGAAGCAGAGAAGTTGTTGAATGCAATGGATGTGGAGGAGCCTGATGCAACTGTCTGGAAGTCGTTGCTGTCGGCGTGTCGAAAACACGGCGACATCCGTCTAGCGAGAAGAGCGGCGACGGCGCTCATCGAGCTCGAACCTCAAGACCCAGTAGCTTATGTTTTGCTATCAAACATGTATTCCGCAGCTGGGAAGTGGGAAGAAGCTGCCTCCGTGAGAAGCTTGATGAAATCACGAGGCGTCGTCAAGGAACCCGCCCGGAGCTGGGTGGAAATGAACGGGAAAGCTCACACGTTCAAATCCGACGATCGGAGCCACCCAGAAGCCCGGGCGATCTACTCGAAGCTCGACGAGATACTAATGTCCGTCAAGGCTGCCGGGTACGTTCCCGACATGAGCTTCGCTCTGCATGATCTCAATGAGGAGGGGAAGGCGCATGGCCTTGCTTATCACAGCGACAAGCTGGCCGTTGCATTCGGCCTCCTCAAGCTTCCCGGCGGAGCGCCGGTTCGGATATACAAGAATCTCCGGATCTGCGGCGACTGCCATTCTGCAATGAAGTTTATATCACTGGTTTATCAGCGACATATCATTCTTAGAGATTCAAATCGGTTTCATCATTTTAGAGGAGGGCTGTGCTCATGCAATGACTATTGGTAGAGAGAGATTATCGATTTTTTCTCACGTGATCTCATATATTGATATATATAATATATCTAATATCTATCTGTCTGCAACCAAATCCATATACAAGAATCAGTTGAAACTATATATTTCCCACACGATTCCCCAACATATACAGCAACTTCTTCTCATAAAATTTCAATTCTTGAGCATCTTCATCACTCTCTTTGAGTATCCAAAAAACACGAACACAACACGAACCTCGATATTTTTCACTTCTTGGCATGGTCCGGGATGAGACGTTTCAGCAGTTCAGAAGGCACACCAGCCAGTTCTGAGTGAATAACATACACAAGATTCAATCAAAGACGAACAAAAATCAAAGAAACAAATGAAATGGAGTGAGAATTTAGTCTCACCTTCTGCTGCAAAGTTGAAGAGAGGTGGCAATGGCCGGCCGTTGGGCAAGCATGCATTAGGATCTCTCAAGTCATCGAAAAATGGATGCGCGCACGCCTCCAACTGCAACCATACAACGTAAGAAACTATCGAAGAAACACGGGCAGTCCAATTCTTCATTGACCACACAAAACATGGTTCAAACAAACAAGCCACCTCGACAGAGAAACAAGATCGAACACTTACTGCTGTGAAACGTAGAGTCGGTGAGTATTGGAGCAACCTCGACACGAGATCCACTGCTTCAGCAGGCATTCTCCTGTGGAACACCTGAAAAGTAACTTCATTTAGACCTCTCTGGCTTTTAGGATTCCGAATTCGTATTAGAGAAAACTAAAAGAGTCCCCACTTGAATATACTCAACAAACCTTGTGCCATGGGTGAGCTTTAATCTGAGGAAACTTGAATTCGCTATAATTCGGATTCATGCACTTGATTTCCTCTCTCGTTGGCGTCCCCAAAACCTAATGTCTCGAATAAAAGCACACCGAACAACTCAGAAACGCATGAAGAAACAGTTGCACGTAAGATGTAACGAAAAAGGAGTCTGTTTTTCGGCACCTTAATTATTTCAACTAGCTGATCAACACTGCTTTCACCCGGAAATATAGGCTGCATGAATTCATACATAACTGTCACATCTCTACATATATTTCATAACTATCCAAGTTTAATCATAAACGAGGGGCGGCAGCACCCGACCTACCCCATGGACCAAAAATTATAATGACTACTCTACTTTTTCGATACTATGTTGGCGAAACGCAGTTGAGCCTCATGGAGCTCAAAGTTTGCGTCTGTCACTGTCATAAACTGAGTATTATACGAAAATTCGAATCAAAGCTTAGGCATCATAAGCACCTACCTGCCCTAGAAGCAGCTCGGACATAACACAACCAACAGACCACATATCGATAGCAGTTGTGTATTCCGAAGCTCCAAAGATCAGTTCTGGCGCCCTGTAGTAGCGAGAGCATATATAGGAGATATTTGATTCACCGGGCACCTGTAGAAAACCAGAAACCTAAGTGATTAAAATGCCCTCGACTCGATCAGATCTTGAGGAAAGGGGACGTACCAATATCTTCGCACTTCCCATATCACAAAGCTTAAGCTGATGTGTTTGTGAATTGACCTGCATGAAGCAGAAGAAACATATCACGCCTAACCGAAAACATACTTAGAAAAACGCTCAGACGAATAGGGAAGGTCGAACAAGGTTCTTTCTTACAACAACATTAAAAATGGTCGTACCAGGAGATTCTGAGGTTTAATATCGCGATGGCATACACCAATGACTTTATGCATATAGTTTAGCGCACGACAGATCTGCAAAGAAACAAAATATAAATGGTTTCGGTGAAGAAATTAAAAACCCGAAATGCAAAAGCATGCACAGCATAATAAAGAACGAGGGGGCAGTATTGCAATAGAGAAAAAGCTTATCAATATCACTATGTTACCTGATACACGTAAAGCTGCACGTATAAGATGGGCATGTACTGGTTCACTCTGCTATAGTGCCTTGAAGCCCGATAAACAGTTTCAGAGACGAACTCGAGAACAAGATTAAGGTACACCTCATTCTTGTCGGTAGTCGAATAAAAATAGTGCTTCAGCTGAACAACATTAGGATGGTTGAGTAAGCGCATCATCTGGAGCTCCCGGTTCTTATATCTCCTATCCTGTAAAACCTTCTTTATGGCAACAGATTCACCGGTCTCCAGGCATTTCGCCTACAGCACAAATCGTAGAAAAGATGAGAAAAAGTCAATATCCCCAGCTTCTAACGAGCAATGCGCTCTTTTCTCTCAAGAAGTACCTGGTATACGACTCCAAATGAACCAGTTCCGACCACACGCTCTGCCATATACGACATTGTCTGAGGATAAAGGAAAGCAACTTAGACAGAGTCTCACAGGGTTAAGAGGCAGAAATAAAAGGATAAGAACAAATTTCAAATAATTCGACCAGCAAAATCAGTAACCTGTTTCGGTTGTCCATTTTGGCCACCCATTGAAGTCACAATTATCTGACCGGCTTCCGTTCCATTACCACTAACAACAGTTGGCTCCATATCCTGAGAAGAATTTACAAGTTCAACTAAAAAAAAACTCGAAATTTTCACTGACCAAAACCCAAACTGCAGAGGGAAAATAAATCTGAAAGGAACCTTAACACTGTTCTCGTGGTCGTCATTATCCTCCTCTCTAATCTTCATTTCATGCATTTCCTTGGGAAGCTCGTGTACGTCTGCTGTGTCTGCAACAGCTTCCATAGAATTGGATTCCGCAGGCAGCTCCTCAGCTCTCAAACATCTTTCTCCGGCATCCACATCACAAGTGGCTATCTGACCGATTTCTTGTTCCACCTTCACCCTTTTAATACTAGAATCCCCTCCCTGCAATAAATGGATCAAATTATGTAAGGTCTTTATTCATCCAATCCCATCATGCATAATCAGCTCCACCGTGCACTTTGAAACACGATTCACTAGGCTTTTCTTCAGTTAAAAGTTAGTCTAGATCCTTCATTTATCAGAGAATTCATAAAGAAATCCGCCATCGTAACAAAGAAGTAATTCTATGATGAACAAGGTCATGAACAATAAAGTTCAGATTATGACATATTTCCAAAGTTATATGAAGTAATAAAGCACAATGCTTAGAAAATAAAAAACCCGAAAACCTAACAACATCATCGATTTGTGAAAGCATTCCCTCATACAAAAGCTCTTTTGAAATCAAACAGTTGATGCACCTGAACATTAGGGACTGATTTGTTTCATACATCAAAAGAATGACATTGTAATAGTGGCTCGGTCAACAAATAATTCGAGTTGCAAATCCCACAAGGTGATCCTCAGTTTTCATATTGCACCAATACTTCCGGGCCACCAGACTTGTCTAGGTTGAATTAAATGTTGAATGAGAAAAGAAAAACATTGCAGGTCACGACACACCAGATGAACAAACATAAAAGCACCAGATATCCAAACAACCATTGAATGTTTACAAGAGACTTCAACAACATACATTCAAAGAAACAAGTAAACCTACTAAAAAATCCTAACTTTTAACTAATTACCAAGATTTCTAAACAAAAAGCCTAAGCTTCCCATCAAAACTCCATGTAATAATACAAGCCTAATAAAGAGATTCAGTATATTGTAATTCCCAAATATGAATATAATAACAAATAGGACAATCTTTATTCAAGGAAAGTTCACCCAAAACAAATAAAACTTACCCCATTTTTCCCTCACTTCGCATTATTTCAAAATTTCAAAATTAATCTTAGATCAAAGTAATACACCCCAGCTGAAAGAAGTAATACAAAAACTTAGATTCAGACAAAAAACATGAACTTGAAGAAAATTACAGGATCTGAAACGGATGAGCGCCCCGAAGCAATGCTCTTCAGCCGACGCATCATATTCATTTTACTACCCACTTCACCAAGCAACCAACGATCAAATCAGAATCCCTGATGGAAAAATTGTATCTTTGATGAAAAGAAGACTCCTCAATTTTAAATCCAAACGAAGACGGCCCAGAAATCACTCCTTCATCCAACAATGGCAAGAAACCAACCACGGGATAGGAAAGGGGAAGATTACAAAGCTGCAGATAATGATATCTTTTCGCACACTCTTTCCCTCTTTTCTCCTCTCTCCCTCTTCCCTGCTTTCCGAACAGAAACAAGAAGAAGAGAGAGATAGAAAGAAAGAAAGAAATGCAATTCCAAAAAAGAAAAATAAAAAAATTCCAAGAAAATGACAGAAAAAATCTCCTCTTTCAGACAGGAAACTCTTTTTTCCCACTCTCAAATTTATTTATTTTTCCAATATTTGGCTTTCAGTCAAAGCTTCACAGCCTAATCATTATTCGTTCCGACCCACCATTTTTCTTTTCTCCTTGTTTTCCTACTTGTGGTCAGACATGGGTTTGCAGCCGTAGGATGACGATCCGACGGCGGAGAGCAGAGGGGAGGTCGAAGGTGCAATGACGAAAATGGGGTTTCTGTTTCGTTTTTGACGGATTGATTTAGTAGGTGAGGGAGGAGCGGAATATTCGGGGGATTGTTTGGTTTGGTTTGTATAAATTTGACTCTCCTCCCCTTTGCTTTCTTGCACTTCTTTTCCGACTTTTTGAATTCTTGAATTTAATCAACAATCTAATCTTTCTTGCGCGTTTCTTTCTTTTTTTTCTTTTTTTTTCTAGTTTTATCAGTTCAAGATTTTAAAAGACGGCCGAAGATTGGTAAGAGATTGTCTGTTTAAATTATCCAATTAATTAATCAATTTTTATAAAATATATAAAAATTTATTAATATTTATAAAAATAAATGATTAGTTGAGAGAGAATTCGCCTAATTTTGTATTTTAAAGCAAGAATCTATCGATTTTCAATTGATCTCATTTGTGAGATTGTCTCACATTATAAATTCTCTTAAAAATAGTTTAGATTCAAGAATTAAAAGATGGGTTTTTAATTCATGAATTAAAAGATTTGGAAACTCTCTAAGCGAAGATTTTATATTGAGGTTCTCAGTTGAAAATTTTTAAAATTTAGAAAATTTATATTTTAAGTTCTAAATTATAAGTTTTTTTTAACATTAAATTTATAATTAAACTATATTTTAGAATTAATATCGATGAAAACTACTTTTTTATATTTTAAATACAATTTTGTTATCGTCTACTTCATATACAAGCATTTTTTATTATTATCATTGTACAAATTCCATATATAATGAATTTCAAAGCGCAGTGATACAAGCAGGTCATGAGTTCGAGATTCTTCATAAAAATTTAAGTATATAAGTTTGAATTAATATATTTTGATTAAAAACATTTCCTTGTTCTCTAAAAAAATAAAACAAGTCTCTTGATTTGAAGAAGTGCAGTGATACATCTGCATAGATAAATCAAATTAGCAGAATTGTCGATTTAGGACTCAAAAGATAGTTAAATTATCAATTCAGAACCTGAAAGATGATTTGTCAATCCAGGACCCGGAAGATCAAGCAATTCTCAATCCATAACCTCAATATCAGGTCCTGAATTAAGAATTGTTTGATCTTTCGGGTCCTGGATTGAGATTTTTTGTGATCATTTAGGTCCTGAATTGACAATTAATATTTCGGGTCCTAAATCAATAATTAAACTATCTTTCGGGTCTTGAATTGATAAAACTCCATAAAATTATTATCAAAAACTCGAGTTTATTCTAATTGGCATATTGTTTAAAAGCAAAATGGGCAATAATCAATTAATTTGGATTATAGAAATCATCGTGCAAGTCATTAATAATAAAAAAATATACTCCCTCCGTCCCATGCAAATTGTCATGTTTCTTTTCGGCACGAAAATTAAGAGTTGTGAGTGTAGAATGAGTTAGTAGGATTAATATTTTATTGTTGAGTGTGAAAAAGTTGTCATTTTTAGAAATGTGACAATTTAATTGGGACGCTCAATTTAGTAAGTGCGACAATTGGAGTGGGATGGAGGGAGTATATAATAGTAGTCATTACTGTATTTATAGTGTTCACAATAAATTACCTTCCATTTGTCAATACATAGATTGTTATGAATCAAATTAATCTTAATTTTTCAATGGACATATTATATAGAAAATAGATGTGGTTGAGTCTTTTATTTATAATTAATTAATTATGAGTTCAAGTAATATTGGAGACACTCTTCTCCCTTCGAATAGCGTATGGTAAATTATCGAACATATTATAAACTATTATGATTTCTTGAATGTATTACAAAATATGCATTTAAGTCAAACTATCACTTTTGTTTTAAATTTAAAACTGGAGCGAAAATTCAGCGATGAAAATTCGAGAAAATAACAATAGTTTGTAGTGTAAATTTATAAATGTTGAGTGTGGTCTAGTGCGTCACGCCAACTTTCAGGCGTTGAAATTTTGCTCGCGTTATAAATTTAAAACAAACCTATAGTTTGATATATTTTAATGATGGCAAATTCTCAGATAAGACGGTCTCATCACTTTTATTGTGAGACGAGTTTAATGAAATGATGTGTTTCTTTATTGCAAATGATTTCACACCATTTTTATTGTGAAACGAATTTAATGAAATGATCTGTTTCTTTATTGCAAATGATGTATTTCTTTGTCGCAAATAATATAATTTTTAAAAATGAAATGATGTATTTAACTTATTAAAATGATGTATTAAGGTCCATCTCACAATAAAAAAATAGTGAGACCGTCTTTTAAGAGACCAACTCTTTAATGATATATATAAATTGTAATATTTTGTACACTTTATAATAAAAATATATATATCCAAAAAATACCAGCCCACATGCATTAAGCCCAACAGTCCACTGAAAAAAGCCCATTGTTCATAGACATCTTGAATTGTTAGTGTTCAATTATATATCACATGTACAATTCTAAGTAGGATGTCAAAATAACTTTGATAAATAATTATTTGACCTAAATAAGCCCTTTTTAATCCTTCCATTCTAAAAAATAAAAAAAGAAAAGAAAAAAAAACAAACATCTCGTTCGACTGAAGAATTACGAATTCTTTTTAAAATTTTAGTTTCAACTAAATGTTTACATAGTTTAAAATAAGTATTTTATAAGCAATAAATAAATCTCAACTGTCGATCCTGGTAAATTAATAAAACGGTGATCCATTATCATCTAACATCTTGTGATTTATAATATTTTTTTA
>JAPKLW010000301.1:77755-95065 GCA_026898455.1 Plectranthus barbatus
ATTACTAAGACAATAGAGCTACAATCACATGCAATAAGAAGAGAGGTATTACCAAATTTAGTACTCAATCCCTTTCCTAATCTATGAAGCAAGTCAAACGCTTAGTAGTTTTCCCACATATCGTCTAGTTCTAGCTACAGCCAAATCTTGACTCAAAACCCGGAATCAACTGAAACAGATCAAAAGAATGTCTACAAGCCATAGAAAAGGCATAAGCATCGGCAAAAATTCTACACGAGATGATACGAAGACATGTGTTATGCGCGATATAAAGAATTGACTAGTGCTAGAGAAGCAATGGATAAGGGCGCGATTTTTACTTTCACTCACCAATCATGGAAAACTCCCACGAGTCCTCTGTCGTAAATGACATCAAGAGTCGAAGGCTCGCGAGCTGGGACGACATTCATCACCCAAACAGGATCTGATACAATGGCTGCTGCAAAGCCTTCGAAGAATGCATTCATATCCATGACATTTCGGATTGATGGAGTTCCTAGTTTTATGTTCAAAGAGTTCTTGTAGTAACCGATCCTCCTCTGGCTCTCGAAGGAGCTGTAGTCAATTTCTCCGGCCATTTTGGAACTGCTCCAACTGCGTATTCTCCCTTAACCGAAGATGTCCTGCTCCCACATGTCTTCAACTTGATGTACCTGCAAATTTCAATGCATCTATAGCATTCAGACAAAGTCTACCATGAAAAACTCAGGTCATCGCACAATTCGAGTCCAAATTCATTCAGGTTAGGAAGACAGGAATCTCCAGTGGCTTCTTCCAAGTAGGCACTCCTCTCTCCAAAGCAAACTGTATCTGTGATTTATGTGATTCTCTTGGAGCAAAGGAAAGGGTCAAGATGCCTTAAGTGAGCATGTATCCACCAAAACTAGCAACCTAAAGAAAGGCAGACACAAAAAAATTCAAGAACTGTATTCAATAATGAGGGTTCCAAGAAAAGAGGGAAGTAGTTCCTACCCCACACCCCATATCAAGGGCTGTCCTAAAAGCTCCACCAGCTATAGGGATATACTGTTTAAGTTGCTCGGCTCCATCGGGAAACATCGTACCACCACCGGGAAATGTGAAATATGGACCTTCTCTCTTCATCCATCCCTGTTGGCCTTTCCTATCTGCTATTTTACTGTAAGATATGTTTTCATGCCATATCTGGATAAGTAAGATGAAGTAAATCATGCAATCCAAAGCTAGCCTTCAATTACTTGTTCTAGCTAAGTGCTGCTTCATACTAGGCCAAAGATTCATTCAACTTCACTCTATTGCAAAAACTAATAGACATTCTCACCATGAGAGATTCAAACTCATGAGTTTACAAAATAAAACCATAAACATCCAAAATTACTCACTCCAAGAAACCCAAACTTACACCATAATAATACTCCCTCCATCGGTCAAATAATCAAATTTTGATCGGGCAACCAAGGTTTGTAGGTTTGTAGGTGGCATTAGAATAAATATTTTATTAATGAGTGTGAAAATTTGTTATTTTAAGAAGGTGGACTAATATATCGGGACGGACGAAAAACAAAAAGTAGTGGATCGAAGGGAGCATAATGTTTTCAAGCAAATTCAAGAACAATTGAGAATTATATAAAAAAAAAAGGGGTTAAATGACTCCACCTTATGCAGGCTCTCCGGCCACTGGATGGGGACCTTGTATCCGTCCGGCGGTGGGATTAAACAAAGCGGCGTCTCCTCCGGGCGAGGTCAGTGCCTCTCCCGGTAGAAATTCATCTCCCTGCTGAGCTGACTATTAATTCTGGGATCCTCACACGGCATGTGATCCACCATATCGGCGGGGCAAGCATCGATATCCACTGCCTGCTGCCCTGCTCCACCAACCTCCCACGGTGGCGCGGATCCGAGCACAGCAGCGTCTGCCGCCCCGAAGCGGCCAAGGAGTCGCCTAGTGGAGTGAAGACTAGAAGGAAGAAGAGCATTACTGCAGCAAAGAAGGCGGCGACGATTCCAAGCGGCACCATTGCCGGGCGTGGCGGTGCTTCGAAGACGGAAGATTCAAGAGGCCCATAAACTTAATACACTAAAAGATTCCTCAGAATCTCATCTTTACACTAAGATATTGTCTGTGTGATATTTTCTTGAAGATCTGAGATTGTAGTAGAATTAATGGCCACACTTGTACAAACTCCCATGTTGGAAGATTCTGCTTCTCATTTTCAGATATCAATGTCCAATTATTTTATTATCATTATTGCAAGTTGCAAGTGGGAATTGGAGAGGGAGACTGTCTTAGCAGTTAGCACAGTAACATGCAAATCAAAATGAGTCATCTTTTTCAACTGCCTACTGTTTTATCTAAATCCCCAAGCGTAATTTTGGAAATTTTACCGAGTAAAATCGGTAAAAACAGCAGAATTTAGTAATATTTCAGGCTATAAACAAAATCTACAGAGATGGGGAATCTGGGTTGGAAACAAAGAGCATTCTTCTAGCTTCAATGCGATTTTGCGTTTCCTGGCAAACTCCAATGCTTTGAATTCCCCTCCAACAAACATGAAGTTGATCAGAGCAACGATCAGACTGTAGAAGATTCAAACCATATGAATCTTCCAGACATCTAGCTTGCAAGGCTGCCATTTTCACACAACCCGCAACTTAATATTTTCGAGCTGTCTTACTGTTGTGCTCATGTTTGATGAGGTTTGCCCTCAAAAGCATTGCTCTAACTTCCCGGTCTAATTCGTTCCCCGTTTGCAGGACACGTTGGAACGTACCGTTCCTCTGATCAGCATGCCGAGCGTAGAGAATCTTGTTATGGGAGTCTATCCTAGCCTGCGGGGTTCACCAATTCATAATCATAAAAAATGAGAAGAAAAAAGAAAACTATATTACTAGCTGACTACCGGTACCTGAAGGCTGAAGCTATGCATTTCACACATACAGTGGACAAATGATTACCTGTATCTGGTCATTAGTGATCAGAGCTTCAAGTTCCTTCTCCAAGCCAGTAATACTTGTCTTGAAGGCGTTTGCCATCATATGAAGGTCAACTGAGACGAATGGAAGTGTGTACTGGATGAGAGCTTTGCTGCGTATTTGCTCGTACAGAGTTTCCACATGATCATGTAAATGGATATCAAGGAACAAGTTCGCCTTTAAATTTCCTAAATATTCCAAGCAGGAAGCATAGTGGCTGCATAACAAAACATCCCATCATAAGTCAAACGGAATAAACTATCTGATCATAGTCATAGACAATCTATACTTTCCTTGCACAACTATCAGCATGAGCCAGTTTGCAAGACATTCTAGTTTATATTTCTCTTAAGTGCACAAAATAGTGTTACCTAGTATAGAAGTCATTAATGAGCTCCCTTATCTCAGGTACCAATTCCAAGAAATTCCTGAAATTAGAATTGTCGATGACTTTGCTCTGCCAAAAAAAAAAAAGTTCCAGGTTGTAAGAATTTTACGAGTCACAAATCCCTTGAATCTTCATAAAACACCAGTAAGAATAACATAAGGAAAACAATTGCCTTCAGTTCTGCGCGATCAAAGCTTGCAAGTGCACACAGACTGCCATATGTTGCAACATCTTGTGGTGCAATTACTTCGGTGTAATTGTTCCCGAGTTCTGGGCTAACTTCCAGGAACTGCAAATATCAAGCACCAGACAGGGACTTCATTTAATGAACTACAAGGCTTCAAATCTTCAGTATTTAGACATAAGCTTCAAAGGTACAGGATGATTCTCTATCAAATCTCAACTGTTCATGAATCATGATATCGGTCTATAAAGCATTTTCTAAAACAAAAAAGGTTGTGTATACAGCCCATTGGTATCCTTATTTCAGAAAAGAATAAGTGCAGCTGCAACAATGTTAAAAGTTTGGCAGCCAAAACCAATTCTCCTGTCGCTTTTAATCCATAATGAACAATATATTCTCTAGGCACCGGGGAAATGCAACAAAGAACAAAATGTTGATCAAGTGCAACTCTCTTGAAGCCTATACTTTCTCAATGAGAAGAGTTTCTAGACAAACCTTTCGAGCAGCAAGCTTATATTTTTTCCCTTCAAGATGAGCTAATCCAGCAGCACAACGTAGTTTTGCAATTGTAACAGGATCCAAGGCATCTTGGCTTTGCTCAGCCTTACTGACATAACTTGCGACATGAGTGAACTGGCCCATCTCAATGCTAACCAGAATTGCATTTAGACACATGTGAATTATATGTTTTGATGTCGTGCAGTAGTCACGTGTCCGTACATAATTCTTAAATGCTTCACCAAGTTGACCATGTGCATAGTAAAAGTCCCCAAAATCATTGTAACCCATCCGAATGCTCTCTTTGATCAAATTTGTCTGCAGAAGAGAACCAGAGTACAAGTGTTGAGCAGAACAAAATAGAGGCAGTTAAAGCCTAAACTACTTCATAGAAGTTGAAATATGTGACATCATAAAGAGCTTCAGAAAGTTGAATCTTCAAATGTTACATAACCAACTACAAGAACAGTAGGTAAAATAACCATGAAACAAGAAAATCTAAAGCCTGTGCAATCAGTGAAAGAAGAGTTGGACTTGAGCCCGATTGACTGGCGACGGGGTCGGAATAATCAACATTCAACAATAACATACTCATAACATTATTAGAAAAGAAGAGGTTAAAAAAACAAGATTAAGAATCTGATGGAATGCGGTTAGGGGCAGAAGTAATCCAGACTCTTAATTTCTTCTAAATTAAGCTGATGAACTTTTCAAAAGTGTGGATAAAATTTACAGAAAAAACAACTCCACATTCTCTTTGTCCAACACAGTAGGGAAAGTTGATTCGAATATAAGAAAACACCCCTTAAACAAATTCAGAAAAATAACAAAAAGATCCTCAGTCATTTGCAAACAAGAACCCAATATCACAGTAAAATTCACACGAGATAATCGAATTAAATTGATATTCAAAAGAAAAGGCAATATAAACAATACTAATTAAATATATATATATATAAGTGTCTTGGAAAAACCATTCTACCCTATAAGCATTGAGTTCGTTTTCAAGCTTCTCCTTCCTTAACTCGGCCCGTCGATCGACAGAATCCGCCCAAGCGTTATCCGCGCCGTAATTGGGGCCCAAGCGGCCACCGATCTTCTCCACGACCTCTCTGAAGAGCTGCGTGTTCTCGCCCTTTTTAATCTCGTCGAACGCCATTCTTAGAGCCTCCATCTCCATCGAAGGGACGCCGCATTTGTCCGCAATGAAAAGGAGTCGCGTAATCTTGGTTCGGCCGGTGTACAGCGCAGCGTACGCTTCGACGTCGAGCTGCTCGCCGCTGATGATCGGGCGGTGGCGCTGCGACTCGCTGCTGTCTACGCCGTTGGCGTAGATACCGTCCTCCTCGAAAACGGTTCCCGCAGCATCGTCCCCCGTTTCCATCGTGAAGGTGGTAGTTGGAGTAGAAGAAGTAGTAACCTAGGGTTTCTGCAGATTCTTTTCTTCTCTCTCTGGTTTCTGCTACGCAATGTTACTCGCAGAAGTTGGAGAGAGAATTATAACCACGTGTAAAATACTATATATATATATATAGAAAATTATGAATTTTATCAATCAATTTTAGAATTTACTTTAATTATTTGCGTTATAAAATTCTATCATAATATTTAACTATGCTAGTTGAAATGTTAAAAAAAAAAAAGGATAAATGAAACACAACAATTATTATTTGTGCCACTTTTTTTCTCAAAAAGCTGTTATTTTTAGAATTTTAAACCATAGCATATATTAGTTGAAAACATGATCTTGATTTTGTTAGGATGAGTTTTTTTTTTTTTTGGTATATTTTCTTTGTTAGGTTGAATCTTAGAGTATATAGTCTCTCATACTTATATTTATGAATATACTAGACTTACTTTTAGCAAGATTAAAATTTGTTGACATCTTTAACATGCAACTAACTTCTTTATTATTATTTTTTTAGAAAGTTTTAATACAAATTGAGAATAAAATTCATGAGTAATAAACTTTATTTATTTATTAATTTTTTATATAGAAGTTAGAATTTTTATGTAGATACAAGTCTTATTTTGTAATTTTGTGCTAATTCTACTCATTAAAATTTATATATGTAATTTTAATATAATATTCAATAATAATATACTAAAAATCTAATCTAATACACATTAAGAAATAAAAAAGTTTACATAAAATAAAATATTGGCCGCACATCTTGTGGGTGTATTACTAGTATCATTTAAATTGGTTAAGTTAAAACTCTCAAACTAAACTCTCTATCTCTAAATTTTTTATGATTTATGTATTATTACCATTAAATCCACCTCAATTACTCTCTACTTCTCGATTTGAAGATCTAATGTGTGACATAATATGTTTTTAACTCCATAATTACCGAGACTATGTTTAACTAACACAAATAAACATTATGATAAGATTACATAACATATAATAATTAAGACAAATTTTAATGTTGACTTATACATAAAGTAAAATTCATAATCTTCACTGTAAAATATTCATTATTGAATTATCTTTGATGTGTCATTCTAGGATGCTATAAGAAAAAACAATTGAGTATTCTCAAAGCGTAGTGGTAGAAGTATTTTGTCATTGATTAAGAGATCATGTGATTGAAATATTCCGAGAATATTTTATATGTAAATTTAAGTAAATTTATTTTCATTTACAATTAAAGTATTCTTAAAATAAGTCTCCTACTCAGGTTGTACTGATGAGTGATGAAAGTATTTTGCATGTGTCCGATAAGCTAGATTTCTCCGAACATTGTCGAAAATTTAAATTACTAATTAGATAAGAAAAAAAGACTAATAATAAAAAGTATATTCATGAAAGGAAACGATGTGTAGGAATATATCTTTAACATATTGAAAGCATGTCCCTGCTACGAGATGCTTATGATGTTCTTCGACTGTGGTTTTTTAAAAGCTACGTGAATTTATCGTCTAGCTGCCATAGTTGTAAGAGACATATTATTTTATGCCCTCCATTTCTGTTGACCACCCTCCAGAATTGGAATTGGTGTGCGGCCAATGAATGGAATGCATGTTGGATTCTTGGTCGGACTCGCCGTTCGATCCATCTTTCGGGCCATGTGAATAGTTGTGGAGTAATCCTTGATCGAAGTTTCTTGTAACTGCACCTTCAATTCTATTTTCAACCCGCTTAAAAACACACCCCGATAATAGACATTCGAAAAATTGAGAATCTGTAACACATGGTTCTCGAATGCTACTATATAATCTTTCAAATACCTGTTTGTCTATTTTTATTTTGATTTAGTTTAGATGTGTCAAACCAAACAAGTTGTCAACTTTAATGTATAGAACTGACAGTCTCTAGATATGAGAGTAGTTCAACTTATAAAGCCTTGTATAAGTTTATCGAATTGTAATAGGAGCTAGATATCTTACAAATTTGGATTTGAAGTGCCTGAAAACTAGCAACTTGCCAGTAGCGGAGATCAGCTACGAATTACCCAGAGCCAACATAAAGAAACTGGTGAGATCAAACTCTCTAAAGACAAAGAGAATGTAAAAGATGTTAGCTATTAAATGAACAGATTTGAAGATGGAGAAATCTCTACAAGTCTGCACCATAAGAAAAGAGACAAAAGGCCAAGTGTCTTAGTTAGGAATCACCAAGTTCGGATTTTTAAAATTTGGAAAGAGTCATTCTGATACAAGTTTGGTCTCCACCTACCACTGTTTGCCATACAGTACGACAACGCATAAAGTAGGGTGTCTCCAAACTTCCCATTGGACGAATATAAATTATTTCAAATAGTTATATCTCTCTCCTCTCAAGGCTCACGCCTACAAATAGAGGAGAAGACACACAGAGAGAATGTCACCAGAACTGACTCCATTAAACCAACTACGATAATTTTCTTACACTTCAAGCTTTCAAAGCTCTCAGTTCTCGTAGCTTTCACGAGACTTTTAACATCTTGCTAGAGTTCCCTGTCGGAATTCTTACTATGCAAGTAAGAATTCAAGGAGTTACTTCAACCAACCATCATCAATGTTCTTGGAAGAATTCAATCATCCAACCCTTCTGGTTGATGGCTGCGCGATGTGTTCGCACATCAGCTGAGCGGACGAGTTCTTGGTGGACGAGTAAGCATACAAGCGGTGGACGGAAGAGCTGCCCGCGACTGCGATAGATCGTGCTACATCATCTTGTTACAAGTCCAAGTGTGTTTCAACTTGCGCGGTTGAAGAGTGGACGTCGGACTTTAGGCTTTCAACCACTATAAAACTATTATCTCTTACCTGTTCTGCTTTTACTTTCATTGATTTGAAACCCAACAACTTGCTAGTAAAGATATAACCGTCATTAAAAAAAATTTCGATTACCAGAACTAACTGAGGGAACAGTCAGTTCTGAGCCCTAACGAGTAACATTTTAATTTTGTTGTGCATGTAATCTTCTGATTTGGGACCAACAAGTAATATCAAAGCGGTTGATTTTTTAAATTGACTGTTTTGAGCAAATTAGGACCAAAATAATTTCCTCGCAGTTATTTTTTCTTAGCGAGCAGGTATTATAAGGGTTGAAGGAACTTAATTTCAGGCTGCCACTATTTCAACTTCCACTGATTTTGCCCCTACACATCCCATTAGACTTGGATTGACTCTTAACTTCTCTGTTTTCTACTACGAGACCTGAGAGGTGCTCTCTCTATCTCTATCTCTATCTCTATCTCTCTAAGTACTAAAATTATAGTTTATGCAATATGAAAAAAAAATGAAAACAGAGTATCATAAAAATTAGAGAAATAAATAAATGTTGTGAATTTAACAAACAGTAGTGTTCTACGTTCTTGATTGCTTGAAATATAATTGGCCCCTTTGCAATGAGGAAAAAATAATAATAATAAATTATTGTTTAAGAAATGGGTAAAACTTGGTGATGTTGCAAACCTATGATATTTTTAAGTGCAAACGAGTAAACTTATTTTGTAATAAATGCATAAAATAGCTATTATTTGGAAAAAGGGTTTATGGGAAAAACTATTTTTATCGAGTTTGTTATATGATAGTTAGGGGTGAGTATTCGGTTATTTTGATCGGTTTTTGTCTAAAAAATAATCGAATCGAAATAACCAAAAAAAATTTGGACACAACCGACCCGAACCGAACAAGGCTGATAACCGAAACAAATTTCCAGTTCGGTTTTTGGTGCGTAATTTCGGTTTAAACCGTAATTTTTAAAAATTATAAAACCTAAAAAATATTATATATCTTAAATAATTCAACAAAGATCTAATCATAAAATAATCATCAATGCAACCTATACTTTTAAAACAAAAAAAAAATCAACATAAACTACAAAAATTGATTGGTCGGCCGTTGATGGGTTGGTGAAAGAAGAACCACCAGTTTCACCACAATCTTGACTAGGTTGAGACATCTGAAAAACAAAAATGAGAAGCAATTTTGATTAGGCTGAAGTTATGAAACAACAACAATGATTTTATGAACCAAGCAACAATGATTTTGGAACAAATACAATCAGCACAGAGCATGAAGGGAAGCAAAATAGACAGCAAAATAGAGACAACTAAAAAATTAGAGCAGAATGGGATAAATTGTATTTATATATATAATGTCTATCATTGGAGAAGCAGCAGAGCATGAAGCCAAGGAAGATGAGAGGCGAGAGTGACAACTAAAAAATGCTCAAACCTTGGAGAAGCAGCGGTGAGTGACTGTGCAGCAGCAGGGAGCAGTGGAGGGCGCCGAGGAAGATGAGAGGCGAGACCGGCCGACTCCGAGGAGGTTGTGGTCCGACTCCGACAGCACAACAACCAATGGTCACGCCGTCGCCGAGTGACTGCGCAGTAGGGAACGATGGAGGATGTCGAGGAAGATGAGAGGCGAGACCGACTGTGGTCGTGGAATGCGAGACAACGAACGCGGACTCGGAGGAGCTGTGAGCAAGACAACGAGCGTGGAACAAGAGCAGGGAGGGCTGAATCGGTTGACGGCGAGTCAAGAGAGGCCGGCTCCGACGAGTCAGGGGAGGGTTTGAGTGTGTTGTGCGACAGTGGCTGAGGAGGTTGTGCTTGTGCGGCAGTGGCTGAGGAGGTTGTGCTTGTGCGGCAGCGGTTGTAGTGGTTGAAGACGTGAATGAATAAGAATTTGCACAATTAAGTTGAAGACGTGGCGTTTAGGTTTAGATTTTTTAAAAATAAAAAATTATGTGTATTATTTATATATTAATTATATATATATAATAATATTATATACATACATATATATATATATATATATATATATATATATAAATTCGGTTTTTTTATTATTTTGGTCCCGAGAAAAATATAATCGAACCGAACCGAAATAACCAAACATTTTAAAAAATAAACCGAATCGAACAGAAGACCGAAATAACCGAACCAAAATAACCAAATTTTTTTCGGTTCGGTTCGATTTTCGGTTATTTCGGTTTCTTGCTCACCCCTAATGCTAGTGTCACGTATGAAAGAAAACTAAGAGATTTCGCAACATCTTGAAATCATCTTGATGCCTGCCCTTAGACTTTTACAAAAAATTATGCAAGTGGAACCTTCCGGAAGAATGTAGAAGGTTGTGGAAAGACCTAAAAGCATGTTGAAGGATAGTATGGATGCAGAGCAATCCAGAGCGTCCCAGAAGAATGTGCAACCTTCCAAATTAGAATAATAGAGTATGGAAGTCTTTAGAATGTTATGAAAACTTGTAGAAATATAGTAGAAATCTTTAAAATATAATAAGTAGTGGAACTTTGTAGAACTTTAGGGAAGGACCCTTGGTGGCTATAAAAGGGACCTTTCCCCTCACATTTGCAACCAACTCCACAAATCAAATTGTAAGTATTTTCAAATTATATGAGTTCTAGCATTTTTAAAGTGTTCTCTCCCTCTATAAATGTTTTTTCTCTAGGAGTTTTGGGCAATGCTGCTTAGGACTAGATCTAAAGCCGCACGAAAGTGATGTTTATTAGTACCAAACTTCCATCTCATGATTCAATTTATTTAAAATAGACTAATATTATTGCATACGATTATCCGCAATGTGGTTGCGTACCATTGGCAGGGCTTGCCAAGTGCCAACGCCAAGCAAGCCTTTGATGAAGCCACATTTGAGCTTTCATTTTATTTTTGCTTTGTCATTAATAGGGGTGTGCAAAACCTGACCCGCACCCAAAAAATTGATCCGATCCAATGAATTCGGGTTGGGTCTGCTGTTGTCGAGTCGGGTGTTGGGTTAAAAATCATCACCCGATAAGATGTCGGGTCGGGTGGCAGATGGAGTGGTTCGGTTTCGGGTGCAACCCGACCCGACTGAACTAATAATATGAAAAAAATAATATAATATATTATATAACAAACATATAATAATACATATCCCAATTATTCCCAAATCCTAATCTTCACTTTCACCAACACAACCGTCGATACTCATACATCTCGTCCCCCTTTGCCTTCCCTCCTCATCCTTGATAAGGATCCTTGCCGGGAAGGTTTAGATCGCAGCCCAGGAACAAGAGTTGACACGACACAAAATTGACTCGAACGAAATTGGAAACGGAAACAACGAACGGATAGACGTTCAGCAACCCTAATTCGACCCTTCAAATGACGTATTCCAGACGAATCTCATATACGCCCCAAGAAGCTGAAGAACTAATGACACAGAACGGTAGAAGACACCACAATCGGATGTGTAAGTCCGGTTGATAAGTCAATTCAAATTTCAAGGCATCCACAGAAATTCTTGAGCTTTCAGAATAGGAGAATTAAACTCACAAATATTATTGACTAAAAACTGAATTACAATGAAAATATGAAGCCCTATTTATAGGGAGAAAACTCAAATCTAATCCTAATCAAACTAGGAAATCAAATCTAATCCTAATCAAACTAGGAAATCAAATCAAATCTAGAAATCAAATCTTGCTAAAAATCAAATCTAAGAAATATCCAAGATATTTAAAGACTAATCAAATCTTTTATTTTCTTTAATAATATTTTGAAATACCTTTTATCTCTCTTAAATCACCACCTCAATAATTTAATTAAGTCCAGATGACTTAATTAAATTCTTCAATATTGGACCACCTTGATTCTCATCAATCCTCCCACTGGTTCACCGCTCTCACTTTAGCCTACCACCCTCGCGAGTCATCTCTTCTGTTGTGCTGCACAGTTGCACCACCCAACACGCCTGTGCGGCCACTGTCATCCCATCCACTCACGGCCTCCGTCCTCCTGCGTGCACGCCCTCGCCGGTGCTGATCTGTTTGCACACCAAGTCGCCCCATTCGCCGGCCAACATCGTCCATTGCTGTGTTTACTTTTTTTTTCAAAAATCGGGTGAAATTCGACCCACCCGACCAAACTTTGGATTGGGTGATGGGCCAGGTGAGAGGGTACGTCGATCGAATTTCGGGTGAGGGGGGTCAGGTTCTGGGTGAGGTTCGGGTCTAAGGTTTCGGGTCGGATTTAGCCCGACCCGACCGATTGCACAGCCCTAGTCATTAATGGTTTGTTTTTATCAAAATTATGTAGAGCTAAGTTTGGAAATGGTCTGGAAGAAGTAATGTTGCGAATTTAAAAGCTTGTGTTTGTATGATTTCAATTTCAAGATACTAGTTACGATGTCTAACTTCACACACAAACTAGAAGCAACTCATTTTGCTACGAGTCTACCTAATATTCTTCATATAAAAACATAGTAAAAAAATATGAAACTATTTAAGCGATTTGGATTTAGCTAATGCAGGAAGTTTTACACCCTTTTCTTTCACCGCTTTAGCTGCATCTGAGTAACACCAGAAATTATGGGGTGAGGATGGGGGTGGGCTAATTCAATGTAAATCAGGGCATTTGAAAAAGTCTTATTATGTCTCTTCTGACATCCTCTGGCATGTCTTCGTGAATCTCCATATCAAACATTGAGAAAGTCCTCATCAAACTCTAATTTGAGATCGGTCTTACCAATTCCGACGGATTTGGGCCAAATCTCATAATCCTCCGGTCTACTTCTGTCGATGAAAGTGAGCATAAAAGAAAAGGTTAATTTCAAATGTTTTATATTTTAAGGTTAATCTTGGATTTGAATCAAATGTACAAACATTTAATTATAATATAAATAAATACTCCCCCATCCCGTCATATTAGACACATATTCCTTGTTGGTCTGTCCCATTTATTAGACTTATTTCCGAAAATAGAAAAAAATTAACAATCTCTAATTAAAATTAACAAGAAGTTCTCAAACCCTAAAACACACCCATCCTCATTTGTGCGCCGCATCTAAATTCTCTTTGCTTCTCTCTACTGGAAACACTAATTCCACTGTCGTTCTCCTCTCATTTTCTTTGATTTATCGCATCCTCTCACCACCGCATTGATGATACCTCACTTGTCTTTCCCCAAACCCGTGATGATGACAAGTGATGATTCAAGAACCAATGATGGGGTTGTTGTCATCGTTGGCTCGACGGCCACACATATAGGTGACGAATCTATAGCCGATGATGGGGTTGTTGCCACCGTTGGCTCGACAGTCACATGTCCGGGAGAAGAATCTGTAGCCGACTATGGGATGGTGGTCGCCGCAGGCTTGACAGTCACGCGCGCAGGCGAAGACTCTGTAGTCGACGATGGGGTTATTGTCAATGCAGGCTCGATGGTCACGTGTGCAGGCGACAATTTTGTAGCTGACGATGGGTTTGTTGCCGCTGCAAGCTCGACGACATGGTGGCTCTACAGCGATGCATCCTGCCTAAATAGTAAAATTCCTTTGCTGCTTAGCTCTCTGAGCGGTCCGGATGATATGGAGATGGAGTTGGATTTGGAGAAGGAGATGGAGTGGCCGGCGATGGAAACACACCGTTTGGCTTTTCCAGTGGAGATGAAAATGGTCGTTGTTTGACAATTTTGGGACATTCGGTTTCCTAACATTCAGACATTTCTCTCTCTTTTTACTTCTCCGCAAATTTATTATTTCTTGATGGTTGAATCCGTGGCATAGGTGATGGGATGGTTGCTTTATTGAATTTGTGGCAATATGTGATTTCTTTGTAAAAATGGTTGTGTTATTGAATATGTGGCATATGTGATTTCTCAGTAAAGATGGCTACGTTATTGAATCTTTGGCATAATTGGTGATAACCTTAAATGAATGTAAATTGTTCTACTGTGATGGGATGAAATATGTTATATGTGGGATATCTATGTTCTACTATGGGAAAATAGGTGATAACCTGAATTGATTGTAAATTGTTCACACAAATTTGCAACCCTGAACAAATTCATGATACACTTATTGTGTGAAATGTGTTTGACCAATTTGAAATGGTTTCTTGAGACTGTGATGTTTTATGTTGTAGAATTACAAACCATAGCTTATGCTTTCCATTTAGTAAAAAAATATGCTTTACAAAAATCAGAACCCACATATGATTTACAAAAAAGGCAAATTTCATATGATTTAACTTGAAACACTATCATATCTATGCTATACAAAAAAGAAAATGCAATGCCCAAATATGTAATTAGCCCTTCAATGTCATTTGTTTCATGTCCAGCTTCATTCAAGAAATGTAGATATTCTTTAACTAACTTCAATGGTATCTCTAAATTTGTGAGTAAAACATTTTGCAATAGCAATGCATCATTCTTCATATGTGGCAGCTTATAGTTGTTGCAACATCTGACCTTCATTATCTATAGGAAACAACATTGTAAGGATAGAAACACCTTGTTTAGTGTCATTGTTTCAAGACTATTGAAGCTTGTTATTGATTAGATAATGTTTTATGACTTCCTTAGTGATATATATTGTATTGGCTTGATCTCCAATGTACGAGCAACTCTTTTCTTATTGTTTCTTTTAGCTGCAACCTCTTCAATAAACAACCACATTCCTATTTTACCATAAAAAATAACATACCCATGTTCTTAAAATAGGGGCCGACTGACAGTACACATGAGCATTACCTTAAGGATGAATTTCTTGCTCTTGCATGTCCTATGTGGCTCAGATTCAGATTGTGTCAAATATTATCTACGTGTGTTTTGGTTAGGTAAGATCATTTCTCATCTATGTAACAGTTTGTTTGGAGGTGTCAAATATGGTTTAATTGCATTTGTGTGTGCTCTGATCAGGTTCATTTTAGCCCATCTTCCCACAGTAGACTTAGGAATGTTTATGCTATCATCAAGTGCTCGTATTGAACCTCTTTTCTGATAATGAACTTCAACAATTTGATCATAGTTTACCTCATGTTTAAGATTTCTGATTCTAGCATGTCTTTTGTCTATCACTTGTAAAACCTCACCTCTTGATCTTGCTTATTTTGCAGCTTTCCATATCCTTGAAATTGATGTTGTGGAGCAATCAAACTTGGTTGTTGCTTCATTCAGCATCCCCTTGCAGGGTTGTTCTTTGTTGAATTCTCCAACAAATATAAAATAATCTCTTTTTTGGTTGAATCTGAGATGTCTGAATTCTTTTTCTTAGGTTAGTTTGTATTTTTTGGAAATCACTTCCAAGTGTATATTTATAGGAAGTGATTGGGTGAGAAACTTGTAACCATGTTGCTATTTTCGAATTTTTTGAAATTTTACTCCAATATTGAAATTTTCAATTGCCCCTATTATTCAATTTGACTTTTTAAATTAAGGTTAATGTGTATTTTAACAACAATTTATTAAATAATGTATCTTTAAAGTTCATTTTCAAATCTGATATTGGTCATTATGCCATCTTTCTCCACGTCTAATATGACAGAACGGAGGAAGTAACTATTAATAAAATTACAAATTTCAAAAAAAAAAAAAGAAGAGCACAAAAATTTGTTAAAGGATATCACATCAATTGGAGAAACTTGGGCATATATTACATTATAATGGTGAAAATTTCTCTCTCCTTACAAGTCCAAGCCGATTTTGTAGGGAGAATGTAAGATTTTAACAGAATCAAAACCAAAACAATCAATCAAAATCGATGGTGAATAATCAATTTTGCAGTAGGAGAAACAGCTTGACCTAACAAACTTTGTTTGATATTATCTTCACAAGTTTCTTTATACAAGGGACATGCTCTCCATTGCCCAGGTCCTATATATTCCTTGTAGTATCTAATAATAATACACATTTGGTGGAGGGAGGATGCATTTTTTATTATGTATGTGCGTTCCACGAAATCCATTTATCTCCACTTTCTTCAGTTTCCTCATCCCAATCACTTGATTACTCACATTCACTGCACCAACCACCTCTCCACCCATTCGGGGTAACTGCATGCCACACATATTCATCACAACCTCTCTCTCTCTCTCTACAAATTATGTAAAGAAAATCAAACTCACATTCAATAGCAATTCCTCAAGAACTGGACAACTCTCCAGATAGGGAGTGAGCTCCAGTAGATTGATTGGTGTTGGTTTCCAATCAAGAGTCATATCTAGTACTCTAAGCTTCCCAAATCTTGATCTTCCCATCAACATACCCTCCAAAAAAAAAAAGCAACAGTATTACAAATCAGTATTAAAGAAACTGCTTTAAGGTATGGTATGGATGGATACCTGATTGAAATAAGGTTTAGTGGCAAAGGTTAAGAATCTGAGGTTGGGAACATATTTAGCAACTTCCCCAAAAATGTAAGGCATTATATTAGCCCATCGTCGAGTGCCAGTAGCAAAAGATGTCAAAGACATACACAAAATCTCCAGCTTAGGCACATAATCAAACACTAAGTTAGCCATTCTGTAGCTTCTATACTCAAACTCAAAGAGATTGCTGGCGTGCAGCTCTATCTGCTTTATACTTTCACAAGAGGCTATACTCAGAGTCTTCAATCGGAGGCTGGGACCCCGGATGCATAACTTCGGAGGACAGCATTCCCAGAAACTAGGAGCTACTATACATACTGCTAGTGATAGGGTTGTAAGGGAGTTCCATTTGCCTTTCAGTTTAGGCAGCTGGGAGATTGTTGAAGTTTAGAAGAGCTAAAGCTAATGATGCTGAGACATTGGGCTTGAAAGCAATGAAAATGGTTGATGGTAATGCACGAAGGCTTGCTGCTGTGCATGAGGATTTGAATGAGAAAGAGTTTTTGCCACCTTAGGTGCTGAGCTGGAGATGCTTTTCCTTTATGCAAGTTTGTTTTTTGTTTAACACCTGTATTGTCCTTTTTTCTATTTTTTATGATTATTTTTTATTCTCTGTAATTGTATATATCTTCTAGTACAAACCCTCTTGGGCAGATTGAATGAAAGAATAGAAAAATTACTCCCCAAGTTTCTTTGTTT
>JAPKLW010000301.1:105065-121855 GCA_026898455.1 Plectranthus barbatus
TCCCAATCCATCTATCTATCCTATTAATGTTCTCATATGCAAGGACAGATGTAGAACTCGAGTATTGTAAGAGCTCAATTGTAATTTTGTGGGGTCGATATTTTATAATTTTCTTATAAGATACATGTATATAAAAAAAATTCGGAACGCCGTGGGGAGCCAACCCCGTCTCATATGTGAAATCTTTTGCATTTTTGGTTTTATTCACTGCAATTTGAAGAGTGTAATTGTCAAAACACAAAAAATCGATAACTCCGCGATCAGGAAAGAGAATGAGATATAAGGGTACGAGTGAGCAAGAATTGAACGTGATCGACAAAATCGTTGAAATGTGGATGATTCGGTACGTTGTCAATTGGGGAAACATAAAATCGAATTGAGTTCGACCAGTCCTCGATTTTCAATATCGAAATCGAACAAATTGAGCGAGCGAGCGACCGATATAAAGTTAATAAATTAAATAGTATATATTATGTTATATGCAATTTATGATTTATCCCTAAAATTTAAAATCATAATTCATTATTCAAAATAACCCTAATTAAAATATAAAGATTTTTTACTTTGATAGAAGAACTTGGGAAAATATCATAAGATTTGTAAAAGTTTTGAGATTTTAGTAAATTTTTCAATTAAAAAGTTATAAATTTTTATTTAAAAGTGAAAATCTATTAATAATAAATAAGCTGAACTGAAATCGCAAAGAATTAAATTTGAGCATGCATAATGTCTAGACAAACTAACACGAATGTAATCATTAAAAAAAACTAATAATGGTAAAAAATCTTATTTGGATGATCTTATCTATTGCAATAAAAAGAAATGACCATGCAGATATAAATATTTGTTTAAACAATAACATATTTGATTGTTAGGTTAAAGAACTAATCATTCAAAAAATCTTATTGCAAAAATTCATTAACTTGCTAATAAAACAATGCAGATCATTTTGTTGGACTATACTACAAAACATGTTTAATTATCACTAGATTTGACAATCACATTATAAAACATAAGATAATGTTTTAAAATAGTTAAGGTGAAATTATCTTTTATTTTATAAATAACTCATACTTTAAGATATTCATCAATTATGTAAATTTAAGAAAATACAGTTTTCTCATACCATTTCATATATCATGACTAATAACGAGAATTAACAGTTTAATTATATATTGAAGTGCACTTAAAATATTAACAAATGATGATAAATTTTATAGTGGGAAATAAAAAAGAATTAAAAAAAAATAGTGGGAACCTTGTGGTTGAGGTTGGATTGGGATGCAGCCGTGGTCGGTTGCTTGAGTTGCTTTTTCCAAAAAAAAAATAATAACATTCTGAAATATTTTTAGTCTAATTGTATTGCCAAAATCAAACTTATATCACTCAACTCATCAAAGTTTATGTTTTATCTTTTGAATAAAAATACATTTATTTAAATTCACATATCGTAATATTAATCTCAAACTCAGTATCTCTTCATCACAGACAAAATATTTTCACCAATTTGTCCCGAGCAGGGGACTTGCATCAAATTTCTATCTCTCAACTCATCACATTTTATCTTTTATGTGTTATTAACGGTACCTTGATCACTCTCTAACTTTTAATTCGAAGATAAAATCTGAGATTTTAGCTAATTCTTAACCCGATCAGTCACTGAAAATATTTTTTAACTTGCAAAAATTGATATTATGATAAAAGTACTTAATGGAAAAAAAAAGATAAATTTTAATAATGACTACAACACTAGGGTAAAATTCATTAATTTTTTCAATAAAATATTCATTCTACGTCGTTGCAGTTAAAAGAGGCAAGTATTCTTAAAATACTCTCCCGTCCCATTTAAATTAGTTTACCTTTCGAATTAGAATCCCAACCGAATTAGCCCATTTTCAAAAAACTTTTTATATTTAACAATAAAATATTAATTTCACTTAAACTGACATTCCTTAATTTATATGCCAAAAAAGAAATGGTCAATTTAACCGAGACGGAGAGATTCACGAACTCAACTGACCCTAGATTTCTCCGAGCATTGTCCAAAACAAGGGCTGTAGCAACGAACCTTAATCCTGTCAAAAAAACTAACATCTGATTCCTGAAATCTATGTACAACATACACCCAAAATCGCACACAAATCCACCAAAAAAAGAAAGAGAGAAAAAATCAATCAATCGCCCAAAAACACCCTGCTCCTGAAAAACTGCATATGTCTGAATCTTTCTCTAACCAATCAGCAACCTAACCTACCCACAGACTTCCTACAAGCTTCACCCTTCACAGGAAACATCTCTTTTCCTACGCTACTCGGGCATATGAAAACTGAATCCACGCACAGACCTCCTTTGGTGTGTGTGCAATCTATCTGAGTCAGGGAGTATTTGATCTTCGTCAATGAGCTCGAATCCTCGACGACGAACTCTCCGACGTGGTAGTTGCCCCAGCTTCCCACATTCTCAATCATGCAGCGGGTGACTGCACGTTGCCCTGTTTGTGTTGTTAGCTGAAACTGAGCTGGTTTGAGGTCCCAGCCATGGACATTCTCCGGGTTGCAAACCCGGCGGCCTAATCTCTTCCCGATTCTCCCGAGGTGGAGCCGGAAGAAGAGGCTGTATGTTCCTTTTGGGAACTGGAACTCGAGCTCCCCGTCCACTTCCAGCCACCAGATTTGTTGAAGGTATGCCACTGTTTGGAATCTGCATCGACCATCAATCGCAAGATCAGATTTATGACAGATAATCATCAACAAACACATTGGCACAGAGATTGTATGAACTTGCTTATGAGCTTTTATATATCAAGAATTATTAGCTAACAGATAATAATCAACACATGCTTGAGAGATTATAAATTTGGGATCTGCATCGACAACAATCCCAGATCAGTATCAACATTGATTTATGAAAGATTATCATCAACGCATAGCCACAAAGATTGTATAAATATACTTATGAGTGTGTATACATCAAGAATTATGCCCAGAAAAGGAAGGCTGTTAAGATCTCTCTCTCTCTCTCTCTCAAATTAATGTCAGCATTAGTGCACAGTTCATAACAGATTGTAATCAGCACATGCTTATGAGATTAATCATCAAGAAAATACCCAAATAGGTGAGGTGACAGATATCAACATTAATTCACACTTCACAGATGAATGCACTCTTTCATTAATATCTGAGTTTAATGAACATGTTTTTGCCAGAAAAATTATCCAAAAATGGACAAGCTTATCCATCAAGAATTTGCCATGACAAGGCATATATGCTCTCTCCCACATACACACACACTCAAGAGAAAACAAACCTAGATTCCTCAGTCGGAATGTGATTCCAATACCGCCGATCCTCGATTCCGGTGATCACCATATCCTTGGAAGAAATAGCCAAACAGACCCCTCCAGTCCTCTTCTCAATCCACACTTCCTAATCCACAAAAGAATAAAAAAAAACCCATAAAAATCCAACCTTTACAACACCCAAAACCCATAATCAATCACTATAAAATAGCAAACACTCACCTTTGTGCCACCATCAAAAGTATTCGGTCTGCACAGCTGCGCGTAAATATCCTTCTTGCCCATATCCCGAAGCCCTTGATCAGGCAACTTGGAAAGAATATACGAAAAATTGGAGGGCAGTTTCGGAACCCATATAAAATCCGCCGACGACGCGGCCCGGAAAGCTTGATTAACGCGGGCCATCTTGGCGATCTCCGGCGGGTCGAGGTAAGCGAGCACTAGGGCAATACACAATTCCGGTATGTCCTCTAGTTTGGGCCTCGGGCCTTCGGACTCCCCCGCCAGAGAAGAAGCGTTTGCGCCCATTCCGACGGCCAGACAAGTAGAGAAGTGGGGTCTGTTTCTAGAGAGAGAAGGGAAAAAGTGAGGCCGATTTATACGGAGGGGAAAAGGGAGAAGACAACTGTGGAGATGTGAGAAATCTGCGTTGAATTGAATAGGCAACGGATTCCGTGTGCCCGGCTTTTGTCTGAAAGGCTTGCCTCCAGTTCCACTATGTACAGTTTCTTGCACTTCAAATTATTAATGCTTCATAATTCAGCCAGAAATTTAGGAGATGGTGGTCCAGTATAGAAAAGAATCTAATATAACAAAATTCTAAAAATAATTTATTTATCACACATATTACAGATCCATATATATGGAATATAATTTTCTTAATAAATGTCAAATGTAGTTTGGGAAAATATATCGTTATTTTAGGATAATTGTATTGATAAAAAAATATACTCCCTTCGTGTTATTACAATTATCTTATTTCTTTTCGTCGTCAAAATTAAGGGTTGTGAGAGTAAATTGAGTTGAGTGAAATTAAATTGTTGAGTATGAAAAAATTATAATTTTTTAAATAAAACTATTGAAGTAGAAAAAAAAAAAATGGAACAACATATCAACATAGATATGACTTGTTATAATTTGTATCTCTTGTATTACCACATATCTATTTATTTGTACAATCTTTTTTTTTTCATGACTGTGGAATTAATGTTAGTAACATTCCATCTCAAAGATTAATCAATATCTCATTTTAAATTTTAATAGTAACATTGGTATCCAATTCTTTTATAAAATATTAAAATAAGTTATCTATTTATTGAAGTGCACTAAAAAAAAAAGTATAAATATAACTATTTCACAAGGTTTATTCAATTTTCAATAATCACCTCGTCAAAAGTCTTGCATTGAGCAGATGATTTTTGACAATTGGTGAAGAATGTTTGGAATAATTATTTAATGAACAGAGAAGAAATTGTAAGGAATGGCAGGGAAGGATACGGGAGAGGCCGAGCAACCCAGCCTCTGTGGATCCGACGTGGAAATGAGAGGTTCTTATCCATTTTAGACACGCTGCTTTCGGCGCGTGCTCCTCAAACAAATTTCGATAAGCGGTTACGCTTATTTACCTAATTTCTTATTCTAATTTTATATTTGAAATATTATTCACCTACAAAACTGAAATATAATGTAATTATTGTCAATTTTAAAATTAAAAATTAAAATTCCGAAAATAATTATATCAAAATTGAAAATTTTTAAATTGCCTCATATTAAAAATATTCGAATCTTTCAAAATATGGATTGAAAACCTGAATCAATAAATAAATTGTATTTTAAATTCTGAATAATAATTCTTCACTATTAATTTACCGTTGTGGGTGAATATTTCACTAATTGGATTAGCAATATAGAACCTTCCGTAAGATGTAGGAAATTAATGGGCTATTAAAGAAATAGTCTAAGTTTGTGACATTTATATTGTTGAAGATGTTTTTGTAATAAATACTCTGAATTTGTAGTGCAAGTAACGTGGACATTAAGGACTAGTATATCGCTTTGTAATATTTGATTAGGGGTCAAATTGTAAATATCAGATAATTAATTAATTGAATTAATTATAAATTCAGTTTGGTTCCCAAAAAACGGAACATGCTTCGATTTTCTTTTCCCCATTAGAGAAAACATATGAGAGATATTTCGTATTCTTGGAAGATCAACTGCGATTCAAGATCTTCAATTATAGCTTCAGGTTAGTGCTTCCGCGTTTATGAATTCTCAGTTTATTATCATAGAGTTATAATTGGGGTATTGATTTATACCCTAATTATGGAGGATTTAATTTTTAACAAGTGTCTATTGATGATTATCTGAGATTCATTTATTGACGAATTCTTATTGCTGTGAAATTAAAATTCACCGCGTTCATAAATGTTGTATATAAGAATTCGATTTTTATATGTTTACGTTATTTTCTTCCGCGTATGTAATATTAAGCGAATTGGCTTTTTGCATGACTTCGGTAATTCTGAAATCGTTTGGCTATAAGTTTTCTTATAATTCAGGATTTATTGGTTCAACGAATTGCCGTTATTTTCATAATTTTATGTTTGGCACACGCTAGTATCTTTCCCGTGTCTTTGGCTGCTTATGACCCTGTACATTGTCAGACTCATCAACGATAAGCCTATAAAGTATTTCGAGCTCATACTTTCGACCGTTAGATTAAAATGGTTAGATTGTTGAGCTTCGGCATGGCTTCGAGTCTCTATGGCTCCAACAAGAGTGGTGAGTGGCTTGATCACTGGGTTTGATTTGATGGGACCTTAACTAATGCACATCCATTTACCTAGATATCAAATATTGTTAGCAATTTGAGTCAAATCTCTAACACTTAGTAAATCTATTTTTCCTTCACATATTTATGAGGATGAGGGCGAGTGCGGCACACGGGCACACGCTCTTATCAAATGAAGGGATTTCTTTAGAAAAACTACTTGATATGGGTGGCACACTTGGCTTCGTAAAATCAATTTTTTTTATAAATAATAAATATAAAAAATAATAATAATCCACTTGACGCAAAATAAATAAAATTGATGCAACTTTTCCTTAAAAAAATATATTTTTTTATGCAACATAATTATTGTGACAAAGAACCAAAAAAAACTGCCACCTAAATTTTGTGCATCCTAATCCATATATTTGACTTAATTCTAGAAAACATACACCAACATATTCATTTAAAAATGGAAAATTATCCATAAAATCGTGCACATAACTTTTTCTAATCAGTTTTTATTTTCGGAAAAATTCAATCTTATCCAAATCAATAATTCGTTGAAGGCTTACATCGTAATTTGATTTTCTTACCCAACTTGTTGTAATAAGGTTAAGATCATAAACTAAGTTTTCTAAAACCTAAAATGAATAGAAAAATCAAACCACATTTCTCAAAATTCTAATGAAAAATTTTATTGATGTAATCAACACTTTATATCAATTTAAAATACTGATCGATGAGATTTTAACTCGAACCAATTAATTTTATCGATGTTGGAAAGAAGATGATACTTAAGGATATATATATATATATATGGTTGGGATTGAGGACCTTTTATGGCCTTATCCACAATTATAAAAGTTTGTTAAAGTGGTAAGGGTGATAGATACAAGATTATATATGATTAAATGTCACATTCTTTCATTTTCAACTATACACTTTTACATTTATTTTTGGGGAACAAAATGTAAATTAACCAAACATCACTACTTTATGCCATAAAAAAGAATTCCTAATGCAATAGCCAGATTTAGTGTGTGGTAGTTGGTATTTCATTGTATTAGTCACCATAATTAGTTAGAAATTAAAAACTTAATAATAATGTTTTGTATTTATTAATAATTGCTAAATACATATATGCAGGGTTAATAAACATAATTAAAATAGCAGTATTTCATTCACATCTAAGTAATTAAAGGTTCTGGAATCGATCTTCTTTCCTCTATCCCTTAAATAAGAAAGGAATCAACAATAGTAATTCAGAAATAAAGTATAATAACAATTTGTGAACTAATCTTATAAAAAAGAACATTTATATGATATGAACATTATGATATTGACTCGATAATTTTTTTTTTGAGATTATTTAGTCGAACTCGTTGGTTAAATAAGTTAAACTTTAAATTTATAATATTCAACCCATCAAAAAGCTCGTTAACTAAAAAAATTTGAAAATATAAAATTATTAATTTTATAATTTTAAAAAAATTGTTTAAATTCGACTAGAACTCAATTCAAATTATTGGATAATTTTTTTATTTTTTTTTGAAATTGAAGACAATGATAAATAAGTTAAATTTAAATTATATAATATTCGATTTGATTAGTCGTGTATGCTGGTGAACATACATTATATTAATTTTGGATAGGAAAATAATATTTGGAGCGTCACCTCATAAATGATTGGAGGCAAAGCCGAGTCAGCAAAATATTGTAGGCCACAAATGCATTGAGCAAAATCCATCTACACGTTGGATAATGTCACCATTCACTCCTTTCCTAATTTCTACTATTCTTCCACAGTTTCAAGTCAAGTTTGGGATGAGTTAGTTTCACAAATCTTATTCAATTTTAAATAATTTTTTTAATCTTTAAGTTCGAATCTTTAAGTTCTGTCGAACTTAATAATGAGTCGAACTCGAGCTTAAAAATTGAGTTTGATCATGTTGGGTAGCAAACCCAATATCCCACATCGACAAACGAAAGAAAAATTCATTGGTTTATAAGTTCACAATTAACTCCATTAGTATGAGACCTTTTGGGAGATGCCCAAAAACAAATCCTTGCGGCCTTGTGCTCGGCCCAAAGCGGACAATATCATACTAATATCGGAGTCTCGGTTCTCAACAGTGGTATCAAAGCCAGGTTCGGGCTGCAGAGGAGACCAAGTTTGTGGTGGACTTATGGTGCATGTGGGAAGCCCTCAATTGCCGAGTGGAGATCGTCCATGAGTGCCTTGTGTCGAAAGCTTCCTGACAGGCGGTCAGATGGCGGGGTCCCGTGGGTTAACGGCGGTGCAAGATGATGAAGTGACGGATCTAATAACTCGAGGGGAGGCCACAGATATGTGAGCCATTGGTTTGAGGGGAGGATTGTTGGGTAGCAAATCCAATATCCCACACCGACAAATGAAAAAAGAAAGAATTCATTGGTTTATAAGTCCACAATTAACTCCATTAGTATGAGGCCTTTTGGGAGATGCCCAAAAACAAATCCGTGCGGCCTTGTGCTCGGCTCAAAGCGGACAATATCATACTAATATCGGAGTCAAAGTCCTTAACCAGTTCTTTAGAAATAGGTGGTCGCGAGGACCTATAAGAGAAATCAAAACCAATCCCACCATGACAATTAATAAATCTATATCTATATCTATCTATATATATACTAAAGCAAACAAGTCCACCATAACTGTTCCCGCCAAAATAAAATATACTAAAATTATTATTATTTTTAATTTTATTTATCCATACATTAAAGAAATGGCCTATCCAAATAAATAAAATGCATTCACATATTAAGCTGAATTAATTTTATGGGCTAAAATTAAGATTAAATATTCTCTTATATTTACTTCCTCAAAATATATATATACATATATATATTAGTACTAATTCAGGTATGTGTTATTAATATTTGTTAAAGGTTATTTCTTAATTATTTAAAAATTAGATTTGAGTTAAAAAAATCTTAATTTTCCTTATAAATAATATTTTCTTAATTAAAACTATTGATAAGATTTTTTTTTTAATATTATCAACATTTTGTCTGTTCAAATATTTTATATTAAGTAGGTTTCAAAATGATTTTATTAAAAAAAGACTATATAGGGTATTAAAATTTGCATAAAAAATTGTTGACTTTATTTTTTGATAAATTGTGATAATTAGAAAATTGATTTTAAATTTTTAAATACCAAAATTATTTGATCGATTACATTAAATATTATATTTATATTTATAAAATATATTATGAATAAATTTCTTTATATATATATCATGTATTCAGTATTTATTTTTTAATTTTCTTTGTCAAACCCTCATTATATAAAATACGTCAAATTAATCAGCAACGTGTAATTCTCAAACTTCGACTTAGATACTAAGTTAAAGACAGAGATTAAAGTATAACAAATTAGAGATTTAGATAACTGATAAATTTTTTCTTTAAAAATATAAATTAGTTGCTTAAATGAATAGTATAGTTCATCAATAATGTGAATGAAGCATCATGCTTGATTTTTTCGGAATAATCTTTAAATTGCATCACAAATTATTATAAAATTTTAATTAAGCAGTATTTAAATTATTTAAATATCCACATTTATACATTTGACCATTGGCGATTTAATTAACTTGGGAAAGTGTCACTATGCTTCACTTATATTGTAACATTAACTTATTAATATCATAAAATAGTATTTGATACAATTATTATTTTTTATAATAATTAAATTTAATAATTTTGTGCAATGCACAGGTAAAATACTAGTAATATATTAAAAGATAATAGTGATCTAATAACTGTTCCCACCAACACACCAAAAAATAAGTTACTTTTTTTTTATTCTACTATAATATAAATATATTATAAATAATAATAATAAAAATAGCAAAATTATATTTATCATTTTTCTTCAAAACATAATATCTCAATAATTTATTATATTTACCATTTTTAAAAACAATACAAATATAATATCTTTTATGGGTTAACATTTAAATCAAATAGAAAATATTTTGTATTATATAATGTTTAATAATAAATATAATTATAAAGGTTTGCTGAAAATTTTAAGATATATATACAACTTTGTTAGTTAAATTTAAAAATTATGTGTATTTGATTCGCACATCGTGCGGGTAAAAATCTAATTATATACTCCTTCCGTCCCGGTTGATTAGTCCCCTTGAGATTTGACACAATAACCAATACGAATAGAGATAGAGGAAATGGATATTTTATTAGTGAGTGGAGATTAATTTTCCAATTATGTAAATGGACAATTAAATGGGACAGGCGAAAAAAAGAGAGGGACTAATGAAGTGGGACGGAGGGAGTATAATAGAAAGAAATAAACGAAACCTATGCGAAACTTTGCCAAAAAGTTCTCTTATATATGATAATCCTCCAATGATATCCAAAAACAAGTAATCACTCTTCCATCCTCCGTGGGTTCCGAAGGATACATTTTTGTCGAGCTTGAGCTTGACCATAGTTGATTTGACTCAGCCAATAATCACCCTTTTCTAAATAAATTAAAGAAAAGTGTTTTAATTAAATGGTTAGATAAGTCCGGATATCCTTTTTATTAAAAGAGTGTTAAATTTGATATTTAAGTTTTTTTTTTTATAAAAAATAGAAGCTTTAAATATGAGAGATTCTAGAAAACATATTTTAATGAAATTTTTTGGAATGTACATATTAGCAATTATCAACTGGTACAATTCAACATTAGATTATTCAATAAAAATCAAGTATGTGTATGAAAACAATATATTTATATGACCTAAAGAATCACCATTTATATATTAATTATGGGAAGGTCTTGGGTTAGGCAGACCTAAATGATTTAGGCGGGTTTTATCCATTAACCCAAACCCAAACCCAAACCCATCTAATATACTTTAATTGGGGATTTATTAACCCTATTTGGGATGGGTCAACCCATTTGGGTAGAATAAAATCCGCCTAAACCGTTTAGGCCTGCCTAACGCAAGTTTTTGCCATTAATTAATTATATATTATTCATTTGTATTGTATTATCAGGCCTGCCTTGGGCCTGATTTTCACTAAATTTGGGCCCGTATCAATTTTCATCATTTTATCAGAGTTGGGCGTAGATTTGCTTTTCCAAAACTCATAAAATAAATTTTTAACAGCAAAATTTTAAATTTATCAATCGAGAACTTTATATTAATGGGGATGAGGAAAAAACTACTGAAATACTATTAAAATATCATATATATGGTGCTAAAAAATATTGAATTTTCCATATAACCTTAGTTTTGGTAGAGTGTTATAGTATATCTAAAATTTTTAGTACGGTAATAGTATAAATTTTAGTCTATTATAATATTTATTATTGATATAAATATAATTTTAAAATAAATTTCACTAGAAAATCATAAAAATTGAAGTGTATAATTTTTTTTTTTGGTACGATAACAGTAAATTGAAATACCGAAAAAACAGTTCGACAACAGTATATAAATTATATCATAATGTGAAATTCGATATAATAAAAAAGCTCAACTTACTTTACTGAATTGTCCCTATTCATATGGAGTATTATTTTTTTCCTAAAAGAAACTTCATATATTACTGAGGAATTGAATAAAAAAGATTTCATATCAATCCCTTATAATTTTACTGTAATGCCATTAATTAAAAGATTGTGATTTCTACTCTCTCCGCTTCGATTATATGGTCCAGTTTGATTTTGTACGTTTGTCAAAAATTATTTATTATTTAAATAAACTCCCAATATTATCCTTATTTAAAGAATTAATTAACCTCTAATTGAATTTGACATAATATTACATTTAATATTCTCATTTTTCAATATTATTCAAGGGTGTAATGGTAAATTACTAAATAAAAATAATACTCCGTATTAAATATATAAATTAGACCATATAATTAAAATACCCTAAAATAATAATACGAACTATATAATCGGAACGGGGAGAGTATATATTTAGCGTAGACTTTTTTTTTTTTTTTTGAATAAGTCTATATTAATCTCACACAGTCACACTCACACACACACTCACACACCCAGATGTCCCCTAGGAGCTCGAACCTGTGACCTCTCAGTCACAGAAAGGTGCTTTAACCACTACAATTTTTAATGTAGGATCAACTCTGTATTTATTAATTTTTTTAAAAAAAAAAAAAAAAAAACTCTGTATTTATTACAAGTAAGGATAATTCTAAATTGAAAATGAAAATAAACATTAATTAAAAGCGTCTAACTCAGCTTGGTTCAGTCTGCAGGGAATTCCATCGTATGCCAGATAACTCCACTCCAATCTCATTCAATCTCTCTCTCTCTCTCTCTCTCTCTCTCTCTTCTTACAAAATATACGTGATAATTGAGTATTTTCATGGGTTCTCTCTTATCAAGGTATTATTCTTTCCGGGCTCTTGAATTATTGCTAATTTATCTCTGTTTTTTGGGATTTTCTTCTGTTGTCTACCGTGTGAGGGATAAGGAGTTCCAGATAATTCTTTGATTTTTGATTGGTGTACGTTGTTGGTAGGCTTTTTATTTTTTCTCGTTTCTTCTTTCGTTTCCCCACTTCATTTTCATGAATCCATTATTTAGTTTTCGAGTTTTCCCGTTCATATTCTGAATTTTGTTTCGCCCTTTTTCCTTTTCACTGCTAAAAAATTGCATCTTGTTGGATTAGAAAAAAAAAAAATTACTCAAGATTCCCCCTGGATGGAGGGTTTGTGCAATTCATTTTGTTATCGTTTATGATTTTACAAAATGTGATATATTATTATGGGCATATCATGATTCATAAGAAATTCTTGAATTTGGATGATGTTTAATTTTGTTGGGCAATGCTGTTGCTTATTATTGACTTCATCTCTCTTTCCAAGAGGTTTGAACTTAGAACTAGAAGGTTGTAATTCTCATATTCATCATGTATTTTTGCAGACTGAGATATTGGTGAGTTGCAATACACATTGGAATAACACATGGATCACCAAAAGCATGAAACTGGAATCAATTTTGTGGAGTGCCTTGAGGCAGATGTCTCTGTTCATATCATGAGTTTCATAGATGACCCGGCTGATCTAGTTCGTATAGCTTCTGTCTCGCGCCTATGGCGCCAGTTCGGTTAGTGATTCAACTTGGAGTTCTACATTTCTTCTCCAGCAGTTGATATTTGCAGTTCATTTGCTTACTCATTGAAACTTTTAAAGAGTCTTGTAGCTAATGCTGATAACCTTAAGAGTCTTGTTATACTGTATAAGCCTCTGTGAAACCGGTAGCGAAAAGAAGGTTCGGTTATTGGTCTAATGGAGTATTGGGTTCCATAAGAAATGTTCTCTTGAAAGGGGGGGGGAAAATGTCTTGATTCTTGAAATGCATTCTTCTTGATGAGGAGTTTCTTTAGGGCATGTTGATGAAAGAATTGCCATGTTTGTTTTCATCTGAGTTGTTATTCGATGCTTCTTTTTCGAGTTCGATTCTGGTGGAGATGATGATGAGGTAGAAGAAAGGAAAAGGTGTTGTGACTTATGAGTTTGTTTCCTTTTCAGTGATTGCAAATGGGCTTGCAAAGCAGTTGTGTTTAAAAACATTCCCACAGCTCTCCAGCATTGTCAGTGTGGTAAACCCAACCGAAGGGACGATGAACTCGGTTGAGGTCAAATCGAGCTGTGCTGTCGAACGTGAGATCCTCGAGAGGGATCACGAGGTTTACGCATCCCTGTTTCAGGCCATCACGAAGTCTAAGGTTTCACCTAAGGATTGCATAGCAAATGCAGTTAGTGCATCCAGCACCGACAATTATCCAGACGAAAGCGTCGTCAACACTCTGAATCCGAGGGACAGATTCATCCGGAGAGCTTCGTACTGGTCGAGTAAAGGGCAGAGTAACCCGGACGTGCCCGAGACGCTTATATATAAACTCAGGACTGGGATTTGGGTTATCACTGAAATTGATATTCAGCCATTTGAAGGTGTTGACTCAAACTTAGTTTCTTGTTTTGTTTGATTTCAACTTATCTTCGACTGTTTTTCGTGATCGTGTTGCGTGTTCAGCTTTCTTCCAGACGGGCAAACCCATATACTCCGCGAAATCTGTAAGATTTCGGATGGGCCATCTGAAGTCCCCGAGAGAGATAGGGAGTGGCCTCCAACATCTGCCATTGCAGAAACCTGCTGATGACAAGTTTGTATGGACTTACATTTCTCCAGAGTTTCCCATGACGCAGGTTGTTAAACAATCCGAATCTTGTCTTCGTTTTCGTCTTTCTCGGAGAAGATGAATCTGTTGATCAGGATATGAAGAGCTGATAATCAGTGATAATTTTCTTTGAACAGGAGAATCGGTTGCAGCCATTCAAGCTACCGGAGCCGGTCCTCTGCATCGGCGGGTACTTGCAGATCGAGCTGTTGAGTCGGGTCCAGAGGCAGGAAATCGACGGATTATTCTACATATGGTCAGTCACTCCTTTTTATTACACGATCTTTCGTTGAGAACATATATCAGGATCAACATGTTTTGAATAGGAGTATTCTCGATTCAGAATCCGAAGATTCCAAGAATTCTCAATACAAGACCCGAATGACTAATAATTCCAAGTTCTGATGAGGCCTGGATTGAGAATTCATCTTTCGGATCCTGAATCGATAATTAAACTTTGGTCTTGGTGTAAGCTTGGAAATGCTCGACTCGACTAACTATGACTCTTGATGCAAGTGCAGTGTGTGCTATGTTCGAGTTCTTGGGCGGCCGCTGTTCCCGGCGTTCGACATGGAGATTCTGGAGGCGGATGGGAAACTGGTGCTCAAGTACTACCCGGAGAATCTGAACTGCGTTCTGCAGAACTCATCGAGGAACGAAGTGGCTCATCTGCGGCACCTGGAAGAGGAGATGCTGTGGGAGAGAATAGGTCTGTTGGAGGATCTGTTGCGCGGTATACAGCAGGGGCCCAACAATCCCTTCGGTTGGGAGGAAGACGACGAAGACGACAGGATGCCCTGAAAAACACGCTTATTCACCTCTCTCTCTGTTTATACGAAGACACGACTTTGGTAGATTATTCACATTTGCAACACTGATGAGCTTTGTGTCATACTTTCTTGCATGGTAATGAGAGTGATCCTCAATCACTAGTGCTCTCATGATAACTTGAGCAATCCACAGTCATACGATCTCGGAGTGCAATGGTTAAAATACTTAAAAACGCTTTGTTTATTAGGTAACTACTGAAATAAGGAGTTACTGGGATATAATATGAAGCTGTATATATTATTGGTATAGTAATTTGTTCACCAAAAGAAAGCGAAGACGAAACAATCAACAGCCAAACCAGCCAGCAAACTGCTCAAATTTCAATCAAAGCTTCTCAATATATCCAGGTGTACCTTCACTTTCAGCTTGTCTTCGTCGTCTTCGATGGCGAGGGGAGCAGCTGCGGCAGCACAGCCATTCCATCAGTGTTTAGCAGACACAACCCAAATCATGCAGTCACAAATGGCGTGGAAAGCTGAGATACCTGGTAGCAGGATATGAGAGAGGTCGCGAATCCGAGAGCTCCGGTTACGCGAGGGGTGACTTTCTTGGGTGCTAGTTGTAGCAAGCCAACAGCAACTCCTATATCCATCACTGCTTTGACAAGGGCTAGTGATCTCTCATTTGATTTTTGGGCCTTGCTTTGATACAGCTCATTCTGGCATGGTGAAACAACATTATTAACTAGTTTAATTTCGAAGTTACTCTGAGAAGCAAACCTTGTGCTTGTCTGTGTTGTTCAGTTCCTTCTCTAACTTCTTCATGGATGCTGAAAGCCTTCCAATTTCACCAATCTTGAAGCCATGAGGAATGCAGATAAGTTTTTACAGTTTCATAACCAGGCGACGAAGAAGGAAGGATGGAGCAAGATGAGTAAAGATACCTCAACCAGAGTGGTGCAAACTGAAGAACCTAACCAACAGAAGAGGGATATCCTTCCAATCAGTTCTGTACGTTCTTTGTTCTACATCAGAAAACCTCCAGCTAAATCACACAAGTTCCTACACAAATTTTAATGAAGTCAACAAGTTTAATGATGCAATACCTTGTATATGCCTGTCCTACCCAGCCACACAATTTGATCCAGAAACAAGAAAGTGGACAAGAGGGCATTTTTCGACTGCAAGGAGAAATGGATTGAAAAAGTAAGATCCCAACAGAGATTAGGTACAGATAGATACAAGAATGAAGAAGAAGACACCACCTTTCCTAGAAAAATTATAGGAAGTGGAGTTCCTGGAGCAGGGGGGCTAATGAGGCCATGGAGATCATTGATAAACTGAAAAAATCAAGACCATATTTCGCATTAAGATTGTAAAGGTAAACATGAAATGCTCCACATTCCTAAAGTATTCAACCTTGAACAAACGAAAGACTTTGCGAGCCAAGCTGGTGGACTTTTCAACATTTTGGGCAGTGCCAGGCTCTCCATTGCTCAAGAACTTGGATCCATATTGGATTGCCCTGCATATCTTATCCCTGGCTTCAGCTTTGTTCAGATACAGAATAGCAAGTGCAAGCTCAGCTCTGGCAACATCCAATGAACTCATTGTTTTATCTTAACCAGACCTAGGAAAGCAAGAAGCCATCAACTCAATCCATTTCTTGATCATGAAGAACATATACATATAAGTCTAGTAGCAATCAAGCATGTTTCATTCCACCCCACACGAATAAT
>JAPKLW010000301.1:121865-154940 GCA_026898455.1 Plectranthus barbatus
TTTTTTGCGTGTGTATAAAAAATAGATACGATAGCTACGTAGGGAGTCGTGCCTCACCCCCTCTCGTCTTGTAATTCACAATATAATCTCTCACTCAATCGGTGTGAGAATCGTCTACCAAATTATTTTGATGATGATCATCATCGTCATGGATTCATCATCTCATCAGATAAAGCCATTTTTTTAGTCTTTTTTTTTTCTTTCGAAAACACTGATTTTCTTTGAGAAATTATGAATTATTAACTCATCTTTAGAGTATTGTTTCCTCTGTCCCAATTTATTAGTCTCATTTACTATTTTTGTCTGTCCTACTTATTAGTTCCCTTTCCTAAAATGACAAACTTTTTCACACTCACCAATAAAATATTAATTTCACTACACTCATAAACATTGATTATTGTGTCATTTTGGTTTGGGACTAATAATTAGGGACGAAGGGAGTATTTTTTTACAAAAAGATGGGATTATGGGTGGATTTATTTTCAAGTATTAAAAAAGAAAAGTTTATGGTTTTCTTATCCCTTTTTTTTTTTCTTTTTATAAATAATACTAATATTTTATTGTTGAGTGTGAAAATGTTGTCATTTCTAAAAATGGATCAATTTAGTTGGAACGCCTGATCTAGTAAGAGAGTCTATTCTTCTGGGACGGAGGAAGTAATACATTAATTAAACATACACGAACATATTTATGGATTATTTCAATTTTTTACACTACAAAAATGTTATAAAAAAAAATAATATGGGTGTACTATCACACCGTATTAAGTATTGAATAGTAGGGGTGTACACGGTCCGGTTTGGCCGGTTTGAAGATCGAAGTATGGACCAAACCAAATAATACGGTTTGAATAATTCTCAAACCAAACCGGCCAAATTAATTTTTCAAACCAAACCAAACCAAACCAAATAAAACGGTTTGGTTCGGCCGGTTTAACGGTTTGGAACATGACTTTAACGAGCAAAGTCAAAACATAAAAAAAATTCTATTTTTAGCAATAATTTATTTGAGAAATTAAAAATAAATAAATAATGGTTCTCATCGACAGAGTACAAGACAATCATAATAGAAACAAACAATTTATGACATCAATATATAATAGTTCATATCTCATTCTCAAACATAATAGTTCGTAAAAGGTCACATTATTACGATGCGACAATGGTGAAGCCGACCAACGCTTGAATTAAATTGTGAGATTGTAATATTGGATAGTTTAAGGTTTATTTTAAATTTCAATAAATAAATAAAAATGTAGGAGAAAAATAAAAATTCTATGATTTTGCACAGTATAGGATTCATACTTATTCCGAGAAGATAATAAGGGTAAAAGGAGAGACGTTTACAAATAAATAAATAAAAATTTGTAAATAAAAATGTAGGAGAAAATAAAATATATGATGTTGCGTAAAGGATTTGAACTTGTACATTTTAAAATTCAAAGTATAGCTTGAACCACTACACTAAATGTACTACATTAATATTTTTAGTACAATATATAATTTAAATATTTATTAAAATTATAAACGGTCCGGTCCGGTCCAAACGGCCGGTTTATGTACTCAAACTATGGACCAAACCAAATTATAAGGTTTGAAATTTACGGTCCGGCCGGCCGATTAATTCATTGCCAAACCGTGTACACCCCTATTGAATAGAGCTATTGTAGTTGACGGGCTTAAATACTATATAAAAATTCAATTCATTCTTATCATTAATGTAAAATGACATAGATCAATATTTTCGATTAATATGTGACAACTTTAACGTAGCCTATAATGCTATGAGTTGTGACCAAGTCATAAATTAAAATCTCATGCATATTATTATAAGTCAATTCTTGATGTTTATCACTTTCTATATGTTTTCTAGTGATTTGTTTGTTATACCTTGTTGTATCTAGGTTACGTACATCCACAAATGACTAAAACGAAAAAAGCAAAAATTTTAATTAAACCATCTCATCGTTCTTAATTTACGAGACAATTTTTATAAATAATATATTTTATTATTGTAAAATAAAACTTATATCAATACATTATTATCTTACAAAATTACATCTTTAAAAAATCAAATAATTCTAAAAGTGGGCTTCTGAAATATCATATATAATAAGGAGAATTTAGTAATAAAAATAAAAATGTAGGGTCCAACTATATAATGGGAAAAAAAAAATTAATTAATATTTTTAAATATAGATAATCTTGAAAGTTTGTTTAAATATATTATTTTTAAATTTTTTTTTAATTAACGTGCAAGATCAAATAAAGTCACATCGAAACAGAGAAAATAGCTATTACATCCAATTCTTGTAAATATATTTTTAGTTAACCCAGAAGAGCTAATCAAACTCTATATGAGTTTTGAAAAGTTTTGCTTTGTGTTTTAAGAACATTTAATAATGTAAATTATAATTTAATGTATTATATTTTTAAAAAATAATCCACCGTCTTGAAATATTTATGATTATTTAATTATGAATTCAAATGTTGGAAATCTCCCCAATCCTCCCTAAAAGTAAATCCCCATTTTTGAAAAAAAATTTACTGAAATGAAAAATAATGGTAGATAAAATATGATAGGATAGATTATTGGTTTATACAGATTGTAGCATTTCATTAAATAGATTTAACAATCACTGCTTGTTTGTTTCATTCAGGCCATGAAACACTTCACCAAAAAAAAAAAGGGGAAAAAAAGCATTCACTCCTAATTCCGGCTGAACAAAGCCTTGAGCTTACCCCGTTGCAGTCGCTCGAGCAGTTTTCCGGCGGCCGGAACCTCCATCTCCTTCAGCTTCTTCAGGTACCCGATCGCCCCGTACGACACCATCAGCCTCCTGCATTTCTTACTCGAGGAGAGTATGGCCAGGCTCGACACCGCGTATTTTTTCGCGGTGTTGTGAGGGCTGGGATCCAGCAGCGCCACCAAGTTCGGCACGCTCTTCTCCTCCCTCTTCACTTCCCGGCAGTTATGCGACGAAGCGGTCATCAAGCTGAACACCGCCTGCGCCGCCACCTCCCTCGCCCCGTTGGCTTTCGCCTCGAGCATTTTCACGAGCAATGGGATGCACCCGGCTTCGCCTATCGCTCTCTTCATCTCGGCCGAAGTGCTGATCCGGCAGATGGCTGCAGCTGCAGCTTGCTGCGCCCCGATGGAGCCGGACTTCAGCACGTGGACGAGCCGGGGGAGCAAGCCGAGGGCGATCAGAGCTTCCATCGGTACCAAGGTCACGACGTTTCGTAGAGCTACGACGGCCGGTTCTTGCGGCAGAGGGCCGTCTAGATAGACCAACAGGCTCCCGATCCCACCTTCCGAGATCACCGATCTCTTGAGGTCGTCGTTGCTCGACGTCAGATTCTGCAGGCACTCGGCCGCGTACTCCTTCGATCCGAGAAGGATTCCGCAATCGAGAAGATTGATCATCACTCTCACGATCCCTTCCTCGGCTAGGGCTTGACGCGTATCCGGGACAGCCGATATGTTCTTGAGCGTGCACGCCGACGCAGCCTGCGAGACCGAGTCGCCGGTCCGACAGATTTTGACCAGAGGCCTCACACCGCCGTGGCCGACGATCGACCGCGCCGTGTCGGCCGACATCGAGAGCCGCTGGAGGGCGATCGCCGCCTTCTCCTTACCCACAGCGATTCCCGATTCCACCAGCCTAATCAGAGGCGGGAGCACGCCTTCCGATACGAGCCAGTTCTCGCAGCTTCCCGATTCTGCAAGTGAACAGATCACTGTGACGGTCTTCTCCCGGATACGAGGAGACGTCGCCGTGAGCAGCTGGACCAACGCCGCGATATTGCTCCGGCCGATGACGGACAACACATTCTTCTCATCCTCCTTCATCACCTCCACCAAGCTATCCAAAGCTCTATGCTTCGCCTCCAGATGGCCTATCTGAAGCCGGGCGAGCAGCTCCTTCAAGTTTCCATGAACTGCAGCCGCCTCCGCCTCTGCAGCCGACGAAAACGACACCTCACCGAGCACTCCGGTCTTGATCAACAGCCCGCAATCGCGTAAATTCAAGTCTAGCTTCCCTGCAAGGGCATCAAGATCGCTCTGCATCTGAAGCTTCCCCTCATATTTCTCCTTCACACAGAGATCAGACAACCGAATCACTTCGCGCAACGTCTTCGACACAGCCTGCAGCTGCTCCTTGCAGAGTGCATTCTTGGAGAAGCAAGGATGGCTGGATAAATCCGACAACCGCGGCGGCACCTGCTCCAGCTTCGATATGATCATCTTCCACCTCCCGGGGAATCCCTTCACCTCCCTCGCCTTCTCCAATGCTGCCGGAACTAGCCCCTGCGCGCACGACAGCCATTCTTCCGTCGACAAGCCGTCAACCACAGAACTCTCTCCGCCGCCATCAACCATGATTGCAGTCAAAACTATCACCACAGCTGCAACCAAAACAGATATTAGATGTTGAATCAAGAGGAAGGAAACTTTCTTTCTAGGTAGCTTCTCAAATGAGCGAATATGGGCATAAAAAAATCAGAAGAAGTGGAGTAGTTGCAATCATCCAAGATTATATTATACATCATTCATTAATTAAAAAAAAAAGGTGGGGTTCAGATAAAGGGACTTCGAGAATCTTGCATGATCAAAATGCTTTGTTGCAGAAAATGAGAGCCGACAGAAGGATTTCTTAACTCCGTGGAATCATCATTTTATACGAATTAAGACACTAAATTCTACTGCCTTAAAACACCAGGGTAAGAAATACAATGATGAGAACTGTAGAAAGACAAAGAGATGAAAGGGAAAGAGAAACTCTCCAACAGCCGTCACTAACTTTCTACAAAAGCAGATAACTTCGATGACCAGTATGCCCTCGCACATGATGTTTGGTTATATAAAACACAGCAAGAAGCGGCGGAAATAAGTCAATTGCTAGGGGTAGAGTTGTACCACAAGCCAAAAAAAGGGACAAAAATCACAAAGACGGTAGCTTTACTTTTCAACTTGCGATTTCATCCGTCAAGACTACGATTTTTAACATTTTAAAAACACACGAAAATACAAATCTTGGGAGTTGGAGATAAAATAGTGCTTAAAATAGACGATGCTGGGAGGTTTTGGATAGCTGAGAGCACGCAATTGTGAGGCCTAAATCGTTTGAGCAGGCCCACAAACATAAATTTCAAGAATTGAGAAAGTTTATCTTCACAATATGTATTTGATAGGGAAAAAGACTTGGCTTTGAAGAGAAGATAGAAGTCTCCATCTCCAGTTGTACATATGTGTGCGTCTTTGAGTGAATATGCGTCATTTCTTTAACAGAGGGAAAGATAGAGAGAGAGAAGGAATCTGATAAACTGGATGCAATAAATACACAATGATGTAATAACATATGCTAACCTCAAATTGCTTTTGTCTTTTGCCTACCATTCAAGGCGCCTCAACACCTTTTTTCAGCCACCAAGCCCCAGCTTCTTCACTTTTTCTGCAAGCCCAAATCACATTCAGAAAAATAATTGATACAATCATGGTTCAATCTACATCATGCTCAAAATCTAGAGTCTCATGGAGCAAGAATGAAAAAATGACAAAACTTTATATGCAAAAATTCATACAACAAGCAAGTGGGAGAGAGAGGGAGAAAATATCACAAGTTTTAACTTTGAATCAAAAAAGAGAGATAGAATCTCACAGAGATCAGACCCACAGCATCAAAGTCGGCACACACACACTCGAGTTGAAAAGAGAGACAGAGAGAGGAGAGGAGACAATGAGAAAGTTTGTACCTTTCTTCTTTGAAGAGAACATGAGACTATAATAATAATGGAAGTTGAAACGGTCGACTACAGTAGCTATGCCACCGAAGAGAGAGAAAGGGAATCTAAAATTGAAAGAATTTTTGAAATGGAGGAAGAGAAGCCAGCAAAGCGCCAATGCCGTCAACCAAATCACTGAGTAGTAGTAGGAAACAGCTGACCCATTTTTTGAAACTTATTTAAAGAAATCGGAGCGTTGAGTCAAGCAAGCGGACAACCCCCCCCCCCCCCAAGGAAGAGAACAACCACTCCAGTTTAAAATTCCAAACAATATTTCAAAATCAAAACACTCCTATCCCTTTCTCTCTCATGGAAGCAGTTGTCAGAACTGTCTCCCACCGTTTCTCTCACTAATGTATACTGTATAGTATTTTTTAATGGGTTTGAAGCAAAATCAAATCAAATGTGAGAAATATGGTGCGTGTAGTGTGTGTGAGAAATATGGGGCGATGAATGTGGCATCGGACGGCCAGGATGGAGGGATGGAACACAGTGGATCTGACCGTTGAAATTTGAAAGTGCTTCGAGGAAACCGAGGGCGATGAGCTGACGTGGTAATGCCGTACGCCACGTAGGCGGGTGGGCTGCTATCGTGCGCTGGAGTATTGTTTCTGCACGTGTAGCAGAGGCATGGGTAGTGGAAAGACGTAACTGTCCTTGGATTAAGAAAAAGCGAAAGTCTGCAAAAAGGTATTATTACCTAATAAAAATGATTATTTTCTTTAGAGAATCCAGAATTTCTAATAATGAAAAAAAAAATGTAAATGAATTTCTGAATATGAAAATGTGGGTCCATTCTTTTTAAAATCATTTCAATTCAAATAAATAAAATTAAAAAGGCTAATTACTGTTAAAAATAAATATTTATAGTTGACTGCATTAAAAATGACTATTTTCACACATTAATATAAACTTAATTAGTTAAATTCCTTTGGATTTTCAGCAGTGATTGGACTCGGTAGCATATTTGGATGAGATTTTTTTTTAAATGGAAAGTTTTTCTTTATTGTTTAATTAATAGAATCACCCTTAATAATATTGCTTCTCACCATTTAAGCTAATCCTTGTGGAATTAATTTCTATTTACAGCAAATGCTGACTTTTCTCCCTCTAGCAATGAATTATTTTTGTTGGCTATATAAGGAAAAAAAAACTCTATTTTAAATATATATATATATATATATATATATATAGAATCTTAATCATAATGGTGGAGAATATTAATTTATGCTAAATAAGTAACTAATAAATAGAAGTTTTATCGATTTAGGACCCGAAAGATACTTTAATTATCGATCCAGGACCCAAAAAATTAAGAGTTGGTTTCCTGATAGATGGTCTCAATATTTTTTTTTTGTGAGACGGACCTTAATACATTATTTCGATAAATTAAATACATCATTTCATTTTTAAAAATTACATTATTTGCAACAAATAAATACATCATTTACAATAAAGAAACACATCATTTTATTAAATTCGTTTCGCAATAAAAATGGTGAAACATCATTTACAATGAAAAAACACATCATTTCATTAAATTCGTCTCACAATAAAAATGATGAGACCGTCTCATTTGAGAATTTGCCAAATATTAATTCTTAAGGATCTGAAAGATTAAAAAAGTTCTCAATTCAGGATCCGAGAGATCATACAATTCTCAATCTGGGACCTCAATATCAAATTCTGAATTGAGAATTTTTCGATCTTTCGGATCCTGAATTGACAAATCATCTTTCGGGTCCTGAATTGATAATTAAACTATCTTTTGGGTCTTGGATCGACAATTTTCCCTACTAAATAAAGAAAATAATCTATGAAACAATGAAAGGAACTGTTGATGTAATCTGAATTATATATATATATATATATATATATATATATATATATTTTGAAGAACATTTATAATAACAAAAATATTCATTTCTACAAATAAAAGATATGGAATCGATTATTTGTAAAAGAAAAGAAATTTAATTTGGGATGAGTTGACGAGATCGAGACGGCGTGCAAATGTGTGTTGAAACGTTGGAGAAAACGAAGCAGCTTTTTTCCATTTTTGAGTGCCTTATTATATCCATCCAATCTCCACAAAATCAAGATTTGCCTTCCCCAATTTTTCAAATTTTGAAAAATTGTCCTACTTCTACTATTCTACATATTTATATAAGTTTAATTATTTAAAATGGGCCAAATTGTGTCCTTTTTATAAATAAATTCCAAATGTAATCAAAAGTATGATTTTATGCACTGAAATAATTTTAAATTTGATTTGAAAATAAGATTTGTGATACTTAAATCAAATCTATTAGTTAAATTCAATTTTTCAACTAATTTAATAAATAAATGTGCATTACTATAAATAAATTGAGAAAAAAAATTAAAATCCAGTCGCACAAATTATTTGGAATGACTTTGGAATTTTTTTTTTGGCTGTCCCCAAGTTGACATTATTTATGTGTGTAATATATATATATATAAATTTGGATCGCACCCGGGTCGCTTCCGGTCGCCCTCGGGTTGAATATTATTTTTATACTCCCTTCGTCCCAAATTAATAGTTCTATTTCGAAATGATACAATAATCAATGTTTGTGAGTGTAGTGGAATTAATATTTTATTGGTGAGTGTGAAAAAAATTTATTCTTTTAGAAAATGAGACTAATAAATGTGATAAACCAAAAAGGAAAGTGACACTAATAAATTGGGACGGAGGGAATTTTTTTTAGACCAAGGTCGCACACGGGTCTCGTACACTCACACATATTATCTCACACAATACACATATTCTCTCTCAATATTTATTATTTTATTACTTACATTATTCCCAAAAAAAAATGATATTAATATAATAAAACACTGCACCTAAAAAAATTTAAAAAATATGTATTTTTAACTAATTTTGAGATTAGTGGTTATAATCGATAAATATATAGCCGAAATAGCAAGTCTAACATTTCTCTCTTTATATAATTTCAAAGTTCGAGTAATCACAAATTATTTTTCCTACATACTTCGACATGTATATCTAATCTTCTCATGCTCTTGTCATTCTTTTCTTTGAGATGCTAGTTCTGTCCTGTCAGATTAATCTTATTTCCAAGATGGAAAAAATACTCCTCTAAAATATTCATTCTATTACACTCATAAATATTGATTACTGTGCCGGTTCAAAATGGAACTAATGACCGGGACGAAGAGAGTATTATTATTATAAAGGCATGACTCACCCACCACTTTAATAATGTACTATAAACAGAAAACTTTATATAATTACTAAAATTCAATAAAATAAGACGAAACAGATAATTTAATATCATTATGCTAAAACAAGCAGTCAACACCCGAAAACGTTAGAAGATTTATTACACCGCAAGATTCCGACCATTAATTGGTAGACATTATTATTTAGTGAACATATGGATTGATAGATACATCTGTAGACCTGGTCCTCACCATGTGATTTAGACTTCTCACCAATTCATCAATTATTAGAGTAGAATTATTTGATCTTTCGTGACCTAAATTGACAAATCATCTTTCGAATGCTCAATCGATAATTAAATTATCTTTTCTCCTAATTATTATTTCATCATATAATCTAATTTCAAACCATAATAACATAGGGACTATTGTATTTATGTTTGGGTAAGGAAAAATATACAATATTTAACTAATGGGAAGGTCTTAGGTTATGCGGCCTAGACGGTTTATCCGGATTTTATTCATTAACTCAATCCAAACTCATTCAATATACTCTAATTGGGATAGGTAAACTCATTTGGGTATGAATAAAACTCGTCTAAACCATTTAAGCATGTCTAACGCAAGTTTTTGCCTTAACTAATACTCTCTCCGTCCCGGCTGAATTATCCTGGGTTGACCGGACACAATAACCAAGGAGTGTGATGGAAAGTAAGTTGAGTGAAATTAATATTTTATTGTTGAGTGTGAAAAAATTGCCATTTAAAGTAATGGGACAATTAAAGTGGGACGGACGAAACAATACGATGGGAATATATATTACGCTTAATTGGGTTTTCTTCAAGAATCTCTGAATTAGGCAGCACATGAAATTCAGAATTACAAATAGGTGTGTTTTAATGCAAAACATCTAGCAAAGGATTCTACATTCTTCCAGAATTCTGCAGATTTCACTAACACTACTACCACACAGACTAATGAATGAAAACAAATCAACTGCAAGAGAGATGCTACCAAATGCTTCCAGCTTTTTCTTGATCAAGATCGGGATCTTTCGCGTCCAGGCGGCGATCTTTCACGTGCAGGCGGCGATCTTTCACGAGCACGAGGTGAGCGGCTGTCGTATAAGTTCATAGATGTCAAAAAAACCATGAAACATCAAATCTGATGTAAATAAATATGATGAAATACCTCTGATATCTATCATTGACAGGGCTGGCGTCTCTTCCATAATCAGGACTGTTCCTCCGCTCGGGTCGAGAATTTGGTGCCGCACCATGACCATAATCAGGGCTGCCTCTGTCCCTCTGGTATGGGCTTGGAGAGCGCCCACCGCGACCGTATCCTCTTCCATCGGGAGGAGACCCATCTCGACCTCTCCTATCAGGGCTGTACCCGTTCCTCTTATCATCATCATCCCGTGTTGCATACTCCACAGAGATAACTCGGTCCATGAACTTGCTGCGATAGGAAATGCATGGCGTCAGATGACTCGGGGCCTCTAAAATATTGCTAACTCGAATAAAGGGTTGAAATGTAACATAGCTGAAGACTATCCTACACATCATTTATAGCTACCAGCATAAAATAATCTGATATAAAAGGAAAGCCATATATTCATGCTACAATTTTCTTATAAAAAGCAACGAATAAATCCTATAAAAGGAAACATCAAGATATCGAAATACGCCATGGAGTGTAATAATAGGCAAACCTATTGTTAGCACTTTCCAAAGCTCGAGTAGCATCCTCCTGCAACTCATATTGCACAAATGCAAAATTCCTTCTGATCCTGACATTTGATATTTTCCCATAATGTTCAAAGTGCCTTTCGAGGTCCCTGGTCCTTGTATTGACAGGGTCAAAGTTGATGACAAATAAAGTTTTTGAGGGCTTTGAGTTGGCTGAAGATCTCCTCGAGCTGTCAGACCTCCTGCCGCCACGTTCTTGCTGCAGATTAAAATTCAATGATGTAGGTCATTCAGTATACAAAGAGTGATGCATTTAATATATATCAAGCATGCGAAATGTTGACTGTTCCAAATATACCTTGGTCCACTCAACACGTAGTCGGCGTCCTTTTCGACCAAACTCTACCCTGTCAAGTTTCCTTATTGCATCCTCTGCATCCCGCTCGTCTTCCATATACACAAAAGCAAAGCCTATAGAGCCAAAAATATTATGAAAAAACACGCCAAAGTTCTTCAGTTGGAAGTAGATGCATGTATAGTTAAGATGCCTCCCAGTGAAGCCATTCAATTACCACATGGTTGAACAGATATTGCTACAGCCTATATCCTTACAAATCTGAGGGAGAAAGGTAAAAATATATACAAAGAAAACACAACACCTGCCACTGGATCCGGAATGAACATGTTATCTATGTTGAAACATGTCGGAAATTGAAGAGTGGGCAAAGTCATGAGGAATGCAAAAGGCAATGGTCTCAGGAAAGTGTAGAATGGTAGGGACCATGGCAGATCATATTGGTTCTTTCGAACAAATACAAGAACATGTATCTTGAACACAAGCCAGAAAATAAACGCAGAGAACCATCCATTGAGGAAGATCGTGGAATATCCAATCCTGCGCCAAAGAAACTATTGAGTATGGGGGTTTCACTACAGCAAAAAAGTGATTTTTTTTTCTTCTGGGAAATAACATGTGCAAACATTTTGCTAACATACAAATGAAATAACATATTTATCCTCCTCACAAAGGCAAGGGCTCCCTCCAAAGCCAATGAAAATTTATTCAACAGTCACTGATATAATCAATCTGCACCTTTGGCTATATCAGCCATTGCAATGAAAAGCACTACACTATCAACCTTGCATCAACTATTAGAGCAACGCACTAAAATGTTCACATACATACGACAACAAAATTTGGATTACAAAATTGAGCCACTATTAACTGAGAGCATCAATCATTCTGACCACGTAAACTCAGCACCGCAGCTATAAGGGGGATTTTTTTAGTTATACTGAATCAAGTTCCAAGAAATGGAAAGACAATCTATCCCATTTGATCCACGTCCACATTAACTATCAAGTATGATAAGTTAGTGACTCCTCATAATAAACTGCAACCTTACCAGATTTCATATCCACCCTGTCAACCCTCCCATATCTTTTAAAGAGACGTTCAACATCAGATTGGCGAGCATCAAACTCCAGATTCCCACAAAATACAGGCCTCATGATATTATGGAGCTTCCCTGCAAAAACAAAGCAACTTCATCCTTCACAATATCCATTTCAATTTTCAAAGTTAAGCTTTCTTAAAACACAAGAAAACTTAACCGAAATAACACAAGTTTTGAGAGAATATAAATATAAAACATATTCACACTAAACAATCTTCTACTATAGTAAATGTACAAAAGAACTCCAGCATTTTGCAGAAAAAAAAATTCAATTAATATTTACATAATTCTGAGCTTGAAAATAATGAAATTCAAATCTAAGGAAAAACTGTGTATTTTAAACAAAGAACCACTACAAAAAGCTATTTTCCCCCAAAGAAAGAGTCATTAACAATGCAAAGCCCCTAAAGTGACTAGTATCACTTAAAAAAGCCACAAAAATCTTCCAAAACAAAAGCAAAAGAGGAAACCACGAAATAAATGGAGCAGAGGAAGAAGCTTTCAACATAACTCAATTACCAGAGCTAGATTCAACGCTCAAAATCAAAATTTACAATCCAAAAATACCAAAAATCATGAAAAAGTCAAATACGCAAATTTAAGTTAGCTAATGCGCAGATCTGTCGAAATCCACAACCAGTATACGTAATCTAAACTCGAAAACTTTTTAACAAATCGACCTGAACATCCCAACGCATAAGATATGAAACAAAAGCCAGTAAGGTTTGAGAAAACTAGAGCTACGCATATCTACCAACACAAACACGTATAAACTCACGAACACGTGTATACAATCATACACGAACACAAATACGACGGAAAAAAGTCTACCTTTTCGAGCTTCGTTTCTTTCCTCTCAGCAAATCGCTGCGGTAGATGCCCTTGAATTAATGAGTTAGGGCAAATTTTTGAAAGTTAGACTAAAACGCCGTCGTCCGGGGATTGGGCCCTCTTGATTAAATCTGGGTCACTGTGGGCCTAGAATTTGGGCCTTTTCAAATTAATCCAACATTTTATTAATTCTTAAATTTTAATTGTGACTTTTTGTATAGCATATTAAAAATAGCATTGCTTTCATCTCTAACTAATTTAAAACTATAGTAAATTCTCAAATTTTTGGCCATGTATAAGCATTATTTTCTTGTGATAATATAACTACAATTTTTTTTTAAAAAAAAGAATGATGTTAGCATTAAATATTTCAGTTATATTTGTATGTATTTTGTTGGTTGGAACTTGGGCAGCATAATTCATTAGTTGACAAAGGGAAAAATCCAATGAACTTCCAAGTTGGAGCATTATGATTTTAACTCAAATATTTGTTGTGAGAAAAGGACCCAACATTTGATTATGTGAAGTGAAAGAAACATCTGACTAATATCTTTTGTGAAGGATTCAAAATATTTGGAGTTACATGCATTGGTTATGATATATTTGAGGTTGTAGGAATGTAGCTTCCATGGCCTGCTCTTAAGTTTCTTGATTAAACTATTGAGATCCCACAAAAAATATCAGCTTATAATTGTCCACATTCTTGCAATTTCTGCTCTATGGGTTCACTAAATTAGTTTATTTTTGTTGGTGATGAAATGTCCTGCTACATTGTACTTGCTCAAGTCACAGCTCTTGATATATAGGACAGTGATTACATTATAATATTCCTTAATTAATATCATAATTATAAGGAGTTTTATTGATTCAAGATCCGAAATATAGTTTAATTATCAATTCAGGACCCGAAAGATTAATTGTCAATTCAGAACCTGAAAAGATCACAAAAATTCTCATTGCAGGACCCGAAAGATCATACGAATTGAGAATCATATGATCATCCTGCATTGACAAATCATCTATCGGGTACTAAATTGATAATTTAACTATCTTTTGGATCCTGAATTGACAATTTTCCTAATTACAAAATGCATCTGTTTAGAACCGAAAATGCATTATTTAGTATAATATAGTTACTTGGAGCATTTTTTTTTGTGCAGGATTGATGCATTTTTAAAAAATGTACCAAATACACATAAAGAATATTATTGTATATAGGTTTTGATAAAAAAATGCGCCAATTCCACGTATAAAATGATCAGTGCATCAATTATGAACTACAAATAGTAGATTCTTTTGCATTTGTTTATGCATCTTTCAGTCATATATATATACATCCATATATATATATATATATAAATGAAGGGATTAAATACGAATAAATCCTCCCATGTGAAAAATGTGAAAAAAAGAATGAATCTTATTCATTGGATTTAAATAAATCGATGGTTGATATGCAATCAAGAAATATTGTAAACATAATCAAGCAATGTTCTTATTTTCTCACGGGAGACTTTTTTCTCATCGGATCCAGTGCATATATATATATTTATATATATATATTTGTTGAATAGCAACAAAACTACCAACTTGATGATAAAGAATGATGGGATTTTGTAAAGGAAAATCAAGTTGTGAATCATGGAGTCTGAAAATTCCAAATCAGAGTTCTTGCATTGAAAGACCTGTGAAGCAACAACTGCTGCTCCTACATTCACAGAGATGAACTCCGTTTGCTGTGTTTAATTATTTTTTAATGTACACGTTTTGTCTCTCTAAAGATGTTACATTCAACAGTAGTAATAACAAGCATGTAATGCAAAGCCTTTTCACCCTTTGGCAGAAAGGATTTAACTTCATCTTCTTCTTCTTTCTCAACTGCGACTAACTGAGTGCTTCTTCACCACTCACCCTCACTGAAAGTAGGCGGGACTACAACCGAAGACGAAACCTTGAATCTCTTGCTGCTCGATCCCTCCGTGGAGCTTGCACCACCACTCATCACCTCAGGGCTACTCATCCACCCCATCCCTTGATCACCAAAGCTGTATACCTCGCTCATCTCCGACCCATCCGAGTCCAAGCAGGCCGGGTGGCGAAACCCCGGCCATTCGCCGGTCTCATCGCAGACATGAGGGACAACCACGCTCGGTTGGACAGACTTCTCGATTTTCTTGATATCCACATGGCTGTGGCTGTAGCCTTTGAAGTGGAAGATGCTTGCAAAGGTGAAGTGGTCGCTCACTCTGCTCTTTGCTGCCTTGTTTTCGGAGTTTCGGGCCATGATATTCTGCAGATTCTTGCTCAACTTAGCTTTCAAGGAGGAGAAGCTGAGCCCATGCCTGTTGATATCAGCTGATTCTGCTCCAGTTGTGTTTGAAGCAAAGTTGGTGCGTGCATTGTCGCCACGGAGGGCTCGGGCCGCCTCGTCGTAGGCTCGAGCCGCCTCCTCGGGGGTGTCGTAAGTCCCGAGCCATAGCCGCACGCGTTGTGATGAGTCCTTGATCTCTGCAACCCATCTCCCTGATGGCCTTTGCCTCACTCCCACGAATCTACGCGCCGCCGCCGCCGTCGGCCTTGATGCCTGCAGCTTGCTCGTGTTGTTGCTGGCCATGAGTTTGCTTTTTTTTTTTTTTTTTTTTTTTTTTTTAAGAATGTAAGAGAAGTTGATTGTTTGTGTGTTTGTTGGAGTTGGGAGTCTTGGTTAATTTTTTGCATGTTGGTGGTGTATTTATAACTCAAAAGTGTGAATCTTGAAAAATTCTTCTCCATTATTTGTTTCTTGTCCACATTCGAGATGATCATGTGTTTTTTATATTATTTTTTTTTTTGATTAAATCATTTATAAATTCGATCAGTTTGGTCTGATCTGCAACATGCGTAGCTGCTGAAAACTCTTATTTTAAAAATAAAATGGAGATAGCATCATTCCACATGCAAACAAAGTTGGCTGAATTAATAAACTAACCTACTCGCTGATGCCAAGTTATCGGTACCCCTCATTTTTAAGTAGACGAGAGATTCAAAATCGAACATATACTCAATTTAGGCCATCTATATCTATATCTATATAATATACTAAAGAAGTTCCGGTCAATTCCCTCCAAAATTCTAAAAGACCGTGCACATTAAAAAGCTCTAATAAAAGCCTAAATGTATTTTTCCTTTACAATTTTTGTATTTGTATAAAATTTATTTATTCTAATATATTAATATTTTCAATCATAAAATAAGTCTTTATTTAATATTTTATAACAACATTATATAATTATAAATATATTTAATATTATAATAATATAATATTTTAAAATAAGAATAATAATATTATAATAGTTTTGTTTAATATGATCATTATTAAAAATAATGAATATTTAAAATAATAATAGAATAAATAAAAGATAATTATAAAATAACATAAGATAAAAAAAATAGGAAATAAATAATTTGTTATTGAGATTTGCGAATGATAAATGAGAATGAAATCCACTATTTTGGAGGGTTTGTAATTTCATAATATTTGAGTATCATTCTCAATCATACATTTTCATTTCTTTCAACTGAATCCACCAACCTAATGAATCACTATTATATTATTAAAGCTCTAATAATATACTAAAGGAGTTCCAGCTTTTCCCTCCAATTTTTTAGTAATATACTAAAGGAGTTCCAGCTTTTCCCTCCAATTTTTTTGAAAAGCGCGAAAATATTAAAAAAATATTTAATAAATTATTATTGTTTTTACAATTATTAAGTTATGATTAAAATATCTCAATATATATATAATATATTGTGAGCAAGCACATATAAAATGTGTTTTTGAAAGAATTATTAGATATTAATTTTATTTAAAATTTATTTCATAAAATTATATTCAATAATAATTTAGTTTTACAAGATTATTAAAAACATTGCATAAATGCAATTATTCAACAAATTAACTTTAGTATTTTTAAATTGCAAAAATTATTTGAAACAAAAGACTAAACAAACATGTTTGCAATGTAATTGAATATTAAGATTCTCATTTTATTATATTAATTTCAAAAGTCATATTATTTTCAAGAATTAATGCATTTTAATTTATAATATTTATTTTATTTTACAATATCGTAACATTTATAATTTTATATGTTAGACATTGAGTCGATAAATGAACTAACTTAAAAATTAAACTATAATTTTCGGTGTAAGATATTAAATTAAAAATATAGATAAATATTGTGAGTTAAATTATAATTTTGTAAACACTATGTCATGTTTGTAAAGTTGACAAATGTTAGGAGTGTAAATTCAAATACTTTTATTTTGAGTACAATTCTGAATAAATAATATATGTGGTGATAATTTATTAGACAAATTTAATATTTTTGATAGATTTTTATACAATATGTAATTAGTATTATTTTAAGCAAACTATTATAATATATTCACTGAAACATAAGTTATTATTCAATAAAATATATAATATTATTACCATAATATTTTAAATTAGATTATTTAATTTATTTTGAAATAAAATTGTTTGCGTAACGCGCACGAGTGTAAATCTAGTAATAATTAAGTATTTTTCGTGTTTTCCAGCTAAACCGGATCACGAGCTATGCGAGTTGCTTGTTGAACCGTGTCTTTAATTATCATTTATTTGGATGGGATTAGTAAAATAGTTTACAAACGGATGGATGGGGAATGATTATAAAAGCAACGTGGCGTGTCGTTTGTGGCGTTGCTTTCCCTTTGAAAGATGATTTTTGTCCATTTTCGACAACTGATCTCATCATATAACGCAGCTTTGGATTCCTTACACTCTCATTCCCTTCTCATTTTGTCTCCTTCTAACATCTACTACTCTTATTACAACACTTTGCATAACCTTGTTAAACCATGCCAATAGTCCAAAAGATCATGAATTCGAATCCCGGCAACTTGTAATATTTCGAACAACGAGTAGTGTATATGAGTCGACTCGGTTTGCAAACTTACTAAGATATACATCAGTTCAAAGACAATTCGAAATCAACTCAATGTTCAAGCTCGGCTTTTTGAATGATTGTCGGAACTTAAATTCTAGTTCAAAGATTCTGTATTAGATAGACTAACGAACCTTATAGAGTTCGAGCTTGAATCAAAACTAAGCTCACGATCTCATCAAATTTAATATAATTTTAAATATAAATTTATTTTTTTAATTATAAATAATTTAAATTTTTTATTAAAATAATTAATTTCAAAACGAAGTTCAATCAAATTGAGCTCAAATACAAACATCAAACCTTTTATCGAGCTCGAATTTGAATATGCTCGACTCGATTGGGCTCATAACTACCCATGATTAAAACCTTGATCAAATAAGTTCAAAAGGCTATCTAATTAGTACTGTGCAGCCTGCATTTGTTGACATCTAATTGGATTTTTTTTATATATTACAATACATTAAAATAGTTCATTAAAATCCACAAACTTAGTCTAATTTAGTTTAATAATACAAAAATTAAAAAATTAGGATAGATTTCTCTAAATAAAAAAATTAAGATAAACTCTATATTTAAGAAAATTTGAAAATATTTTGAAGATAAACTCTATATGAAAGAAAAAAATACTCCCTCCGTCCCACATTAATATTCTCATTCGCTTTTGGCACAATAACCAAGGCATGCGAGTGTAGAATGAGTTGAGTGGAATTAATATTTTATTGTTGAGTTTCAAAAAATTACTCTTATTAGAAATGAGATTATTAAAGTGGAACGCACTAAAATGAAAAATGAGACTATTAAAGTGGGACGGAGGGAGTAATAAAAAAGGGTCTGAAATTTATGATGATGATAAAAATGTGAGCCAGTAGAAAGTGGACAGAAAATAGTGGAGATTTTCTTGAAGTTGCCACACCCACAAAAATGGTGGCGGCTGTTGCCGGGCTTCTCTCCTTCTCCTCCACCATTCCCTCTCTCTCGCCGCCGCTTCCTCGTCTCCGATTCTCTGCCACCGTACCCAAAACGCTTACTAGTAAGTGCAAGTGCTGATGCTCTAAAGATGTAGTAAAGACTCCATTTTTCACCCGAGAGAAGTGTGTTTCGAATGTCAAGTTTTTTTTGCAAGTGAATTAAAGATTGGAATGAATTGTTTTATGTGTTTGTATCCTATCTATTGTTTCATTTTTTCTGGTTTAAGTTAGAGAAACAGAGACAGTGAATATTTGGGTCTATGAGATTGAAAGTGTGTTTGATTCTTGTCACAAATATAATGAATAAAAATGCAATTTGCAGAGGCATCAATGACAATGAGCGAGGACCCAATTCGTGAATGGATTCTGTCTGAAGGAAAGGCAACCCAAATAACCGGCACTCGTTCGGTTGGTGGAGGTTGCATCAATCGTGCTTATCGTTATGAGACAGATGCTGGCCCCTTCTTTGTTAAAACAAACAGGTTTAGCTTGTTACTTCATAGATTCATTGCCCCAAGTATGAACAATGGCAGGAAATGGCTCTTTCAATACAAAAATGAGTAGTTCCTTTATATTTCATGTTGATGAATGTGTTCCATGGTTGGGAATCTATAATTTCATTGCTTCTTCTTGGAATTTGTTAACTTAAAATGCTGAGGAATGAGGTGGGACCTTGCATTTGATCCTCTTACATGTTAGACATTTCCAATGGTGCAGTGATTGAAAATATATGAAAATTAAATGACATCCACAGATGATAAGTCCTGCAAAAGTCATGAAGTTTTTGATCTGATATTCTTGATTCCTGTACAGGAGCATTGGGCCATCAATGTTTGAGGGAGAGGTTCTGGGCCTCAGCGCGATGTATGAAACTAGAACTATACGCGTGCCTCAGCCATATAAGGTAGGGAAGATGCATTTTCTTCCTTACTGCATATATGCTAGTATATAGCTGGTATTGATGTACTTAACTAGTTCTAATTTTTACTTTTGAGCTTTTCTTTACTTTTTTTTTTCCCTCTACGCTCTTAGTTTGGACCTCTGCCCTCTGGCGGCTCATACATTATCATGGAATTTATCGAATTTGGTGGATCTAGGGGCGATCAAGTGAGGACTTAATTTAATCTTCTTTCTTCCAAGCTAGTTATTCTGTTGCTTTCATTTGACATTTTCCCAGTCCTTAGGCTGCATTGGGAAGGAAACTTGCTGAGATGCATAAAGCAGGAAAGTCTACGAAAGGCTTTGGTTTCGATGTTGACAATACAATTGGAAGGTATCCTTCACATATTCAAATGAATTCCCTAGCTTAGCTAAGTTAAGCAAATAGATGTATCAATGTTACTATTACTATATTGTTCGTCTTCTTCTTCTTCAGCTAAAACCCCTAGTTGCTTACATCTGCTAAGATAAAAACGTAATCTAACATTGCCAACTCAATGCACGAACATTGTTAACCTCGATTTACAATTGCACCACTTAGCTAAGAGTTCAAAAGTATAATCTGTGCAGTACTCCACAGATGAACACGTGGACGTCGGACTGGATCGAGTTTTATGGAGTTCATAGACTGGGATACCAATTGAAGTTGGCACGGCAACAGTTTGGTGATTCCTTAATTCATGAAAAAGGTAATTCTCTTCTTAATGTTATTTACTCCCTCCGTCCCATGTAATTAGTCCCATTTGGTTTTGGCACGATAACCAATGTTAGTGAGTGTAGTGGAATTAATATTTTATTGATGAGTGTAAAAAAGTTTGCCATTTTAGGAAATGGGACAATTAGATGGGACGGACAAAAAAGGCAAATGGGACTAATTTCGTGGGACAGAGGGAGTATAAAAAAATAGTTGTTTGTTCATTTTAAAGGTTGTGTTTTTATGTTTTTTCACATTTCTTATATTACTTTTCTGCAGTCATATAGATTAGACCAATGGTTTTTACTAGGTTCGATTTTTGTGCTTGTGAAGGACAAAGACTCATAAAAAACATGGCACCTCTATTTGATGGTGCTATACTTGAGCCTTGCTTGTTACATGGAGACTTATGGAGTGGTAACATTAGCTACGACAAAAATGGCGAACCTCTCATACTCGACCCAGCTTGTTACTGTAAGTCATCTTTGGGCAATTCTTCCATTAATTTCAATAGGGGTGTACATGATTCGGCCAAAGATGGCCAAGTCAAAATAACTTGGCTAGTTTAGCCGGTTTGAGATGAGCATTTTGGCCGGTCGGTTTGAAAAATTCAAGCTTGATGATATTAGTTTGGCCGACAGTTTAAAGCATGAAACACTGTGTGTGGATATATTTGATCAAGTAGCAATGGATCAGGATGGACACATGAAACCTCGACCTCGTGAACTTGGTTAGGCCTAAGTGTCCTAATCAAACAACTGGTTTCTACTTTCTACATTGTTGCAGATGGACACAACGAGGCGGAGTTTGGAATGTCGTGGTGTGCTGGATTCGGAGGATCATTTTACGCTGCCTACTTTGAGGTGGAAGGCTGGTTCATCTTCTGTTTCAAGGTAATCTGATGAATGCTTGCATGCTGATGTAGTTGTGTGGTTTTTGGTGGTGTCCGTCAGGTGATGCCGAAGCAACCGGGTTTTGACGAGAGGGTGGATCTTTACAAGCTGTATCACTATTTGAATCACTACAATTTGTTCGGCCCGGGTTACCGGCCGTCCGCCATGTCCATAATCGACGACTATCTGAGGATGTTGGGAGCTTAGCTAAAGCTTTGCTTGTCTGGTTTGTACATTGTGTGTTCTTTCTTGCACCTTGTGTATGTTTTGGCTTTATATCTCTGCTTAAAGCTTTTCTTTTTTGCAATTCTCATGTACTAAAAAGTTGTTGATTATACAAATTATTTAGCCTCTCATTTTTGTATTCGAATTTCCAACACCCAACTCTGCTGCTTTAGAGTGCAGCCCTAATGGCAAAGCACACCTCCCCGTCTACGGCGGACCACCGTCGCAGCTCCTCTAGATCCACTCCACCCGCCACTGCCCATCTCTTCCTCGCACCAACACCCTCTGTCGGGGGATTTGGATTCTCTGTTGTGCACATAGGCATTCCATGTTGTGCCTATGTGAATTGTTTTAGATTTTACTTAATTAGTTTTTTATTGATTGTTAGGAACAACATTCCATATTGTACCTAAGTGTACAACAGACGATCCCAATCCCTCTGCCAGGGGCTTATTGAGAATTCAGCCTCCTCGGTGAGCGCGAGAAGATAGAGGATGAGGAGCAGAATACATTTAGAGGTGGCCAAATGAAACCTAAACCGCCCGAACCGGCCCTGAACTTGCCCGCCGGTTCACGGTTCCAAACCGGAACCGGAACCTTATTTTGACGGGCCGGTTCAGGTTCCACCCCCTAATCGGAGCCGGCGGTTCGGAACCACCGAAAAAAAAAATTAAAAAAAATGAAATCGATCAATGACAACGCGTCACGTCACCTCGAACCGTCAGTTTCAAACCGGAACTGAACAGGAACCGTGTTGAAACGGAACTGCAAAAAGTAGGGCCAGTTCAGGTTCCACATTTCTGGAACCGCCGAACCGACGGTTCCGTACCGGAACTAGCCCTGAACCGACCGTGGCCACCTCTAAATAAATTGAGTAAAATTTAAGGTTGAGCAAAATTGAATTGCGAATCGTAAACCGTGAACCAAATAGAACCGAAGGATTTTGGGTGGATTCAGGTCCGTCTGGGTTGAGGTTTGGTTTCAACCCAAACAGAACCTATGTTCGGTTCGGCTGGGATGTTTAGAGTTTGGTCCAACCCGAACTACCATAAACCAAGTGTTCGGTTTGGGTGGGAGGGTTCAAACAGTTTGAGTTGGGTTTTCCAAAATATTTGGGTTGGCAGTTTAGGTGGATTGGTTTCAATTTCAACCCAAACCGCCCTTTGCACAACCCTAAGTAAAATAAGAAGAGCCACCTAAATGTAACACTCACATGAGTCGGATCAACATGCATGATAATGCTCATGCGTTTTCATTGAACAACATTCACCACCACTCCAACTAGGCATCATCTTCATATTCTCATATATATATATATAGGCATCTAATCATATACAATATTGTTGTATATATATATATATATATATAGATAGATAGTTTCTTAATGCTACTCATCATGGACTGTAAAGGGTATCATCCAATTCTAGAAAATCAAACTGATCGCACGCATTCTCTACCACAGAATCACCATCTTGGTAAAACATCTCATCATCCAAATCTTGGAGCATCTGAGGCAACGGTGATGGCGGAGAACAATGCTGCTGCAACATATCATCCACCGCCAATGCTGCCCGGCTTTCATCATTTCCACTTGCTTCCGGCTTTGGCAACGACAGATCTTCCCGATGAGGATACATCGACGAGGTTGATGATTGCTGGACGCCGCTGCTGCTTAGAGTTGGAGAAAACTCATCATCTGTTTTGATCTTCTTGATCGGACCATAATCAATTTTGTTCCCGTCGAATCTGTATCCCACGAATTTGCTAGACGCGGTGCTGCTTCTGTCGCTGTTGAGACGTGAGGCTCCAGTTGTTGGGTAGAACTTGCACCTCGATATGGAGCCATATGAGTGTTTTCTGCTTGTGCTCATGTATTTCAGCTTAGACTCTTTGATGGAGGAGATGGAGCTCTGTGGAAATGCCGGCAAATTTGCCCGAAAAGCGGCGAGACTCGAAGCCGTCGGCGATGTCAGAACACCCAAGCCCTGGACCTGACTCTTCATGTTGCCACGATACTTCTGCAAAAGATCAAATTCTCTTTGTTGTATCAAAAGTTTCATTAGGGATGGAAAAATATCGAAATACCGAACATATCGTATCGAAAAGATACCAAAATTATTGAATTTTTTTGATATACCGATATATTTGATAAGGTATCATACCGTATCAAAAATTTTCGGTACGATAACGATATGACCATCCTAATATTTTAAGGTATACCAACATATATGTCGTACCGAAAATGTAATAAAAAAATTTGTTTTTATTTTTTAATTTTAAAACTACAAACTAAAAAATAAATCCTATATTCTCTCTTCACCTAACAATATTATTGTTATAAACATAATTCTTGAATAAATATCAACATAATAAATAGTAATAATTAAAGTAAATCAAATCTTTATTAAATGTTAAAGTTATATAGAAAGAATGATAATAAGATAAATGCTATATAAATTATGTCATATTAAAAACAAATTGAAATTATATTTCCAAAAATTTAACATACCGATATAAATTATCTCATATCGAAATCATATCGAAAATTCAGCATACCAGACTAAAGTATACCGAAAACTTTGATACATTACAATAATAATATGAATTTTTTCTTATTCCGTAAACTTTGGTATGGTATAAGGTATGGAGGAAAAAATTCCGGTATAATGTATTGAACCATCACTAAGTCCTCAAGTGGCAAAAATATTGAAAAAAATACTGAAATCTTGGTATACTGTTATTTTCACTGGAGTATGATACTATATCCGAGAGTTTTTCAGACAAAAGCATGAGATTCTAAAACATTTATGATAAGAGATCTTTCTCATTAATAGTCTGAAAATCACACAACATTAAAATTAGAGATCACATTAAAATCACACAACACTAAAAAGAAACCTGCAAATGGCTGGCAACTTGCTCCCTTGTAAGCCAGGGAATACCCATAACTTCGACTATCTTCTTCGGAAACGCAGCTGCAGCAAACAAAGGAGATATGTATTGATGGAATGAAATACGGGATACTCAAAAACGTCGAAAACAGTATAAAGAGACAATCTTCTTACTCTCATAGCCCCCCAGTCTGTCAACAGCATCCACGAATTTTCGATGCATCTCAACTGTCCAAGCGACCCTTTGCTTCTTTCCTTTAGGGCAACTGTCTCTGCTGGCTTCCTCCGCATCATTAGATGAGGAGGAAGCCTTGTTTGCTTCAACGGGAGCATTAGAAACCGAAGCTCTCTCGACATTTTCTGCTGCCATTCTGTGTTTCACCATTAGTTTTGCCTTCTCCAGAAGAAGGGAGAAACTTATTATGCTCAAACCATTCAACGCGTAAGCTGAGAAACTGAACAGCTTGCCTCCTGGCTCGATGTTCTGAGAGTTGCCAATCGCTGCAAGCACGATGAGGTGATGCCACATCAAGTTCAGTGATTCGAACACAGAAGTCGAGGAGCTTATGATAAGAAGTTTGTTTTGTCTGCTTACCCAAAACATTCAAGTTCAACTTTTGCTCGATATTTTGGATGATTGCAAGGCCTTCTGATTTCAACTTACGAACATTTGTAATAACGAGATCGAGCCTGTCCTTGTTCTCCCATATTGCATGTAAAGCATCGTAAACAGTTCCAGTGTGCAAAACTGATCAAGAGAAACAGAAATCACTTTGTTTTTGCAGATTTCAAAGCTAAAAGGGGTAGTTTTTCTTCTATCTGTACCTTGATAATTGCAGCATCGAAGCAGCTCCGCCACAATGTTCTGGCATGGTTGATCATCATTGACTACAAGAATCCCAATTGAGAGAATAACTTCATTGCCATCTACATTTGGATACTGTATGATAAAAAATAAAAATAAAAAACAAAAATAGAGAGATTCTTGATGTAGACAATCGTAGACAAAAAGGAAAGATGTCTGAACTTGATACTAAAAGAGATTAAATGACTTACCATGTTGCTGAATTCTATGAATTCATGCAGATAAATTGGAGTTCAAGAGATAATCTGTGACAATCTCACAGAAACAAGATGAATGTTGATTGATGAACTGAAAAACAAATATAGTTTCTTGAAATGGGAAGGGCCAATGACAATATAATGTAACAATCTCACTGAAATTTTGGAAAGTCAGAAACTAAACAACTACAGGAAAGAAGAGATATTAAATAGAGAAAATGGACATCTAGGTGCAAACTTAAGATACATGTCTAAACAGTGCCTCTTGTGCAAAAGGCATGCAATACAAAGATTCTGCATTAATTTCTAATTACTACCCCGCATATGAGCAAAAATCTGAGTTATTCACGCCTGTTCGATTGAGTTATGTAGGCATTAAAAACATATCATGACATAGACACGAAAATTAAATTCTTCCAAATGTGAGAGAGAGAGAGAGGGCTAAACATGAAGGGCTACTTACACTAGCAGAGAAGTATCAATATCAACAAAGCCAAAACAGGAAAACTGAAACTTGATGTAAGATTAATGTAGCCTTATTTACAGATGATACTACGGTAGCTGAATTATTCAAATAGCAGGCGGCGCCTGACTGACTTGGAAAGTCTTGAACTTGAATCTTTCCTTTTGCTGTCAGAGGAATCACAACCCTTCTCAACATTCTCAGCAGGCATGATCGGGCTACGCAATTTGGAGGAACGATAAAACTCGGTGATATTTAACTGCACTCCACGAGATGCTACTGGTTCTGTTTTCTCAGGCGTTGAGTAATCTGAGATTGATTTCTTTTTTCGTGATTTCATTTCTTTCAACTCCTGTCAAATATAAAGGATTATTCTCAGCATGCAGAAGAAAGGAAAAAAATTTCTCCATTTTTTGTCACGGATGTTTTTCTCACCTTTTCCTTCAAAAATTGGTTGACTACTTCTGGAAAAGCCTTTCGCACAAGCTCCATATCTTCATCAGTCGACAAAAAGCAACCTCCGTTGTCAATGTGGATATAAGGGGCATCTGTGTCTTCAATCAAATCATGAGATTCATCAAGGTCTGGAGCTGACTGCATATCAGATTCTTCAGAAATGGGGTGGACAGCATCACTAAGGCTGGCAGCCGCTTTCTTCCATTTAACAACATAGGATTGGTGTCCGTATCTTGTTTTAATACGCTGAATGCTATGAAACTCGTATAATTGACAGAGTAAGTTAGTCGTTGGACTCGAGGCCATTTCTCTCAAATACATAGTTGATAACACCGGAATCAATCTTTGCCTAATGTAAGATGGCTCCCAGTTTTGGTGATAAGCAAGGTAGTCAACCAGCATTTCCGTGTCAGGGCTTGCCCATCGTACATGTGGCATATCATCTGGTGCAAAGCCAAAAAAGAAAAGATTAAAAACTGGTTTACATGAGAGACCAAGATATAGCTTGAGGCAATGGGGGGGAAGAGAAAAAAAAAAAAAACCACCAGAACGTAGGGATCATAATATGGTAGAAATATCACAGAAATCTAGAAACAGCAGCCATACTAACACCCTTTGATCTAATTTGCTGAACCATCAAGACATCACTGATTTCATCATCTTCTCATTTCTTTCAATCAGCATATTTTTGGGGTAATTAATTTAAAAAAAAAAAAAAAAACATGAGAACATACCAATTCCATTATGGTTGCTCAGGTACATCTGTATGATTTCATCATTCGGGAAGTTTTTCTCTGATGCAATCTTTCGGCAAACTGTAAGTTTCCAAGAAGCATCTTTCTTCTTTGCTTTTTCTTCCCTGTCCTGACATCAGAAAGCACACTAAGTTTAAGAAAAAGCTCGAGCAGAAATTTAAAATTGACCTTCAAAAGAAGAAATACGAAGGATCAAAATGAGGCACGTTTAAAGCAGCGAAGCCTTCTTAATGCTGTACCGAGTCACATGATGTGCAGAAACATTTGAATCCCACTGGTTTCTGCAAGCAACTCTGTCCAGCATTTGAATTGCAATATTCACAAGAAGACTTGATATGGGCTTTCTTTTTGCCTGGATGGCCGCAGCGAGAACAGTGAGGGAGTCTTAGCTTCAGGGATTTTGTATCAGAAAAGCTTGCAGATTCATCTCCTACACTTTCAGGTTCCTGGATCACCAGTGAATCTCCTCCTGCTACATCATGCAACCTATGCAACATGCAATACATAATCAAGCAGCATTATTAAAAGAGTAAACATTGCGAGTGCATTATAGATCAATAAGAATGGAGAGAGTAAGAAATAAAAACCTGTTCAAGATTTCACCGTCATTGAAATGTTTGACGAAACGAACTGCTGTATCAAGTCCAATTCCCATTATACCATTTAAATCGTGATCGTTTCCGACCATCAAAGAAACAGCTATCAAGTGATTTCTCCCTAGATGAAGACCTGCCTCAATATCAGACATATAGTAGCACTCAAAAGGCTCCTGCCCAAGAAAGGGAAGTTACATTACTTTCGGCCATAGAAAAAAAAAAAAAAAAAATATCAGAATTGATCAACAAAAAAAGAACTCTTTAATGTTAGATGGATATTATGCTATAATGGAACTCTTTAAACATTGTTGTATTGTTATAAATAGAGTAAGCAAGAGTAATTCATCGAGAAAACATCGCTTAGAATGGGATCACAACTAAGAGCACTTACTTTCGAGTTTGGTTGGATTTGCTTGACCACACACTGGGCACCATATAGAAGCGCATCACTGTCAGCGGTAATACAAGCATCCACGAGTCCTTCTCTATTTAGCTGGGCACAGAGAGCTTCAGCTTCCCCTTTTGCTTTCAAAATAGGCATTCCAAGGAGTTCAAGTAATTCCTACAAAAACACGAGGAACTATCCGATAACTCTAGAACAATCCAACCAGGATGTAAAATTAGCAGCACAAAATTAACAAACTTCATCTAGTTTCCAAATCGAAACAAGAATGTTCAACTTTAATGAGGACAGTGACATACAATACAACATTTTAAAAAATAACAATAATGATAAAATGAAACCAAGATCATTTTCTGTGCATGCTCAGACTGCAAAGATGATCCTATAAACTCCGACCACAATGAGCTAGTATCGTATGATATTCATGCAAGGAGCCTGAGCAGTCAGAATGCATCTCCCAAAGCATATACACGGCGGATAAAATAGTTTATTAGTGCAAGTAGCTTCATTATAAAACACCTGAATTAGAGACATACAGCATAAAAGAGGACAGATCAAGTGACGAGCATCTATTCGAGAAAACAATAACCAACATAAGAAGATCAGAAAGCAGTAAAATGCAAATCCCATTTCCAAAACAATACAATGTTCAGTGAACTCAACTCACCACACATTCTGCAATATATTTCTTAAATGCTCGATTCCTTTCAACTGATACACCTTTCTCTGCCTCTGGCAAACTTGACAGGTCAATACCCGATGATCTGAAAAATCGCATTATCCTTGCCTGAGATTTTAGCGGCGACGGAGTCCCATCAAGTACAAAGACCGGATACGCTCCAAACTGTTTCGATCACCCAAGGTCATGAATTTCATCCCCCAGTGCAGCAATTTTAATATCATGAAACAAAAAATCATATCCAGATATACATCAAGAAATTATCATGTACATTGCCTATATAAAAAATATTACTATCAAACACCAAACCCCCACCCAAAGAAAAACAATTTCAAAATATTAAAAATCACTATTTTTTCCTTCTCTTAAACTAAAACCAAGTTGAATCAAAGATAAGAGCAACATATCTTCCAAAGAGAAGCAGAAACTAGAAGGGACTTGAAAAAACAAGAAAACACTGGAAAACATAAAACTAGTTTTTTTATTAGAAAAAAAAAAAAAAAAAAAAAAAGTTCTTTCAAAGGAGTGTTGTACTTGTACAGCGAACAATGGCAAGGCTTTTACCTTCGAGAAAAGATTGACTGTCCGGAAAAAGGTTAGACGTATATGAGGGTTTCTAGTGTACCCTTTAATGGCGGTCTCATGCTGCACAACCCAGTATGACAGGTCCACTGCGACACGTTTGTTCCTCAAGAACTCAAATCCTTCGAATCTGGCGTAGGGTTTGAGCAAATCCCAGAAATTCCCTCCAACTCCCATTTCAATTAGAGTTGACAGAGAGTGGAAATTGCGGATCACTGCACGATCGTAGCTTGAGGTTCGTCGTCGTTGGGGGTAACAGAGAGAGAAGTGAGAAGAGTAAAATTTAATTTTTAACGAATTTGTAACCAACATGGGAAAATTAAGATTTTTAACCGTTGTGGAACGAGTGGGGCGTTCCAATTCTTGGCATCAAGATTTGATTTCTCTCGCTTAATTTAGGCCCAGTTTTGCATGCATCCTTAGCCCAAAACCCTAATTTCTCTGGATTGGGAATGCCAAATAATGTTTTTGTTTTATATTTTTAAAAATAGAATGAATGAATTTAAAATCCAGATATTCTTAGACTATCTCTACTAGCAACTAACACAACCCCAATTTAATAATAAAATATTATTTTTTTTCTCTTCCACCTACACAACCCAACTTAATTTCTGCTCTAGCAATGACATCCACCCAGCCTAAATTATATATATTTTTTATATTATATTTCAATTTATTTATAAATCTTTCTAATTATATATTTATATAAAATATAAAATTATAAGGCAAAAACTTGCGTTAGGCAGGCCTAAACGGTTTAAGCGGGTTTTATCCTACCCAAATGGGTTGATCCATCCCAAATAGGGTATATTATATGGGTTTGGGCTTGAGTTAATGGATAAAACCCGCCTAAATTGTTTAGGTCTGTCTAACCCAAGACCTTCCCAAACTATAATAATAATATTTAATATGGATTCATAACTAGATGTTAGAAAGAAGAAACACTAGAAAAAACAGAAATTGAGTTTGTGAAAGAAAATGTATGAATATTAAATCATTTTATAGAGAAAAAATATGAATTTTGAATACAATATTAGTTTCTTCAAATAACATAATTAATTATAATTATAAAAAGTTGTTGTAGGTTGTTAAAAGAATTTATTTAAATTAATAACAAATTAAAAATTACAAGAATTTGAATATAATGTTAAAAGAGTTAGAAAATAGAGTTTTAATTTCACTACAGAAATATAATTAATATTAGACTCTATTTATAAATAAAAAATAAATATGAATTATAATATAACTTTAAATTTTTTTAAACTAATAATTATATATAATATCATAAATATAAAACTAATATATATATATAATTAGGCTATCCAACCAAAAACTATCGTTTGATAATTTTTTATTGAATAACCTAAAAGGATGAAGAGATTGTGTAGACAACGTGTCATCAAATTGTCTGGGACACGATTATGAACATGTTATTGTGGATAAAAATGACCATTATAAAATAAAGGATAACTTTTTATTCAAATACTTTTATATATGAAATATTCATAGTTAAAATCACTTAAAAGATAGTATTATTTTTTAGTAGTAAGGACATTTTAACGTTTTTTTTAATTGTTGTGATAGTTATAAGAATAAAGTAGCTCATGTATGATTATTTGGTTTAATTAAGTTCTTAGATGTTATTTAAGAAAACGGAGTACATGAATTTGTATTTTATAATGAAAAAATAATATGGTAAATAATAAGAGAATGGAGAAGGGCATAACTAGGTTTATTGTTTTCCTTTTTTTTTTTTACTCCACTTTTATGAGTGAAATTAATTAGGTATTTATTTATAGGCTAAAAGCTCTAACCACTTTACTAAAATCTAGAAATAACTATTTTCCAAAAATTTAGACATAAATATTTGACTTGGTATTCATTTAGATTGAACCTTGGCCAAATAAGTTGTGACATCACTTCATTTTCGGGCTTCAATTAATTGTGTTGCAACGATTATTTCTGGATTCGACTCCAATCTATTAATCTAATTCAAATAATTTTGAGCACAACACTCTCTATATTTATTCCCTATTATATATATATTATAAAAGGAAATAGATATGACATGAAGCCCACAAAAATAAATTAGTAGGAATCAATACACTCGTAGTATTTAAATATAATAAAGATGTAATGTTTTAATGAAAAATTAATAAGTATAATTTTATTAATATCTTTTATTGTTTTTTAAGGCATTTGCCATTGTTTATTGGTGTATAGTACTCCCTTCGTCCCAAGTAAATTGTCCATATTTCCTTTTTCGTTTGTCCCACAATATTAGTCCACTTTTCTAAAATAGCAAATTCTCTACATTCATCAATAAAATATTCATCCTACTAACTCCCACTACCACTCACATGTATTAGTTATCGTGCTCGGTTAAATATGGACAATTTAACCAGGACGGAGGGAGTAATACTTATGCGCACACAAAAAATGCTTAATAATCAAAATAGAAAAAATATAAAGATGATGAAAAACATAGGATGCCCTTGTAATCACATCCAAATAAACCTACGCAGCAGCACGTGCAGAGCACCAATCAGAAGCCGCCGCGTAAGCAAGCGCAGACATCTGTAGGAAATCAAGCAGACAAAATAAATAAGATTTGATTTTTTCCATGTTTTCGAATCAAAACTCTGATTCCCATGTTTCTAAAGTTAGGCACCTTCTCACCTCACCTCACAATCAAAGTTAGGTCCATAAACCTTTATTATTTAGGGTAATGCTATTTGAATATAATGTGGCTTAGCTATACAGGGATAATTCAGTAATTTTATGAGTTATGAGATAAGTCAAGTAATAAAGTGTATTAAATACTTTATTTTTTTTACACAATTACCCTCATCGGTTTTGATTTTTTTTTCACTTTTTTTTAAATATTTTCTCTATTTCTACATCTTCTCTTTATATGTTAAATCATTAATGACATTGATTTTTTTTTTAGACTTTTGTTACGTTTTTTTTAAACTAAATTTTCATATATTTTATACTGATAGTCCCTAGTGTAAATCGGTTTTTCTTTTAAATTTATAATCAATAATACTGTGAATGTGATTTTTTAATAAATATATTCATAATTATATAAATACATATATAAAAGGTGACATTCTTTGGTGGACTAGAAAGAGAAAAAAAATTAAAATAAAGGCTCATAAAATAACTTAAAATGAATATTTTATTCAAACATGTACATGTATTAGAGTAGCTTCAACAAGGAGAAGGGGTTACAAACATTTTTTTTTTAATTTCCATAAAATTCAAACAATGATTTTTTTATCAAAATACCAAATTATGATATAAAATAAATAGTTAATACATGCGAAATGACATATAATGTGTTACACATGATAAAGGAATTAATAAATTTTATTAAATAATAACTTTTAAAATATAATTAATATTACACTACGATATAAAATAACATATCTTGTGACATATATATATATGATTGTGACATGCCACTTTATACTATAAAATAAAATTACAACTCAAAAAATTCTAAAATTAAAATTCATAATATATAT
>JAPKLW010000301.1:171952-273902 GCA_026898455.1 Plectranthus barbatus
CGGAGAAGGAGAGTTTGCAAAAGTTATTGAACAAGAGATGATATGTCGTTTCATTTTATTTTATTTGTTTTTTCTGATTTAGGAAATTGAGGGATTAATTTAGTTCAGTCTTGTTAATGTTGCCTCACAATCCCATGTCAAAATTTATGCTAATTAGGAATTAATTTGAATTTTTATTTTGTTTATGAATAATTTCTTTAAACCAAAATAAATTTGAGTTTTTACATTGATGAAATTAATACTCCCTCTGCTCCAATTATTTGGTTCGGGTTACCATTTTATAATATTCTAATTATATAGTTCAATTTCTATATTTGTGCTTATTTTTTTCTAATAATTTACAATTACACCCATAAATAACTTTGAAAAATAAGAATATTAAATATAATATTATAAAAAGAAAAGGTTAATTAATGGTAATGATGATTAAATAATTTTTAACAAGATCAAATTAGACTATATAATAAAAAATAATTTAAATTCTTCTTTTTATCATATTATTTTAAACATAAATACATAAACACGTATTGCAAAATATACTATATCAATTAATCTTTCGCACATTGATTGTTGATCAACAACTATAAACCACTTTTTCCAAATCTTTATCATAGACATCGATTTTTACCAAGAATTCAAAGAGTTGAGACTTTATAGTCATCGCTCTAAATTAGTACTCCCTTCGTCCCGCTATAATAGGCCCTTTTTATTTTGACACGTTAATTTCGAAGCTAGTGTTTAGTAGCTAATTGTGGTTAATAATAAAATTGACAATCGTTATTTAAGACTTAAATAAGTTAATTACAATTGTCAATTTTATTATTAATCACAACTAGCTACTAAACACTAACTCCGAAATTAATGTATCAAAATGAAAATGGCCAATTTAAACGGGACGGAGGGAGTATAATTTTGATCGACGTAGGTAAATTTTCTCGACAGGATACGCTGAATGAGATAAAACCATAAAAAGAAAGTTCATTCAATCAAAAATAACAAATTTCTCCCAAAAAAAAAAAAGTCTAGTGCATTACTTTCTCATTTAAATCTAATTTATAAATGATGATATCAAATTGAAAATCTATTAATGCTCTTTCAGGTAATACAAATCATAGCAACAATAAATTATATGCTAAAAATATATCCTATCTTGAATAATTTAATTACGAGACTGGAATAAAATAAAATAGCAGAGCCTCAAACTACCAGAAACAACTGAAGGGGGAGGAGGAAACGAACCCTTGAGTTGAACGACTAGGACTAGTTGTCGTCGCTCAACGCCAGCTGCAGTGCATGCTCCGCCTCTCGTAAGAACCGGCGAGTCAGCTGCTTCTGCCCTTGACGGTATACTATACTAGCCCACCTGTTCCGGCTCATAGAAATTGAGCCATTGCTGAAGCACCTGCACCAACCATCAACCACTCAACTTGGAACATGATTATATCAACCTATACTCAGTTACTGTACCGTTTGTCACCTTCAACTTCACCACCGTGGGCTTTCTTAAGCAACTGGTTGTCGCTCTCTTCACTGCCTGAACCCTCCTCGAGTTCCATCATCCTTATGCAGGTTCATAGAGAAGATGGCAGTCAAACAAAAAGACGTGAGGAGAGAGATGCTTTCAAGAAAAATGAGCATGTGGATGCAAAAAGATGAAATAGACACAAGACAGACTTGCATGATTCAGCAGAAACTGCAATTTGTATGATCTTGATTGCTACTGATAGACCATGGTTTTCATGATTATTGTAGTAAGTCGTAACAGTTTATTATAACGAGGATACGTCTAGACAAGAAATATGGCAAACCAGATTTCGAACTTTTAAAAAGTGGTTAAATGGCGAGGGGAAATGAAATAGAATTCAACATCTTAAGGAGTCATGGTATGTAATGGAACAGTAATAACTTGAGGTTATTCTTGTAATGGAAAAAATTACTTCATGTTAAGAAGATCAACGAGCAGTTGTAAGGCACCGGAATCCCCACAGGCCTCCCATATAGCAGTTCGAACTTCGATTTCAGATGGTTGTCGCTCTCCTTCAGATCCAACTAGCTACAAAAAACAATTTTTAGAATTCAGTCGGGTAAACTGGACAAACTATGGCAACCAAGTGTAAAACCAAATGCAATTGCAATGCACACGAATTTATGGATCCAAGCACCATCAAAAATAATGTGAGAAATATGGCAATTTATGGAAATTAAAAATATAAATCTCACTCAAATCATGAATTCAGTCTACACGAATTTAGCCAAAGTTCTAGTAGATTAGATAAGAGAAGCATTTGAAATCAGAACATAGTTCAAACAGAAGGCCTTATTTCACATCTAAAACCCTTCTAAAGGTCACAAGTTCTCAAGAAAATATACTGCCATTTCATTGAACTCTTTTCCTTCTTTTTCCTGTGTTAACCATATTAATAAACCCTGCTGATTTCAAATTTCTTGAAGGAGCATCTGAATAGCCAGAGCGTATATAGAACAATCTAGCTGCCAACCTCATCTAAAACAACTGACTATAAAGAGCGAATTGATATTAAGATTCTAGAAGTACAGCATACATTATGAAGGGAGAAGGAGAGACGTGGATAAGAAGGGAACTTAGACGAGTAAATTAATAAGAACCATGGCAGTTACATAAGACCTGCAATGCAGAATACAGTCATCCAAAGATAGTTGGTTACAGAAAAAAGCAAAATATAGGTTAGTGCTGAAATAAGATGTTCCTTCTATAGTAATCTCAAATGGATGTATTACTTAAATCAAAGAAAAGTAACTAACAAAGAGAATAAGGGTAGAGGTGGCTAAATGGTAAGGAACAAAAGCTGATGACATAGCGCACCTCCTCAAGTAATGAAGACACCTGGTAAAGTTCGGTTTCCTTCATAGTTACTGTTCTCAAGGCAGTTAAGAACTCTTCAGGGAAAACAAGTTTATTAGCATATGAGGGTATCTTGCGGTGTCCACTCCAACTATAATTGAAGGCCTGACTACCAGAGTCCTTGTTAGTTCGTTGGGACAATTTTTCAGGAAAAAACCCATTGTTTAGCAAGCGTCGGGGTAGAAGACACCTTAATTCCCCATTCTGTGAAGATCAACGATTAACCAATGAAATATTTAATTAACTATCACAAGCACCACAATATTTGTAACATGAAACATGTATTCTTGTGAAATAGAGGTTGTTTTCCATTGAAAATCTCAATTACCTGTGCTTCAAGAAGCTGCAATTTTCCCTCTGCAAAGGGCATATCTGAAATAGCTTCCACAGGATAATGTATCTGCACCATTTATGGATGCAAAACAATCACAATTGAATATATAAAACAAGATAACAAGAAGGTTGGGGGTTGATAGGATTATTACCATAAGATAGTCATCTGGGTTGTCCTTTATGACAAATCCATAAAGGTATAGAAGTTCCTGCATCAAATCAAAATTGATTAAGAAAGTCTGAGAAAGTTAAAGTTATTTTTCAATTGTGATTTAAAAATCTCTGAAGATCTACCCAAAATATGGGTGCTTCTGAAGGAACCACCCATGTGCATAGAAACTTTTAAATTTATCTAGCATGTTCCCTTGAACAACATATACAAGAAAACAAGGAGAAACAAAAGAAGAATTTCTTTCTCTTGGTGGAGGAAAAACAGATCTACTAATTATAACTTATGGGGGAGTAGGTGAATAAAAGAATCTTTTCGCCAAAATTGCTTTCATCAGAACAGGATAAAATATAAAGAGAATGAGAAAATAATACAAGGTTATCTGTCATTTCATACAAAATCTACAGAATCAAACAAATCTTAATTAACGAATTCCTCATAAACCAACGCATCAAAGCTATGTTCTTGACAACATGTGCAAAGGATACAAATCCCCGAACGGATATCACAGTTCCATCGGTTGTCCATGCAATCAATATGATTTGAGTTATAAAATCAGGTTAGGCTGCTTCTTATGAATGCATGAGATTTGCTTGAGAGAGTATACCGGTTAAGACCATAATCATCAATCTACTTATACATCACTTACACAAGGAGTTAGGCCTCTAACTCCCCCTTTTTTCTTTTTTTCTTTTTAGTTTTTAGTTAAAGCAACACTCGAAGGCTTCATGACTTTATTGGCAGTAAACAGAATAATCAAGAAGTTCAACAAAAAAATGTGTCAAAGAAACCTTCCAGAAATTCTGCATACCTCATTCCCCTTGTCGCCATAACTGATAGATATTTCTTTTTCTTCTTCGAGAGGAATGATCCCAGCTGATGAGAAAAAAAAAATTAATAAAGAAATAGCATCTAGTAGTAATATTTGACATTTGAGTGAGCAATATTTCACCTAGATTTATACTATATAGACCAATAATCATCTCCAGAATATCTCTGATATGGTCCAGGAAATAAACTATAATGCATTCGTCGACAATAAAAACTTCATGTAAACAATTTTTTAAATGGCATACTTAAGTAAGTCCAATTATCTGAATGAACTAGTTTTAGACTAAGATACAGAGTAACAAACAACAAGCAAAAGAATCATACCAGAAAGAAGGTACATAGAGAAAGGGATTCCAGTCAACGATCCACTTCCATCAACTTCCCAGGTTGCTAATGCCTTCAAGTCTAGACAGAGTTTTGCAGAATGAAAAATGAAAAGCATGAGACAGTCTCCAACTCGCATAACATACTAAAGAACATAACTTAAATACAAAATCACAATATGTGTGATTCAAATTTATCATATAGTTTGATTGACAGCCATCAAAGTTGAGAAGTTACCATATAGAGAGCTACACAAAATCTATTTTTTTTACTAGTATAAGGATTTTTTGCAACAGAAATTAGTGCATTACTAACCAGCATATTCAGGAACAAATACATGGAAGGAAGAAGGAAAAATGCTGATAAAAATAGTGTACTCAAAATCATACTTTGGACGAACAAACTTCACATGGGTGAAATAGTGGACTTCAAAACTAATACTTTGGACAAATAAACTTCATATCAGAAACATAAAATCCTCAGATAAAATAAATAGATTACCATGATTGCAAAAGTCAATGCCAGGCACAAGACCCTCAACCCATATAGTCTCTCCTTGTGAAGAGGATTCAGATCCAGAAACTTGGCTAGCAGATTTGTTCATCTCAGAAGCTGATTAATCACAATCATGCACAGGTTTTTGTAAACAGAAAGCATATAACCATTTCTCAGAAATTTGCACCTCAAAGAATTACAGAAAGTACAAAATTCATGAAAGGACGGAAGTAATTCAAGCAACCTTACGTTTTCCATTTTCTCTGTTTCCCAGCTTTTCAGTAGAATCGTGGCCACTAGACGCATGAGGAGCATTACTGCTTCCTCTTTCTTGCTCTTGTTGAGTTCCTTGGAACACATAGGAACTTGGAAATGGAATATTAAGAGCTCGAGTCCAGAATATAGAATTTGCCCTGTAAGAATGTCCGTAATTCATATAGATGGTGTTTACAAAGCTTAGTCTAAACAATTTAAAATGGAGATTGGATGTATAGCACCAAAAGATGGTCAGAACATACCAAAGGAAGTCCTCAAATCTCACTTCACTGCAAAACCAACAAGGAAGATAGAACTCAGATCTAAAGTTATGCACAACTAGGAATACATAGATAGAGTACAGTATCTAGATTATATAGCAATATAGCATACCATCATAAACTGCTAAGCAATATAACAAACAGACGATTGACTATCAAAGACTGAAACAATTAAGGACAAATGGCAGCAGTCAAGGGCCCATGAATACGACAGCTAGGCCAAGTAAAAGGAGTTTACTTAATCCAGCAGGTGTACCCTTGGTCTGGTTTTGCTAATCAGCTCCTATAGAATGTAGGGTCTATGTTTTACGAATTCATTCAGCTTAACATCATGGGAATTGGAAGAGTTAAATAAATGTGGATTTGACCCAAATCACAAATAACTTCCTAATGAATGTCACATGCTTCATAAAACCGAAATAAACAAAATCTTATGAATTTTTAGGGAAAAAGTATCAAAGGTTGATTCTAAATCCTGCATGAAAATGAAACGATGATGATTCATGATTATAGTTTGTTACTTAGATTATCATTTTTAAGGTGATACCTTAGTATTTTATTTTTGGTTTTTATCTTTCATCTATTTCTCCAGCTTAAACAGACCAGCAATGTTCTCTGTAAAACAACAGATTGGTGAAAATCTAGAGTTCGCCCAGGTAAAGAATGTAACAGTCTGCACTCACCTTTCTGAGTTTCCATCAAGAGCCAAAAGCTTTTCTGCCAATTTTTTCACTTTCTCATCGAACAGAATCTTTAAAGTTTTCTTCTGTTAACACAATCCTGTCTTCAGAATCATCACCAACTATTGTGACCACATAAATATAACACAAGCTGCTACTATGCTACAGAATGTTGTCAATGTTGCAGCATCTATTTTATTTGACCGGGGAAAAAAAAAACGGAAAGTGCAGCCTCAGAATTTTAAATGCCAACAAAACAGATTTTTAAGTGTATTATACTTTACCTGCAGTACAGTCGCCCGATGCAATGTTGTTCCCTTTAGCTCTAAAAGATCATCATCAGTAAACCAGAGCGGATTTCCAAATTCAGTAGGAAGCATATCAAGATATCTGGCATTAAACAATTATTCACCATTTAATGAGAAGAACCCAAAAACAAATCATGCCTTGAACCTTTTGCATAACAAAGTAAAGAAAGTGGAAAATACATTGAGTACATACGGCTTCCACGTAGAGTTCTTCCGTAGACGCTCCACTGTTAGAAACAACATCATCAAGAAACGGTCATCTACTTCTCCTTCCTCAAACATTGACCGACACTCAGGTCCAATTAATGGATCTTCTAGGACCCTCATAGGAGTTATTGCTAGATCAAGGGGAATCACCAGAAATATCCCTGAATTGAAGTAGTTAAATCAACAAACAACATAATTTTCTGGTTTAGTGAAGACTGAGAAATAAAACTGAGCCTCAAATATAGTAATCAATAACCAGAATTGGAGTCTCATTAGAAATATGTCGCCTTGCATAATACTCACTGGAACAGACTAAACGGGTTTGATGAGGCAATCTTATCTTTAGAAAATTTATAATTTACATGAAACTTACTTCTTCTATCTCTCCCTATCGAAATGTATCAGTCTCAATAGTCACAAATGCTAACTTTAACTCGAGCTGTGAATCATAGCTTCGTCATGCAAAATTTACGATGATATCACACTGTTTCAACTTACAATAACACGCATCTTCAAAAGATAGCATATCCCATACAAGATCATAAATTTCATTCCGTAAAAGATACTGAAGTCCATTACAAATCTTCGTGATAACCAAGTTCCTTCGCAAATAAAGCAAAATACAAAACACTAATTCGGTGTTTACCATCAGGAGCATCATTGGATGCAAAAATCCCAAATCCTTTACTCGAATCGCAGTATTTGATTTTACAACCACGCAACTCCGCTCCATTTACCTGAATTCAAATTATTCTCTGTGATCAGTGAAATAGTAATTATAACAAAAAAGGTGTAGCTGTAATTGCTCGTTCTGGGAGTTTAAACTGACCTTCAGCCATTGAAGGAAAAGCTCTAGCTTGGCTTCTGCAGAAGCTGTCGCCATTGTTGTGGGCTGTGAAGCTGCAAAGGTTTTAGAAATGCAAATTAATGGGTTTTATGGGCCGTTTTTATTTCACTTGGGCCCTCCAACTCTGTGTAAATTCCGGTGTGGCCACTATAACTTTGAGTCTTTGTTAATTAAACAAAGTATACTATAATTATTTTCTTTTAATAACAATTTTTATTTTTATTCATAACTTTCATATTAGAAATAATGAAAATATGAAATTTCTCAAAAAATATGTATTTATCCTTGTTCAATGAAAATTAGAATATATAAGTTTATTGTGAGACGAATCTAATTCTGTATTTAATTTATTGAAATGATGTATTTCTTTGTTGCAAATAATGTAACTTTACAATAAAAAAATATAATATATTAAAAATGAAATAAAGTATTTAACTTATTGAAATAATGTATTAAGGTTCGTCTCACAATAAATAAAAAGTAATGAGACCGTCTCTCATCATGAGACCAACTCATTATATAATTTAGCTATATCCAACTTATAATCAAAAAAAAAAAAAAAAAACTCAACCAAATAAACTCAAGGATGTTTTTAACTACAATATAAAAGTTTAATCTTTACATCATAATTTAAATAAAGCCAAATCAAGACTATATTTTTTTCAGTATTTTATTATTATTTAAAATAAAGGCATATTATTATATTAATGTTTTTATTTTCCATATCAAGGATTCAAAGATTTAATTCAGAAAAAAAAAAATTATTATACTTTTAATGTTGTAAAACATTATGGTCAATGGATCATTATTATATAGCAAGTATTGTACATAACATATTTAGTAAAACATATATGAGATGAGATATTAAAATTCAAACGCTTAATCGTAGGGTTAAGTGTACATAAATCCTAAACTCACACATCCAGATATCCTCCTCGGAGCTCGAACCCGTGACCTCTCGGTCACAAGTAAGGTACTTTAACCATTAAACCCCGAGCGAAGGAATAACCTTTTTTTTATGTGTGGTCATATTAACACATGTTCACGGTAGGAATTGGAGCGATTCGATAAAAGATGATTAGCTAGATTACAAAATATAATTTTCATTCGTAAATTACAAGAATAATGTTAGTAATAATCGTCAATGGAGATTAACAGCTTTTCCTTACAGGCATCGATTCCCTGGCAAGTGGCAACAATCTGACCAAGACTAATTGTAATTAATTCAGCTTAATCTTAATCTCAAACGTTATTACCTACATAATAACCATTCCATTTTTTTTTACATTAATAAATATTATTTCTTCAGGGGAAAAAGCATGTCAAAATTTTGGCAGTTATTTTTTTCCAAAACAAACCCCCACTACTATAAAAACACACCTACACTCCCAGTCGTGGCCCTTAAAACATGCTCATTATCAACCTTAATTACAATTTATTCCCCTTAATTACCATTCACTCCACCAACAAATATCTTCATCAACCAAATCAGGAGCCTAGAGAGAGAGAGAGGTGATGGGTTTTTGCTGTGGACTCGTTATCGTAGCGTTTCTGATGATGGGAGCGAGCAGAGGTGGTTACGTGGCGGCGGATGAAAGCGGGGCGGCGGCGCGTGGGAGAGGATGCAGCGAGATATATGTAGTTAAAGAGGGAGAAACCCTACACAGCATAAGCGACAAGTGCGACGATCCTTTTATACTGGAAAACAACCCTCACATCCAGCAACACGACGACGTTTCGCCCGGCCTCGTCATCAAGATCACCATGCTTACTGCTTCCAGTTCCAGAAAACTGCTTCGTTTATCATCGAAAACTCCATAGATTCTCGAGCTTCATTTCGTAGCCTACGATGTTTTTTTTGTTTTTGTTTTTTTTTTTTAATTTAAATTTAGAGTGGTGAAGTAATTTTGTGTTTAATGATAGAATGCTTGAAATCTGAGCATCGTCGAACATGGTTAGTCATTGATAACATTCAATCGAGAATTCCGATATTAGTATTATATTGTTTTATGAATTTGGACACTGATAATTGATTCGTAAATTTTCCCCATTTCGATTAAATGTATGAGATTATATTGTTAGATCACAATAAAGCTTCAAAAACTTATTAAAAGGAAATTAGTGGGAGTATACGAATTTTGTTAATAAATAATTTGACTTTGGCAAGAAATCGATAGCATATCGATATTATATACGAATTTCATGATTTAAGAAGTTATTACTATATATTATATAAGTATATATGGAGAGAGATTATATTCAGTACTAAAAGTAGAATTTGTGTTAAATAGGAATAAATGTGAGACTTTAGGTTGATCTCATAAACAATTAAAATAAAAAGTAATTAGTTTCTGAAAAAAAATAATATAAGTTTTAATAAAAAAATTGCAAATAAAGAATGTAAATTTATTCATATTCGGCGTGAAATTACATGAAAGATTATTCTCGAAATATATAAGGTTAATTTATATTCGACAATTTATTAATAGAAAGATACCTTCCTCTTGTGCGTGTGATTTATATTCAGATTGTGATGTAAATTCTCGAACAATAATATATACATGCATTAATTTAAATTGTGAAACAAGTATAAATTCAAATATTGGGATAATTTGTGCATGGTTAAAATAAGTTTCGTAATAAAAAAAAATCATAACCAATTTGTATCAATTTATAAAAAAAGCATGCGACGAAAACTAAGAAAATATATGGGCTTTAAAATGATACATTATATATATGATTAATTATAAATTATTACCTTATAATTCAACAATATTCTAAGAAAATATATGGGCTTTGGTAGTTTTCTTTCTTTTCTTTTTTTTCGTTTTAGATTTGTGCATTATTAGGATTGGAAATAGTCTTAGGCCTGACCTATACCTACATAGGTAGGTTATGCCTAATTTAGGCTATAAATATTTCAAAAAATAAGCTTATTAAGTTCAATGGTAAAAAATTCATTTAAATAATAATATATTATATAATTTAGAAATATATTTATAATTAAAAAATTATTTGTTACAAAATAATAGGTTATATAAATTATTAAATGTATTTGCTATTTGTTGGAGGTCCGGACTCGATCCGACCCGGTTAAAGCACCAAACTGGGTTCAAACCACAACCCAAACCCATTATCTACCCATGCGCTGGAAAGACATCCAAAAGCTGAATAGGATCAAGCTTGAAGCAGTTCGAAGTAAGTAAAAGTGACCAAAGCAGTTCGAATAGTACCGAAAGAAGTCCGATCAGTACCGTCCGCAGTTCGATCGAAGTCCGACACGATGAAGGAAGGAGCTCAATGAAGAACCACGCACTTCACCTCCCTAGCAGCCCAACTAGGGGTGGGAACAGGCCAGGCCAAGCCAGGCTTTGGCCCGAAAGGCCTGAGCCTACTACAAGTTTGATAGGCCTGAGTCTGGCCTATTATCTATGATAGGCCTTGAGATAGGCCTAGGCCTGGCCTTTTTAACGAAATAGGCCGGGCTTTTGGCCTTTTAAAAGCCTATTCAAGCCTGTTTTATCATTTTTAAATTAGTATACATTTACAAATTAAAGTATAATAAAAATGTGATCAAATAAAATTTAACATATTCATAACACATCACACTAGACATAAATATCACACCATAAGAATAAGCAAAGATAAGTTGCAAACTAAATCCAAAATTAACAAAATATAGAAGACAATGTAACTGCATCTTGCTGCACCCTCCTCAAACTAAGTCCAAAATATCAAAATAGAAAAAACAAAGTTGTTGCATCCACAAAGACCACTGGCAACAACTCTGAAACAGTAATGGGCAACTCTTTTCCAAGCATTGAATCCTTCTGATTGCATGAGCACTGTAACCAAAAAAAAAAAAAAAAACTCATCCTATTAGTAATCACCAAAATTAATCATTTAACATAAAAAAATATAAAACCATCATTCTGGGTCTTTGGCTGCTACTTTCCAGAGGTACCACTATCACATCTCCATATATATAATTATACAAAATTAAATCATCATCCATATTGTTTTCAAGACCGAATAACCCTAAATATACAAAATTCTATGTGTCTTCTCAAATGACTAGTGCTAGCCCCTTTTCCCCCAGTAGCAAATCTAGCTTTGCAATACTTACAAACAGCCTTCTTTCCTACTTTAGGAATATCGACCTCATCAAAATCATTTCAAACCGTTGATGTCTTAGGCCTCTTTTTCTTTATGATAGACTCCTCCTCATTTATTTCTTGAACCTCTATGTTTTCACTATCAATTCTACTATTTTCTGCCTCATTTGATTCATTATGTGCAAGCAAATCATTATTCTCCATTTCATTTGACATTTTTCCTATTAATCAAAGTGAAAAGTAAACATGACTTCAATATTTATTTAAATAAATACTCTTAATTTATACATCCACACCATTAATAGAAAACGACTACACAAATAGAGTTTAAGATCAGCAAAAGAATTATAGCATCCCAAATAATACTAAGATCATCAAAAGAACAATAACATTCCAAATAGTCCTAAAGAGAGAAACCGAGAAAGAGATAAAGAAATGTCTTTCATTGTCATCCAAATTAACCAAACCCACCTCACCAAAAAACATAATTGTTTCCCACAAATTCCCTTCTGCAACACCTAAAAAAAATCCCAATCTTCATCATCAACTTCACTTTCTTTCTAAACAATTTTTTTTGCCCTTTCCCTTGCTGAAATTTTTTTTCACACTGAAAAAAGCGAAAGGAAAGAACCCCCCTCTCTCTCCCTCTCCACCCCCTCTATTTTCTCTCTCACACAGAAAAAACGAAACAGTGAAAGAACCCCCCTCCTCTCTCTCTCTCTCTCTCTCTCTTTCCACCCCTCTATTTTCTCTCTCATTTCCTATTTATCTCTACCATATTTTCTTTGTATTTCTCTCTGTCTGCTCACGTATCTTCCTCTGCACCCAATACTATTCACACCCATAACACATACTCCCTCCGTCCCAATTCAATTGTCCACCTTTCCTTTTTTGTCCGTCCCATTTAATTGTCCACTTACTTAAAATGGAAAAATAATACTCACTCACTAATAAAATACTAATTTCCTCTATCTCTACTCGCATTGGTTATTGTGCCAAAAGCAAAGTGGACAATTCATATGGGACGGAGGGAGTATAAATTTTAATTTGCACCTAGATGTATTTCTTTACTAATTTATACATGCTTGGTTTTGTCTAATTAAATGATGTAAATGAGAGAGGAAGAATGCAAAAGAAAAAGCTAACCTGTAAGAGGCAGAGAATAGGTTACAGCGTCGAAAAATATTGCAAGGCTATGGATCACCGCCGCACAGGGAATCGAACAGATAAATCTCAAATTAAAGAACCCCAAACGATTTTGTTCCTGAATTTATAAATTCAGATTCACCAATAATTCAAGAAACGTACAAAACAAAATAAAGCCTCAAAGCCAATTACAAATAGAGAAACAAACCAGAAGCAGGAATCTCTGCAACGACAAATGCACGGCAAGGAAACTCAAAACCTCGCTCAACCGTAGCTTGGAAACAGTGAACTACGAGTTCGCGAGAGGGAGAGGGAGCGGGGCACTGGGAAACATATGCAAGCGGGAGAGCGGGGTGCTGGAAAATGATAGTTGAAACTCGAAACCCCTCTTCCTTCTTCGTGAGACTGCGAGCTGCGACAAATAGAGATGAACGGCGCACCCTCGTACAAATTTAAGGATTAGGTTTAATTTGGTATTTCTTTTGTTTTTAAATTATAATATATTATTAAATTTAAATTAAAATATATTAATATATGTATATTTATAATATATATATATATATATATATATATATTATTAACAGGCCGGCCTATCAGGCTATATAGGCCTAATGTTAGGCCTAGGCCCGAGCCTATTTACACATATAGGCCTTGTCGAAAGCCTGGGCCTAACCTTTTAGGCAAACAGGCCAGGCCAGGCCGAAGGCCCCTGTCGGGTAGCCTGGCCTATTCCCACCCCTAAGCCCAACTAACGGCTACTATGCGAAAGACTCGGAACTACCAGACCCCCATGATCTGTCAAACCGCCCCGATGATTGCGGGCTCGGCTCCAGGCAGTTGAGAACGGCGCGGAAACCCTAGGGAGAGGCAGCTCCTATAAATAGCGCATCAATTCATTGTAAAAAGGACGGCAGCAAGAAAGAAAATAGATATATGTTCATAGCAATCTCACTATTTTTTTTTTACTCATAGAATAGCAAATAGATTATAGATTAGTCAAACACTTTCCTTGTATCTCATCAATAACGTCTCTGTTAGTCTGTTCCTTTTATATTATTCAAATAACTTATCGTTCTCGGGGCTCCGATTCCATATCAAAATCGAACCTCAACAATTTGGCGCCCACCGTGGGGCCTCGAGAACAATTTTCACTTTCTTTTTGCAGGAATGGCGGACGATCCAGGTAACACTCATGTGGAAGCTGTCGATGATCAGAGGACTGCTCCGACCGGAGGACAAGGCCGAGGATCTAATCTCGGAGCAGGACGAGGGGCTCCGGCGGGAGCAGGCTGAGGGGCCCCAGCGGCATCAGGACGAGGACGAACCGCCGCGGTAGGTGGCGGGACTCCGCGCACATCCAATCCAGCCGGGACAGTGAACGATTTGATGAGGGAGTTCAATGCCACTCCACTTGGAGATCTGGCATCCCTGCCGCCACCACCTCATATACTCCAAAATCCCGACGTCTCAAGGTTGGTGACACAGGTGCAAAGAGCGCAAGGCGCGGTGGAAGAGATGGCGAGAAGATACGAGCTCCTCGAGAGAGAGAATCGGAGACTGCAGTTGCAGAGCAACAGACATCCAATAGTAGAAGAGCCTCGGAGCACTGAAAAGAACATTGGTAAACCCGCGAGGAATCTAGAACCAGATTTTGACCGTACAGAAGGGGTGGCCACCGAGAGAACCCCAGAAGCCCCTCCGACGCTCAGGAATCAAACGGAGCAGCTGAGCCGATCGGAGCTGCAGGCCATTCAGCAGATCGAACGAAGATTTGAACAGAGATTCGGCCATCTCGAATCATTGCTATCCAGGATCCCGGGACTCCCCGCACAAGAGAAGACTATCCCGAGAGAGAGTTATGCGGAGTCCCCGTTCTCACCGGACATCGCCGGGGCAGAACTCCCGGCCAGGTTCGCCCCGCCTACTTTCGTCCTCTATGACGGGACCTCTGACCCCGAGAATCATATAGCCGTTTATCGGCAGAAAAGATGTTGGCATTGGCGATTCCGGGAGCCCTGATGGAGGCATGTATGTGCAAGAGCTTCGGGTCGTGCTTGACAGGACCTGCCCTACAGTGGTTCATAAATCTGCTCAGAAGTTCGATATCCACTTTTGCCGAACTGCACCAGTTGTTCCTACGACATTATTCGAGCAGTAGGCGCCACGATAAGCACCCAAACGATCTTTATGCCGTAATCCAGAAGTCGGGAGAACCACTAAGGGCGTACCTCTCGAGATTTAATAAGGAGCTGGTCGCAGTGCCTAACTGCCCAAACAGTACTGCCGTGCGAGCCTTCATGAAAGGTCTCGATGTGGATTCTGACCTCTATCGAGAGCTCTCCATCTACCCTTGCCAAACGATGGACGACGCTCTGAATCGCGCGTGGGCCCTCATCAAGTGGGAGGAGGATGAGCCCTATCGGCGAGCACGCCGCAACAGCGGGAGATCGAACACACGGGAGGAGGGCCGCCGGGAGCAAAGAGACAGACGTCCTCCGAGGTCGCATCCATATAGCAAGCCGCCTCAGGTTAACCACCTGGGGCCATACGTCCCGGAGTACACACTCTCCATTGCACCAGCTGATCTGGTTCAGAATGTGCTCCGCGGAATGCCAGAGAAGGTGAAGTGGCCCCCAAAGATGAAAGCAGATCCGGCCTCGCGCGATATTCAGAAGTTTTGCGAATTTCATAATGATCACGGCCACACCACCGCAGATTGTCGCGCCCTGCGTCTCGAAGTAATAGAGCTCCTCAAAAAAGGATACTTGGCTGAATACTTGTCAGACCGAGGTAAAAAGACGTGGACCCGGGAAAAATGCACGGAAGATTCAGGGCCCGACAAGGCAGGGGCACCGAAATCACCGGTCCTGGTTCGAACCATTAACTGTATAACCGGGGGGTCGGAGATCAGCGGGATCACTAAGTCCGCAACAAAGCGAGCCAGGAGGTTGACCAGAGAAGAAGCTGTAGCACCGCGGAGAAATCCGGGCCATCACCCAATTGAATTTACGAGTGAGGAGGTTCCAGGGCTAAGCCACCCTCACGACGATGCCCTGGTTATATCATTGCTTATATCGAACTGCCTCGTGAAGAGGATCTTGGTCGATAATGGGAGTTCAGCTAACATCCTATTCTTGCACGCACTCAAGGAAATGGAGATACCGGAAGAGAAGATCGTCCGAACCCAAACCCCATTGATTGGTTTCAACGGCGGCGTTCAGATGACGGTTGGGACGATAGTCCTCCCAACATACTGCAGAGGAACACATTACGACGTGCCATTCATGGTCGTCGACGCTCCTAGCGCTTACAACACTCTGTTAGGGCGACCCTGGTTGCACCAATTAAAAGCTGTCCCTTCAACGTTTCACCAAGTGGTCAAGTTCCCAACAATAGGAGGGGTTTGTACGATACGAGGTGAGCAAAATGCCGCCAAGAAATGTTACTACGCTAGCTTTAAGGCGGTATGCACTCAGCAACACTTCGCCAGAAGCGAGCCACTACCACCCGCGGGGGAGTCGGAGGAGACAGAGGAGGTCGAACTCGATCCAATTGACCCTGCGAAGAAGACGAACATAGGAGCCGGGTTGGAACCTGAGGTCCGGACTCAGTTGATCGAATTTCTCAGCAATGAGAAGGAAGTGTTCGCATGGTCACACAGAGACATGGTTGGCATCGACCCAGAAGTAATGACGCATAAACTACAGGTCGATCCAAGTCATAAACCGGTGCAATAGAGAAGAAGGAAGTTCCCTGCAGAAAAGAACGAAGCAATCAATGAAGAGATACAAAAATTGTTGGGCATCGGATCCGTTCGGGAGGTGAAATACCCGACTTGGCTCGCCAACGTTGTGGTAGTCAAGAAAAAGAATGGGAAGAACCGGGTGTGTGTGGACTACACGAACCTAAACAAAGCATGTCCAAAAGACCCGTACCCGTTACCCCACATCGACTGTATCGTCGATGCAACTTCAGGACATGAGTTACTAAGCTTCATGGATGCGTTCTCAGGGTACAACCAAATACTCATGCACCTCGAAGATCAAGAGAAGACAGCTTTTATGACGAGCAAAGGAATATACTGCTACAAGGTCATGCCCTTCGGACTTAAAAATGCAGGCTCAACGTATCAGAGGCTCGTGAATAAGATGTTCGAACCACTTATCGGAAGGACGATGGAAGTATACATTGATGACATGTTAGTAAAATCAAAGATCGCGAACGACCATGTTGGTCACCTACGCCAAGCATTCGAGATTCTCAAGCATCAGGAAAATTCTTGGGACACGTAGTCACCATGCGAGGAATAGAGGTGGATCCCACTCAAATTCGAGCCGTCAGAGGAATTGCACACCCGAAAAGTTCGAAGGAAGTCCAGAAACTCACAGGTCGGCTGGCAGCACTTAGCCGCTTCATCTCTAAATATTCAGACCAAACGCACGAATTCTTCTAAATTTTGAAGAAAGGAAAGAAGTTCGAATGGACGGACGAGTGCGCAAAGGCACTCGAGCAACTAAAAGATTATCTTGCTAGCCCACCACTCCTGTCCAAACCTGAAAAAGCGGAGATGTTGCTGCTTTACTTGTCCGTATCGGAGCACGCGCTTAGAGCAATCCTCATTAAGGAAGTATCTGGGAAGCAGCAACCAGTACATTATGCAAGCAAACCACTGCTCGACGTTGAGACGAGATATACGGCACTCGAAAAATTGGCACTGCATTGGTAACGGCGTCACGCAAGTTGAGGCCTTACTTTGAGTCCCATCCCATTAAAGTAGTTACATCCTATCCATTACGAACCGTATTCTCGAAGCCGAGTCTATCCGGGCGGCTACTGAAATGGGCAGTAGAGGTCGGAGGTTACGGCCTCGAGTTCGAACCACGAACCACAATCAAATCACAAGTGTTGGCCGACTTCATCGCCGAATTCACCACAAATCTCCAAACCGATGCAGAAAAAGAAATAGCGAGCTTGGAGATCAAAGAGACAGCCGCAGAGCCTTGGATCCTACAGGTAGACGGATCAAGTAACATTCATGGAAATGGAGCAGGCATAAGACTCCGAAGTCCGATGGGGGACAAACATTTTAGGAAATTGGACAAAGTTTGTCATTTTAGGAAAATTTGAATATTTTACGGGACAAACAAAAATGAGAAATTGGACTACTGATGCGGGACGAAGGGAGTAAATAACTATACTTCTAGAAATGTCTTATTGCTTTGATTGAACAATAAATGATTTTTCTTGTAGAATTCAGTGTATTTTAATAATCATAAATACCATATATTTATAGGCATTTGACGAAATTACATGACTACTGATGAATAATTACAACTCTTGAACTAAATTCATCAATTTGAAAGGTCACATCTCCACAATCAAATCACAAGTGCTGGCCGACTTCATCGCCGAATTCACCACAAATCTCCAAACCGATGCACAAAAAGAAATAGCGAGCTTGGAGATCAAAGAGACAGCCGCAGAGCCTTGGATCCTACAGGTAGACGGATCAAGTAACATTCATGGAAATGGAGCAGGCATAAGACTCCGAAGTCCGATGGGGGAAATATTCGAAAGGGCTATCCGCCTAAACTTTGAGGCCACGAACAACGAAGCAGAGTACGAGGCATTGGTACGAGGAATGCAACTCGCCAAAGAGTTAGGAGCCCGCCGCCTGCAAGTACAAGGAGATTCACAACTTGTGGTCATGCAGATGGAGGATCAGTTCTAGGTTAGAGAACCCAGGGTACAGAAATACTGCGACCTGGCACGGAAAATGAGAGAAGAATTTGAAGTCTGCGAGCTAAAGCACATCGCCCGAGAGGAAAATGCAGAAGCGGATGCATTAGCAAATCTGGCTTCCACCAAACAGTTGAAGCAAAATAGGCCTATTGTAATAACATGGGCCGAAGAGCCGGCCGCCCCTAGGGCTGAAATTATGGACTTAACAATTGGTGAATCATGGATCGAGCCGATACGAAAGTATATCAAATCCGGAACCTTACCCGAGGATCGAACCGAAGCTGTGTGACTGACCAGGTCAGCAGCAAAGTACACAATCCACAACGAAAACTTGTACCGAAGATCGGTCGAAGGACCACTCCTAAAGTGCCTGGAACCAGCTGCGGGGCAGGCAATCCTTATGGAGATACATGAAGGGGATTGCGGAAGTCATCAAGGGGCCAGGCCACTGGCACATAAAGTAATATCAGCAGGCTTTTATTGGCCGACATTACGAAGAGACGCAAAGAACTACGTACGAAGCTGTGAAGCATGCCAACGGTTCGAAATCACGAATCAAAGTCATGCAGAGCCACTCCATGCTACGATCGCAGCGTGGCCCTTCATGACTTGGGGGATGGACATAGTCGGAAAGCTACCCAAAGGAATCGGACAGAAAGAATATATCTTAGTAGCCACCGACTACTTCACCAAGTGGGTCGAAGCAGAGGCTTTCGCAAATGTGAGAGAGCAAGAATTAATCAAATTCTTGTGGGTCCACATCCTTTGCAGATTCGGAGTGCCCAAGGAGATCAGAACAGATAACGGCACACAATTCACAGGCAGGAAAGTACAAGAGTTTTGCAACCGATACAACATCAAACTCGTGTTTTCCACACCCAGATACCCGGAAGCTAATGGACAGGTCGAGTCAACAAACAAGACCATCATGGCAACAATGAAGAAAAGACTTGAAGCCCACAAATCAAAATGGGTGGAGGAACTACCAAGAGTCCTATGGGCCTATCGAACCACTCCAAGGACATCAACAGGAAGCTCCCCGTTTGCCTTAGCTTACGGGGAGGAAGCTTTCATTCCGGCTGAAGTGCGGGGTGGCAGTCTACGTGTGGAAACTTGCCAAGAGGAAGAGAACAACGAGAAGATGCTCAGAAACCTGGAGCTGATCGATGAGAAGAGAGATCAAGCATTAATTAGCATGGCTCAAAGAAGAAAGCAGGTCGAAAGATTCTTCAACAAGAGGCTCCGCATGCGAACTTTCAAGGACGGAGATTGGGTTCTAAGAAGAGTCTTTCAGAACACCAAAGACAAAAGTCAAGTGAAGCTCGCACCCACGTGGGAAGGTCCCTACAAAGTCACCAGAGTTGTAGGTCGAGGCGCCTACCACCTAGAAGACCACGACGGAAGGGAGATCGGAAACAGCTGGAACATCAAGCATCTCAAGAAGTATTACTTCTAAGGGGAAGGAGGTCGACAGACCTGACCTCCCAGATACGTTGTTCTAAAACCCTACTCTATTTCTCAATTCCCATTCACTCTTAATAAATTATACTGACTTGGGCGTCGGAGGGGCGATGCCCAACCCCTCACAAATTCTTCTTGCAGAAATATAAAGTAACTTCCGACGCAAGGAAAACAAGAATTCAATTCAGATAAACATACCCTATCCTATCTCATTTCAAGTTATTCTTTGTTGAATCAATTACTAACTTAAGCATCGGAGGGGCGATGCCGAGACTGCCACTATTTGCAGAACAGGCGTGCAAAACATGAAATCTCAATGGCAGGATCAAAACACCTATTTACTTTCAAACTGGAGTACGAAGGAAGAAAATCATTTGCAGAAAAATAAAAATTGTTCAGGCAGAAAGGTAAACAAATTCAGAAATTTCAAAAACAAAAACACTCAAGCGGCGGCAGAGACCGGGCCCCTGGTTCGAAGTTTGATCAAGCGTTGCTTCAGACTGCTCCTTCGAACCACCGCCTCCTTGGCAAGAGTCCTCGAGCAACTTTTGATCTTGCTCGGAGTGCTGCTCGGACTCCTTCTCCTGCTCCTCCTCTGGCTCCGGCTCATCCAGCACGCTGAGGTCGAGGTCCGGGAACTTCCGAGAAATCCTTCCCCGGACCTCACTTTCAACCTGCTCGGAGAGAGTCTACAAGAGGGTTAGACAAGTCAAGAAATCTGAACAGACATAAAACTCGATAGAGGGCGTACCTCGTATGTGTCAGCGAAGAGGGGGGAGGTAATCAGGGTCTCGAAATCCAGTCCCTCGCCCGTCTGCATAAGGGCGATCCGCTCCTCGTACCTCGCCACCTCGGCCGTGTAACTCTCCCGTTGAGTCTTCAGCCGGGAGTCGAGAGAGAGGAGCTGATCGTTCCTCGCCTTCAGATCCGCGGCCAGCTTCTCCGCATCCGCCCTGGCCCCCGAGGCCACCCGACGCAGATCCTCAAGTTCAGCCTGAGTAGCCTCCGCTTCCTTCCTCGCCGCCTCAGCCCGTCCTTCCGCCGCGGCCACCTGGTCCTCCGCCTGATTGAGCTTGTCGTTCAGGGAATCCACATACTTCCTCAAGGAGTCCCGCTCCTTGCAAAGAGTGAAGATCTCCCCGATGCATTTGTCGCGAAATACGTCGAGCTCGCGGCGGATGGCATCAAGCTCCATCTGAGCCTGCGAACCACAGCAGAAGTTAGAATCGCACCATGAAAGACATGGCAACCTAGGTTATAACACGCACCTGGAGCTGGAGGAGCTGATATCGCGCCAAGCGCGCCTGAGCAGTCCATGCCTGATCCACAGCGGAGGGATTGGTCAGCATCTGACGCGCCCGAACCAAGAACGCGTCCACTACAGGGTCCGGCGGAGTGGTAGAAGGGATGACGGATCTGCCTGAGTCCTCGCGCCTAGACCCACGATCCTCGGAGCGATGGCGACCGCGGCGATCAGACTCCTCCGCCCTCCTCTCCTTCCGCTTGTCCCTATCATCAGTCCGCCGAGGGACCTCCTGTTGGGATTGAAGTTGGGATGTCTCAACCTGCACCGCCTCCAGGGGCTTAAAGGGTGGCGGATGAGGCGGAGGAGGTGTGCTCCTTCTCTCGAGCTCCAGACGTTTCGGGGGGTTAGGAGGCCGACGACGCGCTTCCTCCTCCTCTCTCGCTCTCTTCTTCTCCCTAAGAGCCGCCGCTACCCTGCCTGGGGGAACGTTGGGACGACGACGCGTCATTTCAGCTGGCAAGGCGAACAGCTCCCCTTTACCGGATAGGAAGGTGGTCGAAGTAACGAACCGACCATTCTGCACAACGGACCACTCCCCGTCACCCACAGTGATATCGTAGGCTCGGTCGACTCTAGCCTGCTCCTCCGGGAAAAGCTCCGGACGAGGATGGTCTGCAAGAAAATGAAACAAAGAGTCAGACAAGGTCGACTTCATAGATAGACCAGTTCGCAAGGAACCAGAAACCCACGGATAGGGACTCCGCCGTGCCGGATGAACTCAGGATGCTCCTCATTCATCCTGAGGTAGAAGAAGCTCGACCACCAGCCCGGGGAGTTCGACGGAGGCTTCTTAATCAACGTCGAGTACCCAGTGGACCACCGGGTGAAGTAATAGTAGTGCTTATCGGCGCACTGGTTGAAGCGGTACATGTAGTGCCACTCCCTGACCGTCGGGCACCCCAGTCCCAAATCCATCCACATCAGGAAAACCCCGACCAGGTGACACCAGCAGTTCGGCGCAAGCTGAAAGGGAGAAAGGTTATAAGAAGCAAGGACTTCGGAGAAGAAGGGATGCACATGCAGTCCTACCCCATTCTCCATCACCGCCGTGTAGAAAGCTACGTGGCCCGGGGTGGATCGAAGCAGCGGTTCGATTGACGTGGTATGCAGAACCGCACGTCTTTGATCGGGACGGTATCGGCAAGGGCCCATAGCGCCTCCCTAGTAACCGTGGACACCGCACCTAGCACCCGGTGCGTGCACCAGTCCTCCGGGATAACATAGTCTCTCGCCAACTCAGGTTCCGCCGTCTCCCTCTCTTCATCTTCGGCCCCGGCTGCCCGGCCAGATCCACCGGCCTCTCTGCCAGTAACCACCCGCTCTAACCGTCCGAACGTCTCAGCCAGGACCCTATTATCCTCAGAATCAGAATCCGGACTTGGCGCGGCATGACCCGTGCTCGGACCAGCCCTCTCCGGTCCCTGGAACAGTAAACTCCAGTCGGGGCCGGTAAAATCTTGGGCGTTCGGAGCCCTAGGTGGCGATGGCGTAAAAGGGGGCGTCGAGCCCTCACAATTTTTGGAATCACAACTCATCAGAAAAATCAAAACTCGAATAAAATCAACCTAAACAGAAAAGAAAAAGGGGAGGTGCGAGCCCCGGTCAGCCCAACTCCCCACCAAGAACCAGTCGCCATAGCAATCCACATGAAATCCAATAAGAAAAAGAAAAACGCATACATTAAGGAACATTTTTGGGTCTTACCTAAGAAATGAAAGGAAGAGTTTGTGCCGAATCACAACAGTATGTGGTCGCCGAAAAATGAAGACAAGAACCCGCCAGAAATTGCACGAAGAAAGTGGGAAAGTGTTCGCGTAAGGGAAAGTGAAAGGCACGAATCCCAAACGATGGTTATAACTTAGAGCGACCCCTCAACTTCTCCCAAACCGCCCCCGGTTTTTCCAGAAATTACGCAACTGCCATTGACTTTTGCCGCTCAAATTTCAAACCCGTCAAGGGCAGCTCGCCAAAAGTAGTTTGACACGAGCAAATTCGCTCGAAGCAGTTCGAACGATATATCACGGCAAGAAAATCACCGATCCTGGGGATACGTACCCCGACGGACATCATATAAAGACCCCACAGCCATGAGTCTAACTCACCAAGGGCTCACCAGGTGGCCATAAAAATAATGAGGCAACCCGAACTGCCCCAAACAAGCGCCGCGGATTCGGGCCCGCGGCGACGGCACTCGTAGCAGCTTTCCGGGGCTGCACGAGTCAGGACCCCCACAGAGGAACTGGTCCTAGGAGCCGAAAAGTGCTTGAAAAGCACCCAAATAATACCGGACCACTCCCGGAGTAGTCCGAAGGGCCACAACCTGGGAAATGTTTTCGTATATCGAATCACTAATTTTTGACTTAAATGATCGCTACGAAGCACCCCGTCTAAGTCAAAAGGGGCTATTGTTGGAGGTCCAGACTCGATACGACCCGGTTAAAGCACTAAACTGGGTTCAAACCACAACCCAAACCCATTATCTACCCATGCGCTGGAAAGACATCCAAAAGCTGAATAGGATCAAGCTCGAAGCAGTTCGAAGTAAGTAAAAGTGACCAAAGCAGTTCGAATAGTACCGAAAGAAGTCCGATCAGTACCGTCCGCAGTTCGATCGAAGTCCGACACGATGAAGGAAGGAGCTCAATGAAGAACCACGCACTTCACCTCCCTAGCAGCCCAACTAACGGCTACTATGCGAAAGACTCGGAACTACCAGACCCCCACGATCTGTCAAATCGCCCCGATGATTGCGGGCTCGGCTCCAGGCAGTTGAGAACGGCGCGGAAACCCTAGGGAGAGGCAGCTCCTATAAATAGCGCCTCAATTCATTGTATAAAGGACGGCAGCAAGAAAGAAAATAGATATATGTTCATAGCAATCTCACTATTTTTTTTGACTCATAGAATAGCAAATAGATTATAGATTAGTCAAACACTTTCCTTGTATCTCATCAATAACGTCTCTGTTCGTCTGTTCCTTTTATATTATTCAAATAACTTATCGTTCTCGGGGCTCCGATTCCATATCAAAATCGAACCTCAACACTATTAAAATTATGTAATATTATTATGATTTTTTTAAAAATATACATTATAAATATACTAACTAAGGCTCAAAAATTTATTATAAATAATATGCTAAATTCAGATTTCTTCAAATTATGATAGGCTAGTATTAAAACTGGTCCTATTCTCACCCTTACTAATTACTCCCTCCGTCCCACTCCAATTGGCATACTTACCAAATTGGGCGTCCCAACCAAATTGTCACCTTTCTAAAAATGGCAACTTTTTCACACTCAACAATAAAATATTAATCCCACTAACTCATTCTACACTCACAACTCTTAATTTCCGTGCCGAAAAGAAACATGCCAATTGGCATGGGACGGAGGGAGTACTAAATTCATCTAAAAATTGAAATATAATATGGGGCAAGGTTTAGATTGCGTCCCAAACTTCTTAAAATTATGTAATTACATTTTAAACTTTTGTTATTATAAATATAGTACTTGATTTTTGAATTTATATATAGTTTATTTTTTTATTTTTTTTATTTTTGCATTAGCTTATGTAAAGTTGGGAGCTCGAATATCTGTGATTGTGACAAAAAGTTGTGATCAAAGATAGTGCTTTTGGTGCCCTAAAATTATGTCACATAATGGGATTTGCTTTTGTATTTGGGATAAGATTGCAACACTGCCTTCTATCCACTCCACAAAATTCTTAAATAAGTTAACGAAAAATAGTGGTTAAAACATTTACTCCCTCCGTTACGATTATATAGTCCGGGTTACTATTTTAGGATGTTTCAATTATATAGTCCAATTTCTATATTTGGTATTGTTTTTATATGGTCATTTACCATTACATCCCTGAATAATCTTGGAAAATGAGAATATTAAATGTAATATTATGAAAATGAGAGGTTAATTAATGCTTTAAATAAGGGTAATGTTGGAAGTTTGTTTAAATATTAAATAATTTTTGACAAACGTGCAAGATCAAACTGGACTATATAATCGGAACGGAGATAGTATATGTTAACATTTAATATATTGCTACGGAAAACCATTATGTGACTTACGTCATGAATTTATTTTTTGTCTCAAGATACTTCAAATATTTTGATATATTTATGAATATATATTCTATTAAAATAAATAAAATCAAAATCAAAATACATCACTATTAGATGTGGAAATAGACCCGATTATCCAAAAAATGGCCTTATTTTTAGAGTTGTGCAACAGACTGTTTCGGTTGAAATTGAACTAACCCGTCCAAACCGTCAACTTAAATTTTTCGGAAAACTCTAATCCTATCACCCGAACACTCCAATACAACCCAAACTTGACTTTCGGTTTCGGTTTAATGTTCAAACCTGTTTTATTTTATTTATTTTTTAATTAAATTAAAATCTTCATAATACATTGTCACAATTCATAAACTAAGTATGAAGATTGTAAATTGTAATTTAATTTGTATTTTGTTTGAATGTTATATGAATTAATAAGAAAATAAAAATAAAAAGAATATATATATATATATATATATATATATATATATATATATATAATTATTAAGTTTTGGATGGTTTGGGTTGAACAGAGCCCTCAACCATACAAACCGACCCGAACCAAACCTATGTGCGGTTTGGTTTGGATCAATTGGTCTTTTCAAGTGATGTAATTGAACTAAATTTACTGTTCATGAATGACTTGTTTGTTATCAAATCAGAAGTTAATTTTTTTTTGGTAAATTTTGAGATTCACAAACTTAATTGAATATAAAGAAATTTTTTAAATAAAATTTATTATTGCTTTAAAAAATTACTTATTTAAAAAATAATATATTATTCATTTCTCACCGTTACAAAAATTTATTATACTTACTTACCCTAAAACTACAAAATATAAATTTTACATTTCAAAGTAATTTTTAGCTCAAGAATAATTTTGTTCGAGGTAATTTCTTATGAATTTAAAATAAGATTATAGTGTATTATTAAAGGTGGAAAAGCAAAATAAAATTATGTAATTTTATAAAACCAATTCAGTAACGACGCGTGGAAAATTAATTGATTGTTAATTGATTTTCTCCCTAAAGAAAAGAAAAAAAAGGAAAGGTAAAGAGTGAAGGACAGATAGCTTTCTTCTTTCTCTATCCATCATAGTTTGTCATCATGAGTTAATATGTTCACAATTTAAGTGGTATAATTTAATGAGTGGAAAATTCAAAATACCCATTTAGCCTATTGACATATTAAAAATACTCACTTTTTATAACTCGTATAAAAAATACTCAAAAATATAATTTTTTGTCAAAATCAGACATTCAGGTGTCCTTTTTTATAACAAAAATGAATTTTGAATATAAAATCTCATTTAAAAATAAATAAAAAATATGTTCCAGGTCTGAATCGGGTCCGGAACCGACCTGATTCAGACCTGGAACAGACCCCATTAAAAAAGGACACCTTTTGGCAGAAAATTGTACTTTTGGGTATTTTTGATATGTGTTATAAGAAATGAGTATTTTTGTGATGTGTTTTATAAAAATGGGTATTTAAAAATATTTCCACTAATTTAATTGGTAATATTTAAAATTAATCAATTTATTAATTTTATATTATTAAATAAGTTGTAGATATATTAGTTTGTGCCAAAGGCGAATATTACAATGTTTTTATTGTTAGGAAATAAATCAAATAAAAATTAATTAATACGTGAAATTAGAAATCAATCTCTAGCTACAACTATATTGACATAAAGATTAAAGTGATTAAGGTTTTCATGAAAAAAAATGTTTTGCTCGAATTAATAAATATTAATAAATGATGACTTTTAATCTATAAAACGAGTTTTTTATTAAATGAAATGGTTACAATATATTGAAACAAATGGGATTAGGTGACATAAATAAAGTCTATATTAAATAAGACCATCCTAAACCCTTATATTGATTAAATTAATGATTGGAAAAAAATATTAATAATTAAAAAAATAAGCACAATTACTCCTAATATATATAATAATTATTGATGGTGGGTTTTTATATGAATTTAATACAAATAAAATATACTTGAAATGAAATACTCCCTCCGTTCCGTAGAAGTAGTCCCATTTCTCCTGAGCATAATTACCAATGTTATGAGTGTAGTGGAATTAATATTTTATTGGTAAGTGTGAAAAAGTTTGTCATTTTAGGAAAATTTGATTATTTTACGGGACAAATAAAAATGAGAAATTGGACTACTGATGCGGGACGAAGGGAGTAAATAACTATACTTCTAGAAATGTCTTATTGCTTTGATTGAACAATAAATGATTTTTCTTGTAGAATTCAGTGTATTTTAATAATCATAAATACCATATATTTATAGGCATTTGACGAAATTACATGACTACTGATGAATAATTACAACTCTTGAACTAAATTCATCAATTCGAAAGGTCACATCTCCTGACTCTTGAGCTAAATCACTGGTTAACTCATCGAGTTTTCCTCGAACCGATACAATGCGATCACAACATTATTGAGTGATTCGATCATACTGCTATAGCGACCTTATTTCTATTTGTTAATTACTTCAAAAGTATCTTTAAATGAATATGGATCTCCCAAGCTGGATCGGTTCGTTGAATTCGAAATCACTTTATTAGACTTTATTTTCATATAAATAAATCTATAATGAACCTTGTTGTTGGGGGGGGGGGGGGCACAACAATAATTTTGAACAATATATTATAAGATAAAAGAATTATCGATTTAAGACATAAAAGATAGTTTAGTTATCGATTCAGAATCCAAAAGAAGATTTGTCAATCCAGAACCTGATATTAAGGTCCTCAATTGAGAATTGTATAATTTTTCGGGTCTTGGATTGAGATTTTTTTTTTATATTTCACATCCTGAATTGAGAATTAATCTTTCGGGTCCTAAATTGAGAATTACTTTTCCTATATATACAACTATACTCAATCGGAGTATGAATAATATTTTTCCATACTTGGATTAGCTCCCTAGTTTCTTTATTCCACAGCCAGTATTCATCTCAACGACTTTTAAACTTTTAAACGAAATCTGCATTCAAATAATAATATTTTTTAACAATTTCAATTTGTTAACCAATTAAACATTGAGCACGTAATTTTATTTGTTTTTTTAATATTGTTTAAAAAAGCTGCCCAAAAAAACCCCACTTTTAATAAGTGGTTGACAAAAATTGGCGAAAAACTTTATAGTGGGAGATCACTCTCTTCATGCATCTTTCATTATGTCAACCTCCCTGTTTTTGGCATTTTCCCTTATGAAAATATAGAGATTGATTTTGATATTAAAATTCATTTTATGTTATATTTAATTCATAATCCAAATTAAATTTATATCCATTTATGTTTTTTTTTTTACTATAATGTATTACTGTCTTCAGAATATTGTTACTATGCTTTGTTTTTTAATAATTTGTGTTGTCATACATATTTTAAGCCAAAAATATAATCTCTATATATACGCATTTATATATTTCGATAATGTTTCAAATAAAATAAATGAATATTCATGAATTTAAATTTGTTGTTTTTGTAGAAATCAATGGACACGTAAGGGGCAGATGCCAATATTCAACAACGACAAGGCATATATATTAATATTATATAGTGGAATCTCGATCACAAAAAAAAAGTTAAAAAAAATTGTAATGATAATAATTAGTTAATTCAATCGAGTAAATTTAATCGCAATATTTTTGTATCATGCTAAAAATCCTCATATGAGAAAAAAGAATAAATCATATCCATTAGATCTAAATAAATCAATGGTTGATATGCAATCAAGCAACAATTAAAACACAATCAAGCAATTGCTTGATTGTGTTTAAGTTGTTGCTTGATTATTGTGTTGCTTAATTGTGTTGGATTTGTTGCTTGATTTTATATCAACCATTGATTTATTAAGATCTGATGGATATGATTCATTCTTTTTTCTCACATGGGACTTTTTTTTACCTGATCCGCCCCCTATATATATATATATTACTTCCCCGTCCCGCTCGAATAATACCAATTTAATCGGCGCAATAATTAAGAACTGTTTAAGAAAAATAAAATTAATGAAATGAGACAAACAAAATAACAAAATAGAAAGTAGGACAATTCGGATACAAAGGAAGTAATAATAGTAATGATATCTCACAAAAACAAATATTTTTGAAGTATTTAGATTCTTGCATACGAGTATAATTAATGAGGTACGAGGAAGAAATGATCGGCAAGATTTCTTACACATCAAATGATGTTTATAAATTCATTTCTTTATCAGTTGCAGAAATAAAGAGTGGGAGTGGCTGAATCCGAGTTAACGCGCTAGAATCGCGAGTCATTGTTCTCGCTCTCTGCAACACGTGGATGCCCTCCTCACTATTCTTTGACTCAGAGTCACACACTCTTGCGTGGGAGTGTGTTTTTTTCTGTGTAGAACTATTCTTCTGGGCCCCAACGCCCGACGCCATTGAAATTTGATTCTGCTTCAAGTTTAGTTTCTGGGTTTCTGTCATATTTCGAAGGTAAATTCTCCGTTTCATGAGTTTTACACAAAACACGAGAAAGATGAAATCTTTGATTTCATGCATGAAAATAAGAAACGCATCGTTAGAAAATGAAATGCGAAATAAATAGCTATTTAACACGTGCCTAAAAGATTTGTTCATGTTTTTGCTGTAGTAAAAGAAATTGTTGTCTGATACCAGACTTGATTTCGGTCTAAGTTGATGGGGCGGTTTAGATTTCATGAAAAACTTCGACAATCAAGATTGCATTATTGCATGCTTTGTTTCTGTCGGCAGAATTTATTCAAATATGTAAGTGTTTTTGGCAGCAGGATGGTTGCATTCGGCAAGAAATTGAAGCAATTACAAGTTCAAGAGTGGGAAAGGTATGTCGAAATTGGCCATGAATTCATCATCTTGAACCTATCTCCTGTGGCATTTCATTTATTTTGAAGAACAAATTGATGTGATTTGCTGAAATTTCTAGTTGCAAAGTCTACTTAAATTGGGGGTTGAGTCGAAATACTTGAATTGCTAGTTTCATATGGAATGATGGATGTGCTAGGAGACTGATTCTTGCAAGGGATGGCAGTGTTTTTGCTGTAATAAATGTGTAGTGCTCCTTCTCTAGTGAATTTGAACTGATTTTTTGGTGAAATATTCGATCCGTTAAGCTCAAACACGATATAATAATGATCATTTTGTTGTATTTCTGATATGTTTCGAACCAGCTACTACATTAACTACAAGTTAATGAAGAAGAAAGTGAAGCAATACGTCCGACAAATCGAAGTTTCAGAACATAATCGTGACTATGTCCTCAAGGATTTCTCCAGGGTTCTGGATAGCCAGGTAGAAATCAAGTCATATTCTTTCGATTATCGTTGAAGAAGGCGGATATTATGTGTAGATGATGCAACCTTCAGTTGGCCTATTTATGATATTGCATTATCTCTTGTCTAACAGATTGAAAGGACTGTTCTATTTCTGCTTGAGCAAGAGGGGCACCTGGCAAGCAGGTTATCAATACTAGGAGAGCAGCACGACGCCCTTATTCAGCGAGATGATGCCAGAATGGTACCGGAGTTGCAGGAGGCGTATAGAGCTGTGGGGAGGGAGCTTCTGAAACTCCTCTACTTTGTAGAGCTGAATGCGGTTGGACTGCGTAAGATATTGAAGAAGTTTGATAAGAGGTTTGGTTATAAGTTCACTAATTACTACGTCAAGACTCGCGCAAACCATCCTTACTCTCAGCTCAAACAGGTGTTTAAGCACGTGGTAAGACGAATCTTGAAGCACGGCTTAAGGTTTTAAGTTGGTAAAATTGTCAACGTGTTTATTTGTGCGTGGGAACGTGCAGGGAGTTTCAGCAGTCGTTGGTTCCTTGTCTCGCCACCTAGCAGATCTCCAAGACCATCAAGGGAGCTTTATCTCAATCTATGATCAGCCTGCCCTGTCACTTCCGGTATTTACTCGTGTCCATCGATGTACTTATACTTTCCTTCTGTCATTTCCAAATTCAAAATTTAGATTGGTAATCATATATTAGTCTCAAAATTATTCCTATAACTCGAATAAGTTGAGCTTCAAGTATCCGAATTAGTTGTTACTTGAGAGTGTGTTGATGGAAGTGGCATGCTAAAATAAAGATTTCGCGTTAATGGAAACGTTTGATGAACATCTTCTACACGAAGTTTCTCAAGGCCGAATCCATTCTATTTCCTCACATAACAGTAGGAACAGTTTATATACTCATGTGATCAGAATTGTTGTGCTGCCTTACTGGTTCTCTTTGCAGGACCCGGTGATCGAGTCTATCAAAGCTGCAGTTGACCGATTAACGAACTCAACAGACTTCCTTCACTATATAGGGAAACATGCACTTATTCTGGAGGAGGAATTGCCAAACCCTTTGGATGATGATGCTGTTGATGAAAGATACCATTTCATGTCCCTTCTTCTGAATCTCGTAAACACGTTTCTGTACATGGTGAACACTTATATAATTGTACCGACAGCAGACAGCTACTCGTTGAGCCTCGGAGCTGCAGCAACTGTCTGTGGGGCTGTTATCTGTTCAATGGCTGTTGCACAGGTTTTCTCTTCGGTTTATTTCAGTGCATGGTCGAATAAATCGTATATGAGGCCTCTGGTCTTCAGCAGCATAGTTCTTCTCATCGGGAACACCTTATATGCGCTCGCTTATGATCTCAACTCGATCTACATATTATTGATAGGCCGCGTGTTTTGTGGGTGAGAACACTGAGAAATGACTGTCCCCTCTCTCTTTTCAAATGTCAAAATATACACAATAATGAAGTCTGCACTGCACTGCCTTCTCTCAGATTGGGATCTGCACGGGCTGTTAATCGACGTTACATTAGCGATTGCGTTCCTGTGAAGCTGCGTATGAAGGCATCTGCCGGTTTTGTGAGTGCCAGCGCGCTTGGAATGGCGTGCGGCCCTGCTCTTGCCGCGCTACTCCAGACTAACTTCAAGATCTTCAAGATTACCTTCAATGAAGATACTTTGCCTGGATGGGTCATGTCTCTGGCTTGGGTGGTCTATCTCTTGTGGCTGTGGGTGTCGTTCAGAGAGCCTTGTCATCGAGAGAAACCAGATTCCACGAGGCACCGGACCAACAACGGTACGAAAATTTGCTCTGTAGCAAGATTTAGATACATGCTTTATTGATAAGTACCTGAGTTTTTCACTGCAGGACTGGAAGTTGAAACTGGTGGTTTTGAGACTCCCGTCTCCCAGCCGTTGCTCACGAGCGCGGTGGAGAAGCAACGAGACAATGATGATGACGAAGAAGATGAAGATCAAGACGAATGCCATAAACCTGTCACGTCTATAGTCTCTGCATACAAGCTGCTCACACCATCTGTAAAGGTCCAGCCACACAACTTGACGCGATGCTTCGGTTTAAAAAACGTGCCAATTTGACTATTTCTGTTGCTCTGATCAGGTGCAGCTATTCATATACTTCATGCTCAAGTATGCAATGGAGGTTTTGTTGGCCGAATCAAGTGTCATCACCGCGTACTACTTCATCTGGTCATCGAGCAACGTGGCTATCTTCCTGGCCTGCCTCGGACTGACAGTCCTCCCGGTGAATGTTCTCGTCGGAAGCTACCTGAGCAACGTGTTTGAGGAGAGGTAAGAACTCAGACAAACCTGCATTTCTTAAACACACACATATATATGCCTAAAACAGTTAATGTTTTCTCCATTACTGCAAAGTGCAGGCAAGTTTTGTTGGCATCAGAGATCATGATATGCATCGGCATAGTCTCGAGCTTCGACGCTCTGATCCCGTACTCGGTGGCGCAGTACGTCGGCTCGGCTCTGCTCACCTTCGTAGCTGCCGAAGTTCTTGAAGGCATGCAAGCTCTCTCAACTTCTCTTTCACATCTTCAATCATCTGGTTTCTTTTCGTTTTTCTAGTATCGTGATCTGGTATTTTATTAGTTAGCCCCCTTTATCAAAGAAAAAATTGATAAAGATAAGAAAAAATATGATACGAAGAGGTTAAAGTTAAGGTAGATGCAAAAAAAAATAAAAAAAATCAGTCGCCTTATGAAAATTTTCTGGATTCGCCACGTGATATAGAATCCTTTGCAGGTGTTAACCTGTCGATCCTGTCTCGGGTGATGTCGTCGCGGCTGTCGCGGCTTTCGAGAGGGACGTACAACGCGGGCTTGCTGTCGACGGAAGCCGGGACTCTGGCTCGAGTGGTGGCAGACGGGGCCATCACGCTTGCCGGCTACGGCGGAATGAGTAAACTTTTGAATGTCACTCTGATTCCTTCACTCATGATCTGCATCTGCTCCATTGTAGCTACTTGTTTCACTTATAATTCCCTTTATTGATCAAATGTAGAAGAAGAAGAGCATCTACAAAATGGAGATGTAATTACACTCTTGTTAATTAAAAAATCTAATTATAGATTATATAATTCCAAATGATTTTTATTTATTTAATAATTATCGAAGTTATCATTTATTTGTGTTAATTGCAATTGTATTCAATTTAATTTTTATTTTCATTTTTTTATAATCTTTATAGGGTTTTAACGCATTCGAAAAAAAATCCTCTCATAATTTTTTTTTTATTTTAATTCATTAGATCTAATTAAATTAATTACTAATATATAAATTAAATAATATCGAAATACAATCAAATAATATTGTAGTAATAATAATTAAAACATAATTAAATAATATCGTAAACATAATTAAAGAATATTCTTATTTGCACAAGGAAACTTATCCAATAGAAAACTTCACCTAGCATTCGAATTTTTTTATATGGTGCTTTTTGATAATAAGCAAAAATATAGGGGCCTAATAATAAAAAACAGTCGAGTTGAAAAAGTTGGAAATGGAGACTTGCTGAGACTAGAGAGAGAAAGAGAGAGGGCAAGAAAAGAATCCGACCTCCCATCGGATCTCTCGCATTCAAACTTTTTGGTACAAAATCCCCAAACACCCAGAAATCAGAAGCAAAGTAGACGGAACGTCCAAGAACAATCTGCAACTGTATCGTTTCTTGATTGATAGATAGATAGATAGGTATCGATCGATGGGTTCCAACGCAGAGTTGCCGGAGGGAACGGTGCAGAACATACTGGAGCAGGATTCGCTCAAGTGGATTTTCGTCGGAGGAAAAGGCGGCGTCGGCAAGACCACGTGCAGCTCTATTCTCTCGATTTTGCTCGCACGTGTGCGGGAGTCTGTGCTCATCATCTCCACCGACCCCGCCCATAACCTCAGCGACGCCTTCCAGCAGAAGTTCACCAAGTCTCCCTCGCTTGTCAATGGCTTCTCCAACTTGTACGCTATGGTACGGCCAATATTTATATTATAGTCGGATAATTTTAGAATTTGGGGGAGGAAATTTAATGCGTTTTTTTGTTAATGTTCTTAGATGGGTTTAATTTGACTCTTCACCGGTATTTTAGGTTTAATCAGATATTTTTATTTGAGGTTTGATCAAATCTTGTAATGATATCATATGCAGTTGAACAGTGCATTATTGTGAGTGTTGTGGCTAGAAGGGGTTACATTTTCCTCTTGATTCATTTGTGAAGGTGTTGTTCCGGGGCGAACAACTTTATAAGAATTCAATGGAGATGTGGTTTTGTGTGTGTAATCTTCTTGGTTTTGCATATTGTTTGGCCTACTTGCCATTTAATGAGATTCATCTTTACTAGGAAGTTGATCCTAATGTGGAACATGACGACTCTCTTGGATCAGATACAGATGGTTTTGTATCAGAATTAGCAAATTCTATCCCAGGAATCGATGAGGCAATGAGTTTCGCTGAAATGCTCAAGTAAGTCTAATATCTCTTGATTTTGGGCTTACATTTCTTCAATTCATAACATTGTCTTTAATGTATCACAACTCTCCTGTTTTATTACTTTCTTGTATCGTATTTAGATTTCGACGATTACATATTTCAATCGTTTCATTAGGAAATTTGCAATTTGCTAATTAGTGTGACAAATGGTTGGTATCATACATCGGTTGCGTATGAAACTGGTCTTCATAAAATATATATGCAGCTTATTTGTTGTGGTTGCAATTTCCCTTTTTTTTCAATGCAGTTGATTCAATGTTTTCGTAAAAATGTGATGATTCGATATGATGACTGGGTTGAATTTTAGAGTTGTAGGTTTGAAATACGAAAATATGCTTGTTTAATTCTTTTTACACTTTGATATTGATGATGATATGAAAAGATGAATATATTAATAATGTGGAAATAATGTTGAGTAGAAAACTGGAAATGGTTTATAAACAAACATCACCATAACTTTCTCAATATTCCTCAGGCTTGTGCAAACTATGGATTATTCTGTCATAGTATTTGATACAGCTCCAACTGGCCATACCCTTCGGTTGCTACAGTTTCCTTCAACATTAGAGAAAGGGCTTGCCAAGATTATGACCTTGAAGAATAGATTTGGTGGCTTGTTGAGCCAGGTATGATTTTTCTCGTACTCTTTAGTGTACTTTTACTTGTTTGAGAACAATAATATACTGTTTTTCTAATAATTTAAATAAATTAGAGAAAGAGTCACTTAAGTTGATGGTTTTGATGTTGATAAGAACAGAAACCAAAGAATCAATGGTAACCACCGCCGATCAAAGCCACCAGGCTAATCTCTATTTTATCTGATCCCCCAGACCTCAACCCTAATTAGGGATTTAAATACCCTTCTAATAATTGCCAAAATTAGAAAATCCTAAATAACTCAAAATAGAAGCATAACATTAACGAAATAACGAGGAATAAAATAAAGATAATAAACTGTACTTCCCAGCCCACGAACAGTGGGCTCAAGCCCGTCCCCGCCTTCGGTCCGTCCGCTCCTCCAAGCCGAGCCCCTGCTCCTGCACCATATCAGACATCTTGTTTTATTTTGGCCTCCAAACCTTATTGTACTATTTTTCTCTAAGAAGGGCCTCTCTATTTTTTTTAGAAAATCTTTTGATCTTCCATTAGAACATTGGATAGGGGGTTTTCTTGGCCTCCCTAGAAAGTTCTTGGAATAGATTGATATGCAGTTATTTTTTCAGCCAGACTATTCTGAATTCGATTTCCTCTGGTTGATACAATTCTTTTGGTGTGTGCTTTGAACATGATGATCCTCTCTGCCCTGCTCATTACATGCTTTCTAACATGAAGCAGAAACGCTGAATTCTTGATTGATAACACTGTTTAAAATGCGTATCCAGAAATGTTTATGTATTCTGTCAGAACTCAAAATTGTTTTGATGCTGGGGTTTCAAAGAACCGTATCCAAGTATTTGATTACTAATGAATTTTCTGATATATGTCTTGCTAGATTCATTCATGAAAATAAACTGCTTTCTATTATATCATTTCATGGCAGATGAGTAGTCTCTTTGGCGTTAGCGATGAATTCAGTGAAGACGCCATCCTTGGAAAACTTGATGGCATGAAAGATGTGATTGAACAAGTGAACAAGCAGTTTAAGGATCCAGTAAGACCTTAATGCTTTTTATAAACATTTTTGATTTTATCTTTACCTCAGAAAATACTTATTCAACGAGTAAACGATGCTTGATGCTTGCCAATGTGTATCCCTCCATGTCTATGCACTGCTGTGAAAATCTTGATGCACACTTTCCTCTTTGCAGGATATGACAACTTTTGTCTGCGTCTGCATTCCGGAATTCCTCTCTCTCTATGAAACCGAACGACTCGTGCAGGAACTAACTAAATTTGAGATTGACACACATAATATCATCATTAACCAAGTAATTTTTGATGAAGAAGGTATTTTTCCTTGGTTATGTGGTGGTGCAACATTTTTATCATATTTCAATTCTAATATTTCTTGTTACTATTATCTCAGTTGTCGAGTCGAAGTTGCTGAAAGCTAGGATGCGGATGCAGCAAAAGTACCTGAATCAATTCTACATGCTATATGATGACTTCCACATAACAAAGTTGCCATTGCTGCCCCAAGAGGTATGCATTTGAAACTTGATTCCACCTGTAACAACAGTAAGCAGTGGAGGTTGTCATGATTCTTGTTGTTTTGCTTGCAACAGGTTTGTGGGGTGGAAGCATTGAAGGAATTTTCGCACAATTTTGTATCACCGTATAAACCATCCATTATTCGAGGGACGATGGAGGAGGTGGAGCAGAGAGTGTCAATTCTGAGACAGCAGCTGAATGATGCTGAAGCAGAACTGGAAAGACTCAAGAAGGGGAAACAGAAGGTTTAATGCAAGAAAGAAGACTATTCAGAGAGAGAGAGAGGGTGGCTGTATAGCTGACTCTTGTTTCATTGAGGGGTATTAATATGTTTTTTTTTTTTTTCTTGAACTTAATTTTTGCAATTTTTTTCTTTCTTTCTTGGATTTGATTGTTTGTTGTAACAGTTGTATACGTGCAGCAATAATCGGAGAAATTTGCTCTTTCACCATCATGCACCAACCAATTAATTTTTGAATTCGAGATTTCGAAATTTTTATCTCTAAATCGTTTAAAATAATAATAATAATAATAATAAAAGTTTGGCAGATATTAGTTGTTGCTTTGTTCCATTTTCTCTACTCATAAACTACTACCATTTCTATGAATTAGCTAGTTGGGTTTTTCTCCCATAACTTCCATGCATTATGTGTCATGCGCCGTAAATAGTACTCCCTCCGTCCTGCTAGAATAGGCTCACTTACCGAATTTGGCGTCCTAATTAAATTGGTATCTTTCCAAAAATGGCAACTTTTTCACACACAACAATAAAACATTCATTCCACTAACTCATTCTACACTAACAACTCTTACTTTCCGTGCCGAAAAGAAAGGGGCCTATTAAAATGGGACGGAGGGAGTAATGAACATGGTTGAAGAATGCGTTATACGTTAGTTGAGTGTTTGGATAGGATCTAGCATTTAGGTGGTAATAATCATTAAAATAATTTAGTATTTTAATATTTTAAATATTAATAAATAAAAATATAATTATATAAAAGGTAAAATATCAAATATATTATATATTATTGTAGTTTTCTTAAATATATTACAAATTATGTATATTATTGAAATACATGCCAAACTATAACTTTCATTTGAAATATATGTCAAACTATAAATGTTTGTTTCAAATTTATGATGAATGCGAGAATTTCAGAGATGAAAACTTGAGAAAACTATAGTAATTTGTAATATATTTGCATGCCGATGTATAATTTTGCAAATGTGAGTGTCATCGGGTCGAATTTTTACTCCCGTCATAAACTAAAAACAAAAATGATAGTTTAACATATTTTAGTAATATGCATAATTTGTAATATAATTGAAAAAAAAAACAAAATAGTTTGTAACGCATTTCATACTTTACTCTCATCTAAGTTTTTGTTATTTTTTCAATAAATATGCCTAATCGGGTCCAGAAACGTGGACCCGAACAACTCAAAAACACAATAATCGATGTTGTAATTTTTTGATCGGGTAAAAGATGCCTAGCACTTGTGAGCCGTCTAGATCGATTTTTACAACACTGGTAATGGTAATGAATGAGTTATGGTCAAGAGTGAAGAAAGTTGGATGTGAGAAAGGCTATGAAGATTATTGGAAGATTAGGAAATGCAAGTAGTGTTGTTATTAGGTGGTCAAATGGGGCTCACTATAATATTGCACCTCCCCTTGTGCTATGATTTATGGGCCCCTACTAGTACTACCACCATATGAGACAACTACAAAAGCCAATTCTTGCCCACTAATTATTGCATCATTCATCTCCCACTCCCACATCTATAATATATCCCAAGCTTTCTTTGCCCTTTCACACCTTACCATAAACATTTTATAGTTATCTATAGGAGACTAGGAAGTGTAGATTTTACATCTAATGAAATTAACCAATTTATGTATCATTTGAAAATAATCTTTCTATCTATACAAGTCTGAGTACCATCTCCATGTCTTTGACACAAACTGTTATTATCCATAATCTCAATTGCATCAAAAAAAATAAAATAAAAATTCCTTTTTAGTCCAAAGGAAAAGCAAAATAATCATGTTTTTACTAATGCACAATTAGGGTGACAATTCAGTGGCACTAATATAAATAATAAGTATGGATTGAGATTTATCGGATTAGATGAAATTATTCATTAGTTGGTTCAGGTTCAAATCAGATTCATATATTCATTTACAAATTAGGATTTTTTTATTTTTTAAGTTATTCAATAATTAGACATTTTATGATTTTTATTTATTTCAAATTTTAATTGGGTTCATATCGTGTTTATTTGACTGGATCTTTATCGGATAATTATCGTGTAAAATGGGCCGGACGCTTATCGTATTCGTGTTATTATCGTGTGTAATACTGTTTGAACTTAATCAATTGAATTTGAACACGAATCAAAGCTTCATTTAAAAAATCAAATACAAATTTAACCTTAACAAATCGATACGATAAATATTTGATTCGCACTAATTACCACTTTTATCCCCAATATCTTGCACGTGCGTGTTCCATTTATTCAAGAGGTTACCATGTTCAGTTTTCTGCAAAGTTTTAATCTGATTTAAATATGTAAATAAAATATTATTTACATTTTTTTTTTTTTGAGTTGGTCTCCTGAAAGACGGTCTCGCCATTTTTTTTAATTGTGAGACGGACCTTAATACATCATTTCATTTTTAAAAATTAGTATATTGTTTGCAACAAAGAAATACATCATTTGCAATAAAGAAATACATCATTTCATTAAATTCGTCTCACAATAAAAATGGTGAGACATCATTTATAATAATAAAAAAAATACATCATTTCATTAAATTCGTCTCACAATAAAAATAATGAGACCGTCTCATTTCAGAATTTAATTTTTTTTAATTATGGTTGGGATGTAAAACAATGTCTAGTAGTGGTATATATGTAATAAAATAAAAATGAAGGGATATGTGGGGAGCCCCACAATAATGAGACCATTAGGCCCAAAGTTGGCGCGAATGGGGCCCATGGAAAATACGAAGAGTACTTATCCAGACCAAACCATGTGGGGACCGCAGAAAAGTGGGCTAAGCTAAGGGTCCATCCCTTTATTATTCTACACCATTAATTCCTATTGTAAATACTCTCGTCGGCTCATTATAGTAGTCTTATTTTTTTTTTAAAAATCTATATCGTATACTCCCTCCATACCGATTATTTGGTCATATTCCCTTTTCGGGATGTCTTATTTATATTATTCATTATCTAAATTTAGTATTGTTTTTTTGCATGTATACAAAATTACCTTTATAAATTGGACATAATTAATAAAATTATTATTAATAGTTATTACTCCCTCCGTCCCAAATTATTAGTCCCCAATTAAAATGGCACGATAACCAATGTTTGTGAGTGTAGTGGAATTAATATTTTATTGATGAGTATGAAAAAAGTTTACCATTTTAGGAAAGGAGACTAATAAATGGGACATACCAAAAAGATAAGTGGGACTAATAAATTGGGACAGAGGGAGTACTAAATAAGGGTAATTCAGAAAATTTATTCAAATATTTAATATATTCATAAATTAGTTTTGACATTCGTGCAAGTTAAAACAGGACCGAATAAATGGGACGGAGGGAGTATTATTTATGGGAAAAAATTCACGCATATTATTATAATATTAATTTCACTACACTCACAAACATTGACTATCATGTTGGTCAATATGTAATTAATTTACCAGAAGTGAGTATATATATATATATATATATATATATATATTTTTTTTTTTTAAAAAAAAGGAGAAATTATAATATTTGTGTTGTTATTTATTGAATTTAATGAATTATCAAGTCAAACAGAACTTGCAAAATCACCCTTATTTGTTTGAATTTATGCAGTATATGAATAAATAAATGATAATGATATTCATTTTTATGATTCATTTAGATAAGTTGACAATGCGTTGTGGGACACCACATTTAAAAATCCATAAATATTAGTAGATGTCGTATACGCTGCATACTTTTATCGTCTTGTATTTTATTTTGTTTATACACTAATAAATAAATAAAAAACTGAAATAAGATATCTTTTGTTTATCGGAAAATAAAAAAGAAAAGTGATGAAATAAATGTGACGAAACTAGCTGAAAAATATGACAATATATGCATATATCACTAGGAATAATAAATCAAATGGACCCCATGTTTTATCTACCTGCATGTCGAATCCATGATGTTCACTGGCTAACAGCCGTTAGATCTCCAAATCAAATAATAATAAATTAATTATATATATAAAAAAAAAGTTACAATTCATTTGTAGGTAAAAATCTCTGATATTATTACAAGATTTTTAGTTTGTGAGATGTTTTTTTATAAATGGTGTATTTTATTATTATAAGTTATGTATTTTTATGAAATAATATATTTAAATGATTTACTATTTTAGTATTGTTAATAACGTATTTATCAACTCAATTTAAATTATATATTTACTTAATTTTAAAATGGATTTTTTTTAATGATGTATTTCACTTTTATGATTTGTATACCACAATAAATTTACTAAGTCTTATTATAGAAATATATATATATATATATATATTTGTGAACCGGCAATCACATAGTGTGTCATAAATGAACCAAATTATTTGTGAGTTATTTGAAGTTTGAAGTTATTTGAGTTAATACTATAAAGCTCATTTATAAAACAAACTAAACATGAACCTTATAGTGTTCGACTCGCATGCTCGTGAACAAGCTCATTAGCCAAATTAGCATGTGTTATAAAATTATAAACTGTTGAGGTTCGATTTACAGATAAATGGAGCCTTTGAGATCTTATTAAATAATAACAAGATTAACAATGAGAGAAAGTGAACAAGGAGCGAAATATAATGTGCTTTAATCTGGTGAGTCTGTAGAAATTTCGGCAGCGTTACAGTATGGATTTTAGAGAGAAAAATCGATGCAAAAACTGAGTTCCCCGCCCCTATTTATAGACATGATAGGGAGGGGGGGTGTTTGACCTAACCCTAGGAGCAGACGAGCTCGTGCTCGCCTTGAATCTCGGAACAACTCCGAAATTTTCGAGTTTGGTTAGGGTTACTAACGATCGCGCGTCGCCGGGTTCCTAGGATTCCTTCGTCGAACTCCTCGATACCAACCCTTATAACTGCTCGGTACCGAGAAGCTAAGTGTGTCGGTGACGACTCCTAGACTTGGGAGATTCCACGTTTCTTGCTACTCCGAGTGGGCCTGCTGTTCTGGTCCAATCGCCACTAGGGCCGACGTACTTATCGGGCCTGGGCCTCGCGGGCCTAACCCCAACATTAACTTTATAAAATCAATATTTTATGACTTAAGACTAACAACTAACGAAAATGATAAATTTTTTGTAGTTATAAGAAAAAAAAAATAGAATTTCAGTAATAATATTATATCATTTTTGAGTAAATATTTTTTTATAAAAAATAATAAATCTTTTTAAATATTATACAAATATAAAAAAAAACATTCGTAAGGTTTAATTAAATTCATAAACTTCAAATTATTTTAAAATTACTTAAAATAAAAACTCGAAATTCGACCCGATAATATCTTACCAAACTATTATATAATACAGCCAGAGGGTAGTGAAGATGGATTCGGGAGTATATGCCAAAGAGACAACTTACAAATTGGATTTTATTGCTTCACTCCTTTTTCATGGCCGCTTCATCCAAAAATCAAGATTTTCATCACATACTAAATCAACCCAATCCCTACGGTGATTTTACCTCGCAGTTGACGGCGGCGATGAAAGAAGAGCAGCCGGACGATAATCCGACTCCGCCGCCGGTAATAGTTTCGCCGCAACCCATAAAAAGAGCATCGACGAAAGACCGCCACACCAAAGTCGAGGGTCGCGGCCGGAGAATCCGAATACCGGTGACATGCGCCGCCAGAGTCTTTCAGCTCACGCGAGAGCTCGGCCACAAGTCCGACGGCGAAACCATCCGTTGGCTGCTGGAGCAAGCCGAGCCGGCTATCATCGCCGCCACGGGTACCGGCACCGTCCCGGCCATCGCCATGTCAGTCAACGGTACTCTGAAAATCCCCACCACCACCACCACCGCCGCCGCCGCCGCCGCCACAACTACCTCCGCCGCCATCGATGATCGTAAACGTAAGCGCCTGTGTAACAGCGAGTTCGTCGACGCAAACAACACCAGCTGCTCGCCACCGGAATCATCCGCCGCCACGAATAATTTCTCCATTACAAGTGCTAACAACTCCGCGATTATTTCGAGCACCGCCGCATCAATTTCAGCCCCACTCATGTCACTGATTCCAATTCCTACCGTATGGGCAATTCCTACGGCAGCATCAACTTCGAATTCACCATCTCCAACATTTCTCATCATTCCGCCCAATCAAACGACGCAGATCGTTGCAATTCAACCAGCCTCCGCCGCGAACATGCCACCGGTATTCAACATCTCCGCCGCGACCAGGCCGATCTCCACTTTCCTCGCCGCCATGCAGCCTCCTGTCGACGCCACGCCGCCAATCATGCAGGCCTTGGATTTACGTCACAGACCTAATCTACCAAGTTCGAGCAACATCTCCGCCGCGGCGAAGACTCAGACTCTCAGAGTCAGAGATATATCTTGGGAGATCCACAGCAAAAATCAATTGCCATCTTCAGCCAAAAATCCACGGATTTAGGTTGAAATCAAAATCACGCGTTCCCACTCACAGTTTATATCAATCACACGAGTCTAATTCTCGTTCCATACGATTCCAGAAATTCGGAGCTGACGTGAGATCGAGATCGAGTAGGCGGCGACTTCGATCGGCAGAAATTTTGTGGAGGTTGCGGGAAGGTGGGGGACCACGGGTGTGGGGACAAGTGGTAGGGAGGCGCCGCCGTGTGGTCCCGGATCTTGGGCTAGGTTTAAACAGAAAAAAAAAAAAAAAAAAAAAGTAGGATGGTGGGCTCCAGCCGCTAATGGGCTTCTGAATTTGGTGGGCCTTCTTTTTTTAATTTAATCTAAAATTATGAGTCATAAATCATAATCTTGTAAAATAATTAATTTTTCGTGTTCATGTTTAGGGCATTCTCGTTATTTCTCAATAATTTAATTAAGATATTTAATTGGACCTAGGAAAGATTATGGTTTAAGTCTCTCAACTATATTAAAATAATAATAGTGTTTAAGTACAACAATTTTAATAGACACTTTCTCTTCTCTGTAGTTTTTGTGAGTGAAAAAAATAAAATATAAGATTAAATTGAAATGTGGAATACGAATGCAACTGAAAACATCTTTATTTAATTTCGTAGTCCCAAAATAATTGTCAAGACTTGGATGGTGGGATGGGGTGGAAAACAGAGACTGAATATATAAATAAAAAACAAATTTTATTATTATTATTTTTTCTGACCCAAGACTTTATACAAAAATATTCATTCTCTCATTAGACCCAAAAAAAAAAAAAAAAAAAACCCTCAAAAATTTGTTTATTTATTGTTTTTAACTTTTAAAGGTGATGTGGCAGCAATATGGGGGGACATAGGGTAGGAAGAGAGGACAAGTCTTAGGTTTAAGGGTAGGTGGTCCACATATTAAAAACTAGTGGGCTGCCTCAACTTTGTCCTAATCATCCTACCTCACATTTCATTACTAATTGTTTGACTGATTTTGCACCGTTGAGGTAAGTTCAATTCAATTTGAAATTTATGAATTGAAAAACAGGTTGATTAAGATTGAAAATATTTTACTTTTAAAAAGTTTAAATGGAATAACTTACATCAAATAGCCTAAAGTTTGATGGATTGACATGATTAATATTTTTATTAATGTTCTTTTTTCATACGTATAAGCTAAATATCATTAGAATTAGACTGTTGGGGTCAAGATTTCTTGATTTAAAAAATAAAAAATAAAATCTCAGTCAAATTAAACCGCATCAAATTATTCGGTGCAATTTGATATGGCTGGTCCAAAAATTAATGGATTGGACCTGCTTTTAAATATTGACATTATTAATTTATGGCTTCAATTCTTTATTCTACCATGTATATGTACATCAAGCAAAAACCCTATACACTCACTCCTAAAAACCACAAACACTCATTTTATTTTTTTTCTAATTTATTAGTCTCATTATCAAAAATAAAAAGAAAAACAAAGTTAGATAGTAAGATTTTCTTGTATGGCAAGGAAGGATCCGACAATGTTACCTCCGACATCGGGGAAGGTTTCGAATCCGGGGAGGGGCTTCACCTTCCCTCTCCGGTTGACATCGACCGGATATTTGATGAGGTGTCCCCTCATTTCTGATACCTGCGGAGATGCAAACTGCTCCCAGTTAGCCTGCCCCAACGATCTCACGCGTCGAACACACTCCAATGACTCCGGCCGTGTGAAGCATTCCTCCAAGAACCCCACATGCTCCGCCCATAGAGACATTCTGTATCCATATATCTGTCATTCATGTTCAAACATGGTTACATTGTATTCTTGTGAAATCTACTTGAACAATATATAGATATAGTTAGGAGAATTGTGGACTCAGGAACCGAAGATAGTTTAACTCTCGACTCAGGACCTGAAAGATCAAATAATTTTCTCTCCTATATGAGAATTGTATGGTCATGGATCGGGAATTTTTGTGATCTTTCGCGTTTGAATTGATAAAACTCCATATGGTTAAGTAGTTTATCATGTTTACCTGTCCTTGTGGATTGGAAAGTCGGTTTGCCCATGTATGGTGAGGTTGGTAGGCTCCCATTGCAATCTCCGTGTCTCTGGTGCCCTCCATGGATCGTTGGTTGATGTTTGCGGAGCCAAGGATTACATACTCGTCGTCCACTATCATGCCCTTGGAGTGAACATAGATCATGAATCTGCGGCTCTTCCGGCTGAGACCCTACACGAGTTCACAAAATTATATATATTGCTTAGTATTAGCTAGGCTGACCTCATCATAAGTAAGTTTTTGGTTTGTAAGCAACAATGGAGTACTCTCTCTCACCTGAGGATTGTTTGTCACAGGTTGAGTGTCGGGCTGCTCGCCTGCAGCGAGAGCCTCCCGGTTGCCAAGGCAGTAGAAGTTCAAATAATCTTGCGGTGTATAAGCATCATCAAGACCCACCTCCACCAATGCTTTGTATATGGTTTCATACATCATTTGCATTGTTTTGTGCTGAAAAAAATAAAAAATAAAAATAAAAAACTTATCTGGCCATGAGTCAAAGCATAGATCAGAGCCGTACCTGCCAGAATAAAATCCTTTGTGTGGCAGCCCCAGTGGGATTACCCTCCGGCCACATCGGAACAACGATATAAGCAGCAAACCTCTCGTGTGCTCTTATTTTCTCAGCTATTTTTAGGGCGATCTCCATTGGAATCAAATTATTAGCACCTATACAAGAATCTCAGATTTACACCATTTCTAATAGCCTTGCAGTTCAGAATGAAGCTAACAGGGGCTTACCGACATCCCTGTATTGGCCCCAGTTGTAAGAAGACCCAATGAAGTACTGGTTTTCAATGTATATACAATGGTGGGCAGAGCGAATAGCCTTTACATATGCTGTGTGTATGCTCATATCGATAAGAACATTCTTCCCGCACACCAAGTTCTTTTTAGAAAAAAAAATGAAAGATGACTCATTTAGTGAAAAATATATGAGTAAGCATTTGATTAGATAGCAAGTAATGCAACTTTCAACTTACCCGCTGTGTTGCATCTTTAGGATCCTTCGGGAAGCCTTTTACAGAATTCGAATCAATGGAACGGAACACCTAAAAATGAACAAGAATTTGCTGCTTAGGTTTTTCCTTGTTATTTATAGGCATAGGGATGAATCTTAACCTATATAGCTCAATGATATAAGCATACCTGCACATGCCAACCCTCGGGATCATTAGTGCTTACACAAGGAGCCTCAGCCATTCCAAGTATTTCAGGCATCCTTTCTATTCGCAGCAAAGCATCGTCGTATGAAATCTTGAGTTTTTTTATGCCGTGAGGCTTTGAAGCCTTCAGCCACCGCTCCTCAAAATTGCACAGAACATCATAAGCTGCAGGCCCATCTATTCTACAGTGCAAGTCATGCCATGGTTCTCTTGGACAACCGGTTGTGTTTCCCTATTCACACACCAGCTAGAATCAACAAATAGACCAATGGGAATGCCAGATTTTACAGCAACAGACTGTGCTCAAGACACAAAAGACAAGGGAGTCTCTGGCAGGAGAAACATAAGCACCAAGATACAAACCAATGAGATGCAGCTTCTACCTTGTGCAAAGATTTCCATTTTTTGGCGAAGTGGAGAAACAGAAACAGAGTAATACAGCAATAGTAGTTTGCAAAACAACACCTGCCTTATTAGAGAGGAGCTGGAGGATAATAATTACCGCATAAGTTGGATTGTGATAATCATCTATATGGAATGTTTGCAGTGTTCTGAATATTGGATGAGGAGGAGTGTCATAACGCCCATCGCACAAGTCCAGTCCTCCTAGAAAAGCAGTTATTCTTCTTCTGTTATTTCCAGCATCAGCGTCCACTATCACAGTTTTCTGATGGTGTGTGTAAATGACTCCGACTTCCTAAATCGTGAAATTGTAAGAAGTTAATTACAAGTTTCATCATTAGCATAAATATATAAAGTAGAAGGCTCCAAGTCTCAAACGGTAAAAAAAAATAAAAAATAAAAAAATTTAAGAATAGAGATGACAAAGCATAATTGAACCTCAAACTTAGCAAATTGTCACCCTTTCATTGCCTACATATCGGCACTATCAATCCATTAACCATTATTTTGATTCTTTGAAAGTTCATCGTTCTTCAATTTTCTTCATGAAACCAATACAAGATTGAAGGACCACTAAGCAAATCTTAGGGGACGTTTGGTTGGTAGGTATGAAATGATTCCGAAATCCATTATTTGATTAAAGGGTATGGGAATGATACCCAAATATTTGGGAATCAGCAAAACCCTCTAAAATCGTGGGTTTCATTTTCATTCTCATATCTCACTACCAAAATTATTTTTTTTCATATTATTTTATAATTATTTTCTTATTTATTTATTTTTATAATATTACTCTAAAATATTTTGATAATTATATTATTTTATAATATTATATATTATTATAATAAGTTATTTTTATCTTTATTTTATATTTTATAAAATAAAGAAGGAGATAAATATATTATTTGTTTATTTTAATATGATTATATTTTCTTAATTTTTATTATTAAATTAATTATTTATTTCTTATTTTTTTAATTCAATTTATTTATAATTATTTTTTTATTTATTTACTTTTTCTTGTTTTTATAATATTTTTAATAATTATATTATTTATAAATATATTATAATAATAATAATAATATAAAATCAATTATTTAGTTTGTATCTTAATTTTATATTTTATAAAACAAAAAAGAAGATAAATAGATTATTTATTTATTTTAATATGGATTTATTTTATTATTCTTTATTATTAAATTAATTATTATTTGTATAACATTTTAATTATTTTATAAAATTATAAACTTAAAAAATTAATCATTAAAATTGAAAATACTCCAAAACCCATCTAGTAAACCAAACATCTGAATTGAGAATGATTCCCTAAAATCAAACCCATACTCATTCTCTCTACTATCAAACTCATACTCATAGTAATTCCCGACAGTTAAACCAAACACCCCCTAATTGTTGCCCGCAGGCAACTAATATGAATAACCTAAAACTTAAATAGGAGAAAAATATAAATAGTGATCTATATGAAACCATACCCTCTGCTTCATCCAGCTATGGCGTTTTCCAGCCACTCGAGGACATAGCAGCACTTGAACAGAAGAATGTTTAAAGAACCGACGAGTTTCTTCATCATGAGTTGCCATGACCCCATCCTGAATACAAACAAAAATGGAATAAGGATTTATAGAAGAGTTAATAAGGAGATAAGCTTGTCCAACCAGACACTAAAGCTCCCACTCAACTGCAGGTCGGGAATATACCATTTAGTGAGCATGTCAAAGATGATCAAATTATAAAATATTTATCAACTGAATATGGTAGCAAAATGGCCAAAAAGTGGTAAGTTGGGTGAAAAGCTTGGGTAGTCTTTTTTGCTCAGAGAGTCTGACTAATACATGTATATTGAAAAACCAAAATAGCTCTTGTAACCTTGTAGCTGTAACAGAAGATGGGGAAGGATGTTTTCTTATACACTAGTCATGTATACTTGCTAAAATCTGCTTACAAACAAAACTCCATGACTGCAGTTTCTGCAAGAGTAGAACTACAAATTACAATAATCTCATATAATGCCGAAAATGTTAAACAGATGCAGAAGCATATCACATTCTCAGATGACATGTTGATAGGTAACTTCTACGAGCAGAAACCCAAATGTTTGGCATAAAGCAAACACTAACCATGTTGTATCCCAATATGCTTCTTGACGTAGGGTCATCCCATACCAGAAGCAACACTCGTACCCCTTCTTGTGATTTTGTCCTAAGAAGTTCACCCAATGTGTAATCAGAGAGAGAATTATCATCTCTAACAAGTCTAACTTTGTGCCAGATTGACCATCCGGTAATATAGATCAGGCGTCGAGCTTGGCTTATTGCATCAAAGATGTCACTCCAACATTTCCCATGCATATATTGCATGCCATTTCCAAGCGTCAGATTCGGAAGGCATCCACCAGGCACATGCGCATCTTGATAAAGAGTCACTTTACCTCCTGTCCTAAGAGGAAAATAAGTTTGAGGAACTCCCACAAAATCGGGGCCAGCACCAATACCATTGTAGTATATGCTCAATTGCTCCATTGGAGTATACTTTATCGAAAGACTCAAAGCAGCTCCACACTTGCTGGGCTTGCCATTAGCAGTAAGGATTGGAAAAAATCCCTTAACCTGCTCTCCTACATATATTTGCTCAACTGGAATTGAGACTGTTCCTATGTACTGAGATCCAACAATATCATTATCCTTAACAACAAAGTTCACTTCAGCAGCATAATGAGCTACAGGAACTGTAAATGTTTGCATCCAAACAGGGTTTTCGTCGTTGCTTATAACATAAGTCCTTGCAAGTGTGGCACCTGCTACTGTTATGGTGACATATGGGTCACTAGTAATCTTGCTTAGAGGTCCCTCAATCTTGCTGCTCACATTACCCGGCAATTTGTTGAACATATCCCCTATTGTTTTGTGGAACATATCCATGTTTGGGAGGTTTTTTGCTTCATATATACAAATATCTAAGTTTCCATGTAAGAGTAAAACCTTTGAGCCAGCTTTAGAAGGTGAGACTGGCATGATCTGCATACTATCATCATAATGGCTAGGACTTGATGGCGTAGGATGAGAAGAATCCACCTTGCCAGTAGAAGATGTATCCCACCACGAGAATCTACGATGATGACCATGCCCCTGTTTAGCCCCTGGTCCATTAGTAATCACCGGCAAAGGCCCTGAGTGAAACTTTGGAGGAGTACCTACAACCGGCCCAGATGAAGCAGGAGCCGGAGGGGAAGCTGGGACATATGGCTTTGTGTGACCATCAGGCAAGCCCATATTTGCCTGTTGATCTTCAATATACGCATAGGGAACAGGGCGACTCGGGGAATTATCATCAGTGTAAACAGAATGTTCTGTTTCACCTACAGATGAAACACTCTCCTGCTTATGATGATAGCTGGAATGTTCACTAGAAGCTCTAGGAGGAGTCTCGGATTGAACATCCACAGGTTGCAACCTTCCAGATGCTTGATGATGGAGATAATGGATCTGGCCGTATTGGAAACCACCATATGACTGAAAATTGGCGTGAGGAGCAGGAGCTGGATACACATGATACTGATAAGGATGGGAGCAGTATTCTGAGGCATGATGGGGTGCAGGAGGAGGCAGCGTTGACGCCGGAACAGTTGGATAGGAATAATTCAGATGGCCCGGAGGTGGAGGGGCATAGGGGGGATGATAATGAGGATAGGCAGGATAGGGGTAGGGAGCGGACGCCGCCGGAGGAGGATACCCATGTTGTCCACTAGGATTATGAGGGGGATATGATCTCGGATGAGGAGGGTATTGATTTGAAGGCGTTGGGCCACTAGCATAGCCGTACGCCGGAGCCGGATTGTAGGGGTAGGGAGGAGCAGCATAACTGTTCTGGTTCTGATTCTCCATTTAAACACCTATTATGACTCTGATTTTTCCCTCTGCTTGCATCAAAATCAAAATGCAACCCTAGAAATTCACCCATGCGCACCACATTCATCAAAATTGCCTTCTCCTTTATGATTTCAAACGATCGATGATCTCCTCATCCTCAAATACCAAAAACAACTAATTAGTGAACCAGACAAAGAATGTATCTGCATAAACGAGAAGATTGATATATCAATCAAGCAAAAACATCAAACGTCAATTCGCAGGTAAAAAAAAAAAGCTTTGATCCTTTCTGAGCTCGAATCGATCGTGAAATTTCCAGAAAGATTCAAACAATATCTTATTTCTGGCGCCCAATGGAGAAATGCAAAATTAGCGCGATGGATCAGTTTTCAAACTGGCGGGTATAGAAAGATTCAAACGAAACTCCCAAACTTTTTTTTTGCAGATGTTTGCAGGTGAGAGGAATTGAGATTTTGATGATTTGGAGTTGCATGGGAAATACTAATATATTACACGTGGAATTACCTGATTGGTTACTGCAAATACATGTTCTAACTTTTCTATTTCTATTTGGTCGGTTACGAATGAAAGTATCATCGCATCTTTCTCTAATCTACAGTATCACATAAATCTTTGCAACTATTTATTTATTCATGCAATCCAAATCATGCATCTTATAGTATGTATTTGTATAAAACATTATTGTAAAATGTATTAAATTTCGATCTCACATTAGTTTGTTAAAGTAGCATTAATAATGTCGTGTTTCCAATAATTATTGTTCAATAGTTCTACGCAATATATCTTTATGAACCAATTTTATAAGTACGAATGATTCCTAAATTGTTTTGAATGCTAATAACTTGAATTTTTTATTTTTTATTTTTTGGGTTTGCATTTGGGATGGGGAAATAATGACTCTTTCTATCCTTGAATACATAATTAAAAGCTCCACAATATTTTGTCGATTTGATATACTAAATTTAAATAATTATATGTAAATAATAAAAAATTATTATTTTTTATTAATTGTAATGTACCACAAATAAATTTTGATATTTATTAAAAATAATATCTAAATATTTCTATATAGTGAACATATTGGCACTTGTATATATACAAGTTCATAGAATAAATCAATTCACAATTTTAATTTAGTGATTAAAAAACACACACAATAATTACAATTCACAGCAAAAAGAAAAATAATATAAAATATTACAATAAGAATTTAAATTAATTGCTACTTAAAAACTCAAAACAAAACAACTATTAAGAATTTGGTGGACTTTTATTATTTATTTATGACATTTTCTGAAATGAAATTGGACCTCAGCCATTCTGTTTGATTACCCATAATTTTTTATTCCCTTTCATAATAGTTTAAGGATAAATATGGCCCAAGTCATGGCCCTAGTTATTAACTAGATGCTGACCCGTATTTTTAGTCGGCCCAGCTAAAAATACTTCATTTCTTCACTATTTTTTTTAATACGCATATTTATTATATATGAAAAAATAACAATCTACTATAACCATTCCTGCCAAAAAGTTTTGTTTTAATTTTATATTATTTATTTGTTTTTCTATTATACAAAATTTGATATAAAATATTATAGATATACAAATATAATATAAAATTATAACAAAATTATATTTTTTATTTTTTCATAAAAATATTCTATCTCACCAATTTATTAAAGGAGATAATTGTCTTTTTCGTGCAACGCTCGAGTATAGATCTAGTAAATACTCTCTCCGTCCCGAAACAATTGTCTTGTTTTCTTTTTTCGTCTGTCCTAAACAATTTTCCTCTTTCCTAAAATAAAAAATTAATACACACTCACTAATAAAATGTTAATTTTCTCTATCTCTACTCGCATTGGTATCTATGTCATTTAGAAACATGACAATTGTTTAGGGACGGAAGGAGTATAATATAACAAAAAAATTATTAGTGTTGTAGGGTCCGAACCCCACAACCCATGGTTGTCTCCGCCCTTTCCGACCCTACAGCCCGTAGTTGTCTCCGCCCTTGCTCGGAGGTTGGGGACAACTCAATCTTTTTAAGTTTGCAATGTCATTTAAGGTTTTTTTTTTTTAGAAAAATAATTGTTTAATATATTTGTTCGTTATGCTTTATGCTTATGAACATAGATTACTTCTTTCTTTCTTATCTTTTTTTAAATTTTTTTAGCAAATATTGTACTTTTATTAACAATTCACCGTGAGATTTTTGTGTGCTTAGCTTATTTATTTGCTGAATATCCTAATATAACAAGCCTCAATCCAAATTGATTGTTATTAAAAATTTAAAATTCATATTGAATTATCCTCTACCAAAAATTTTTTCTTTAATACAATTGATCTTTTATAATTTTTTTTTAAAAAAGTGTGCTAATGAAATACTCCCTCCATCCCGCTAGAATAAGTCCACTTACCAAATTTGGCGTCCCAATTAAATTGGCTCCTTTTCAAAAATGACAATTTTTTCACATACAACAATAAAATATTCATTCCACTAACTCATTCTACACTCACAACTCTTAATTTCCGTGCCGAAAAGAAAGTGTCTATTAAAATGGTACCAAGGAAGTATTTATCCTAAAAAACTTAAAATTAGATGTGGGAACTAACGTTCATAAAAGCAAATCCATCTTGTCAAAAAAAAAAAAAAAAAAAACACCACATTTATAGGAATTCCACCTCTCTCTACTCAAAAGTCTCAAACCATTGAATCCAGACACGAAAATTCGCGTAACATCACTTTAAAGATTTATTGCCAATTAAGAAAATATAAATAAAACAAAATATTGATTTAATAAAATGGCACCCACTTGGCATAAAATAAAATAAGATAATAGTGTCCATTTCTTGACATCACTCCAAATGTATGGACAGCTTACACCATTACAACACTATTTATGTCTTTTTGAAAGTTTATATATATAAATGATATGTTGTCCACCTTATGGTGAGCTTTCGTGAGCTACAACATATATTTTTATGTTTTTTTAAAAAAAAATTATTTTGTTAATCATTTATTTTTTAAAATTTTAATTTATTATAGTTTTAATTAACTTTATAAATTCAATCGTAGGGTTCATACACCCAATTAGAGTATAATATTTTCTTGTAGCTCACAAAAGAAGGTGGGCAGCATATCATTACTCTATATATATATTATTGAAATTTTAGAGAGAGAGAGAGACTTAAAAACATACAAATATACACCATTTTGGACGGCACGCAACACCATTTTTTGCCTTGGCGTTGGATGAACAGTGCAATAGACAACATTACACGTGTTTTATTGTTTTTATCCGTTTTATGAAAAAAAACTTTAATTTTTTTGTTAAATCTATATATTTCATCAAGCTCAATATTTTAATAAATATGCTAAATGGAATGAGATTTTGTATTTGTTGGAGTAGTCTCACTATCTAGCTCGACAAGAAGTTCGTTAGTGGGTCGAGACTGAGTCGATATAATTCGACGAAAGTGGGTCGAGCCGTGTAGGTCGAGGAACTCGTTGTGCAGTTCGAATTGGATGGATATGTAAAATATATTATATATCTTGTTTCCTTGTTGGACAAGATTTATCCTTATTGGTATTAGATTTGGAAATGAATAAATGTATTAGATATATTTAATTTTAGATATATCTTACCGTATCTAGGTTTTATATTCCTTATGTGATTATGAATATCTCCCTATAAATACCCCTGCTCCCCAATAATTGTAATTGTCACATACTTTGTATTTTCTTCACCATAATAATAATATCATCACCGAGGAGACTTGAAGAGTGGACGTAGAGCATAGCTCGAACCACTATAAAATTATTGTGTTCTTTATTTTCTGTTAGTTATTTGTGTCTGCAATCGCTTCAATTCACAACAGTATTTCTTTTTTTTTTTAGGGATAAAGAATTACATTTCCGTCTATTACTAAGGAGCACATTAAAAATTTTATAATTATTTGGGTCAATTGAACTCCTTAATTTATAAAATCAGATAATTTAAATGTTTAAACTTTTATTTTTCCTGTTATACCATTATTAAAATAATTAAATCTAAACTTTAATAAAAAAAAATCAAAATAAAATGCAAATAAATAATAAACCAAAACTAAATATAATTTATTCTAAACTTTTAAAATAAATCTGAATATAAAAAAAAGTTTTAATGTTGTGCAAGTTCTCACAAATAGATTATGGCAAAGTCTCAGATGAGACGGTCTCATCATTTTTATTGTGAGACGAATTTAATGAAATGATGTATTTCTTTATTGCAAATGATGTTTCACCATTTTTATTGTGATATGAGTTTAATGAAATGATGTATTTCTTTATTGCAAATGATGTATTTCTTTGTTGCAAATAATGTAATTCTTAAAAATGAAATTATGTATTTAACCTATTGAAATGATGTATTAAGATCCGTCTCATAATAAAAAAATAGTGTGACCGTCTCTCAGGAGACCAGCTCATGGATTATTTAAATAAACTTGAAAAAAAAAATCAATTTAGGTTTTTAAATAAATTAAAAAATAAAATAAAAATGTAAAAACAGAAAATTAAACCTTTCCCATGATACTGTAATTAATATTTACGGTAAAAAATATTGTTTTTAAATTTATTTTAGAATATCAAAATTACTTTTATATAATACAAATTTATTTTTATAGCATCTCAACTTATTTTTGTCACAAATATTAATTTTCTTGTTTACGTTTTTTTTTGTATTTTCTGATTTATTAAAATTATATATTTCTTAGAACTTCTCAAACTTTTCTCATTACGTTAATATTACAATTTTATTTAAATTTTTTTATTTTCAGATTTGTTTTAAAAATTTATATTTACTTTGGTTTCAATTTATTTTTATTTTAAGTGTTTATTTGTTTTTGTTTTGATAAATTAGAAATACATTATTTTAATAAGGATATAACAAAAAATTAAATGTTAGAGTTCTTAAATGATTTAATTTTAAAAATCAAGGTGTCTAATTGATCCAAATAATCATAAAGAGTCTAATGTAGTTTGGCCGAAACCGGTCAAATCGGATTAATTTGGCCGGTTTGAAATATAATTTTCAAATTGACGGTTTGAGAATTTTGAAACCGATCAAATTTGGTTAGGTTACGATTTGGTGGCTCAAACCGGTTATATAGATCGGAATGACTATATATATATATATATATATATATATATATTAAAAATATTATAATTAATGAATATATATTGTAGTTCATTTGGTAAGTTTTTACTTTTTTCATACAATTAATCCATATTTAAATTTCTAGTCTAGTTTTAGTTTTAATTTTTTTAATCGAAAATCAACTAATAAGCATTAATATTAAAAATTATTATTTTATATAATTATTTTACCGTAAGTTAAGTATTATCATCGTCATTATAATTTTGCATGTCTCTTTCGATTTTATATTTGAATTTTAAGGTTATAATTTTATTCCAAATGATCATGGTGTTTCTTTTGATTTTACATTAAATTATAAATATAAGGTTTTAAAAATTAAAATTACATTATAATAAGTAATCAACTAATTTGCATTTAGACCCAAGTTTTCTACAAATTATAGTTGAATGTTGAAAGTCGAAACATATTTCATTTCAAATCGTCAAACCGACCGGCCAAACCGTTTTTATAAGATTTGGCTGGTTTAGTTTTGATAAATTATTTGGTCGGTTTGATTTGAAAAGATTTCAAATTGTGGCCGTAATTTTACTTCCAAATCGACCAAACCGGACCGCGAACATCCCTAATCAATATTGCCATGAATATTGTATTTCCTCCATTACATTTTTCATGTACTGCATGACTAGAAGCGCCTTCATCCAATGTTTTATTACATACATATCTGATTTTTTTACATGGTATATGATTGTAACGATAATTCAATTTTTTTTTCCCTCATAGAGTCCATTTGATTATATGATTATATCTATATATATTATATAAACAAGGATTTTGCAAGAATTAAAAAATGTCACCTAAAAATATACATCAATAGTAATTATCATTATTTTTTTATATTGTTTTATTTGTCAATGTATAAATTTATATAATGCATAGGAATAAAACATTCAAAAAATTAAATCTGAATTAATTTCTATTAAAATGTAACATCTTCATAAATATTAAATATTTAAATACATTATTTTGAATAAAAAATTCAAGTATAATATCTTATTTTAATATTTAAGATTGGAAGTTTGAAAAATATAAATTTGATATTTATTTTTATGATTTTGTGACAACCATTAATAAATTAGATATATACATGATTTAATTAATATGTGATGTGAAATAAGTGATTGCAAACATAACAAACAAAAAATAAATAATACATATATTTATAGTGGTTCAAATGTAAATTCTGCATTCACTCTCGAAGCCTAGTAAATCTAGTCTAACAAGGAAATGAGTTATACACTGTATATTTACCATATCCCACTCGAACTATTTTTTTATAATAGGAATACAATTATTAAACTCACACATCCAGATGTCCCTAAAAAAGCTCGAATATGTAACCTCTTGGTCCAGATAAGGTGCTTTCACCACTACACCACGAACGAGGGGACACTCGAACTCATTTCTTGTTTATTCAATGTGAGACGATAGAATTTGCCAATCCAAAGAATATTGATGGATAATTTATAATTGAAGTATATAATTTTCATAATTACATTTTGATACTCTAACTTTGAAAATAATCATTGACTCGAATCATTTAATGAAATTAGTAGCAATTTCAATTCAAATAATATTAAATCATTTTAAAATCTTATCAAAGCAAATAGTTTGTGCGTCGGCATGAATTAATTAAAGGAATTAAATTATAATGATTTGGACGGAGGGTGTGAACTCTCTCTCTCTCACACTTTTCCCTCCTTTCCTATTCAACAGCTCTATTTCCATATTTGCGAATATTTACATCCAAATCCCAAATTACCCGCTGTATTCTCTCTCTCTCTACCTTTTCCATCACCAGCAATGGCGGTAGAGGAGCACTCTCTCTCCACTCCCCTCCTGAAATCCGAACAGCAGCCTCATGTCATCGTCACCGTCCACGACGAATCGGATCAGCCCCAATCCACATCGTCACCGGCAAACAATCATCCTGCCCTATTTCAACCGGCTGATGGGAGCGGTCACAGCCCGTACGCGTTTATTGGGGCGCACCATGGATTCGAGGTGCCTGGATCCACCACGATCGATCCCTTCCGCAACCACACACCCAACGTCGAGGGTTTGTACGAGTGGCTGAAGATTGTTGTCTGCTTGCCTATTGCGGCGCTCCGCCTTCTGCTATTCGGGCTGTGTTTGACGGTCGGGTATGTGGTAACCCGTTTGGCGTTGGCGGGGTGGAAGGATAGGCAGAATCCTATGCCGAAGTGGCGTTATCGGCTCATGTGGGTTACCCGCTTTTGTGGTCGGGCTATTCTTTTCACCTTTGGGTAAAATCTTCAACTTTATTTAGAATTATTATGTTCTTCTGGAAGACTGGAAGTTGGGTTCTTACTTCGGGTACCCGATTCTGTCGTTAGACATAACGGGTGGACTAACAGCCTCGTTTTTTTGGTGTTTGAATAAATAAATATGTTAAAAAATAGTTCGTTGTAATGTAGTTCGGAAGCAGACAATTGAACTTCTTTGATACGTTGTCTGATGATTTGTTATGGTGAATCGTTATCCATTGTAACACGTTCATTTGTTTGAGCTTTTCTGTTTGAGTTGTTGTTAACGGTTTGTAGTATGCTCTGGGAGAAGTTGAGGTGTTGACTTGGAAGTATGACAATTAATTGAAATCGGAGTGATTGTATGACTAGGATTGTTGTTGGACAAGCTTTTAATGATTAACGCGCGAGTTCACTAGTTACTGTAGTTGTTAGCATTCAATTTGATTGAATTAGTTTTTGTTGATTTAGAAACTGACGATTGTTTCTCTATCCTGCAGCTTTCACTGGATAAGAAGAATCGGAAAACCTGCTCCTAGGGAAATTGCTCCCATAGTCGTGTCTAATCATGTTTCATACATTGACCCAATTTTCTATTTCTATGAATTATTTCCCTCCATTGTGGCTTCTGAGTCGCATGATTCCATGCCTTTTGTTGGAACCATCATCAGAGCAATGCAGGTAAAATTGGAATCGCTTAAGACAGTTACAATGTTGTAATAATTTATAATGTATGATTCATCAGCTCATATTTGGTTTGCCTTTATTTCAGTTTTCTGTCAGGTTGCACATGTGTTTCTTATATTCATTGCAATTTAATCCTGAATGATTTTATGTGGAGATATTATTTGATTATGATGTATTTTTCTTTTGTTAGGTTATTTATGTTGATAGATTCTCGAAGTCATCCCGGAAGCATGCTGTAAATGAAATAAAGGTAGGAAAACTCCGGATGTTCTGTCTTGAACTGAAACTAATAAATGAAAAATCTCTGATATGGTTATGCTGTTTGGTGAAAATGTGTTTATTTTAAATCTATATCTATATTAGCTATTTGATACAGAAATGTTCTTTCAAGGATCTGAAAACAGAGAAAAGCTTCTTGCAACCAGTTTCCTCGTGTGCTTTTATTTCCTGAAGGAACAACGAGCAATGGAAGAGTTCTTATTTCATTCCAAATTGGTGCATTCATTCCCGGTTATCCTGTTCAGCCAGTTGTTGTTCGTTACCCCTATGTACACTTTGACCAGTCCTGGTAATTCCGGTTTTGCCTTGCCCAGCTGGTTCTCTGTGGATGCGCTTTCCAGTTTCTTTAATGAGGCTCACTTCATAAATTTGCTCCTTCTTGTTCAGGGGGAATATTGCACTAGCTAAGTTAATGTTCAGAATGTTTACGCAGTTCCACAATTTCATGGAGGTATCTTTGATATTTTTATTCTATAGTTCGATTTGTATGTATGTTTAGCATCGTCCCTGGAACTATTATCGTGTCATTAATACGTTTTTACTTCTAATATACAAACAAAATTTTAGGCATTTCGTTAGATATAATCCTACACTACTATAAAATGGGACATTATCTTAACTCTATGTTTGTTTTCCATATGCTCTGATTGTACGATTGGGCTGCTTAATTTAGCTGCATTCGTATCCCATCATGATTGATCGCTGTTGCATTTATCATAGACTGGAAACTCCTGAAGTGATCTATGGAATCAAAAGTGAATGTAAAGAAATGCTTACATGTTGCCAAGTGCATGTTAACGAATTTTTTGTAACACAAAGAGCTCTGTATCAGTTGTTGAGGTCATAAAGAATGTTTCAGTAACATCCTGGTAAACCCATATCACCGTCTGCTTATAATGTCATCATTCTGTTACTATTTCACAGGTGGAGTATCTTCCTCTTGTGTATCCTAATGAGAATCGGAAGGAAAATGCAGTTCATTTTGCTCAGAGGGTGAGCTAAGTCTAAATATGTACAAGTATATGCTATTTTTTGTTTATGTTTAGAAGCCGTAACAATGTGATTTCATTCTTTTCAATTTCAAGCAAACGATGCTCTGTTTCCTAGAATAATCTATGAATTTTGTTGCTTTCAAAGCTCTGAAACTCTTTCTTATCTCTTAAATCAGTGAACTTTTGGGATGTGTTAAACATGTACATAGTGGATCACATTGAAGAGATAGTGCAAACCCTGATTTGCTATTGACATGGAGTATCATTTGTTTCTTATGTGTAGCTAGTTGAATTTTTTTGAGTGGCAGAATATTAGTTTGCCAAAGATAACAACGTGCCATATTCAATTTGAAGTTGTCATCTTGCTTTTAGGAGGATAGGAGGTGGGGCTTGTGAGATTGTTAATTGAGCAAATGGGATAACTGAAACCCTATGCCTATCACTTTGCTGAATATCCAGCTTTCTTTTCTTTTCTTTTAATTTTTGTTTTTAACACTTATATTTTTGTTTAGCATTATTCATGGTGAGGTATTACTGTATTAGCTTAGGGATGATGGTCTCATGGTTATTGGGCGCTGAGCATACATACCTAGAAAATCCTACCTAGTCATAGTTCTCTGGGTTGGATTGTGTTGGTTTGTGAAATGGCCATTGTTTCTCTTGAATTTGATTCTTGACAATACGGAGCTAGGTTGTGACTTTTTTATCCTTTTTATTTGTGAATACCGAAATTATCATATATTTCTCATAATAATTCTTTTAAACTCTTTCATAAATTTGTTTTGACTGTATGCAGACTGGTCGTGCCATTGCAAGTGCTCTCAATGTGGTGCAGACATCTCACTCATATGGAGACTTTATGCTTCTTGCTAAGGCAGCTGAGTCAAATCAGGTTGCCAATAAATTTCTTCAGTTTGTTAGTTTTGGTCATGGCTTTCTCTATCACTAACATGTTCATTTTTTTTCCTGTTTGTCATCTTATTTGCTGGATAAGACTTGAGAAAGCGAATGTTTTACAAGTTCTATGTCATCCCCACATCTGCCCATTTGACTTATATGGATACAAGATCTCTTGTATCCAGACCATGTGTGGCTGACGCTGTTCTGATGTTCATTTATTTTTTTATTTTTACTGTGGTAATAGATGATTCAGTGTTTCAAAAAGTATGAAGTAGTCTGCAAGAACTTTTTAATATGTTCTGGAAATTTATTTCCTTAGGTATAATTTGATAAGATCCTGTCTCAAGACTTTGTAGAAATCACAATTGCTCTCCTTTGTGTAATATTATGATTACTTGTAGAGCCTTGACTCTTTCATGTGTTTCAACTACAGTAATGCCCTTGACAGCCTTGGTACTGTAAGAATTATGTGAATATTGTAGACCTGAGATTTTGGCAGTAAGGAAAGTTGGCCATAGTAATCTCTAACAGTAATATGTTTGCCTGTTGTTCTGTTAGATCTGGTTCAGGACTCTGGGTTTCTGACTTCTTGCCTGGCCATTGATTTGGCAGTAAGCTGTTTGTTTATCAAATCCTGTTTTTTGTGAATCATGGGTTTATTGGGATTACTCACTATCAAATTAGTGAATGCACTATCAAATTAGTGAATGCCTGTGGTTTTATTAGATTTAGTTTATCTGTCCCTGCCATGGCATGTATATGTAACTGTTATTTTCACTACTTGTGGTTTTTGTGTCCTCCATTGAATCAAATACTATTCGAGTGGATGGGATTTGTTTCCATTTGGATTCTTACTGAAGGTGCTAATGTGCGTATTTGCTTGCGTGCATATTACTTGTTCATTGATAACATATTGGTATTCTCTTTCATCAGGAAAACCCGTCACTCTATATGGTAGAACTGGGCTGGGTGCAGTCAGTAAGTTTCGAGTCTTATAAAAATTCAATTATCATCTAATGTCTCATTTTGCCTTTCTATAAATATGTTTGGATTCTTAGCCTATTGTTGATTCCAATCTCGCATAGCAAAATGCTTCTGATTTAGTCGCAAAGATAATGATGTTTAGTTGTAATTTGCTTTATTTAGAATCGAATTCTTCATTGAATTTTCTCTATCTGTAGTGCTTATGTGCTAAAGAAAGGATCTGCTAGTTACATTAGTGACTAGTTGATATTTTACAGTACTTGGTGGTGATTGTTTTTAAAAGACTGAACAGCTTCCTAAGTAAATAAAATGGATACTATGATTTTTCTTCTTTATTCTTACTCCTGCTCCCACCCCTGCCAAACAAAAAATATAAAGAAGAATATTCACTTTATTTCCCATTTGAGTAGTTTGCTTTGATGATAATATAAATATTGGCACTGAGCATAAATCACATAAAATTGTATACTGTGTTTTACTTTGTGAGTCATGTAGTATGTCCTTGTTAACAGGCTATTAGCTGTGATTTTACGAGCTTTAATATCAAAATGTTACTGTTACTTATTCTGCCCCCTCCCTCATCCAAAAAAAAAAAGAAAAGAAGAAAAAACCACTGAATATTGCTCAATTCAGGGTGGTTCTGGGCTGATTGATGCTACACAGTTTACTTTGAAAACTAGCTGTACTGGACTGCTGGTTTGATGGCAGTTCAAATCATGATGTTCAACTCATGTTTTTCTTGTGATAAATGGTTTTGATGGAGCATAGTGACCATAGGCTGGAAATATATGGGATACAAAGGGGATTCAATGCACTTAAATTATGCATCACTCATGTTTCTTGTAAATTTGCAACTCTTTTGATTTTGGTGCACCACTTAATTACAGTCATTGCATTTGAGTGCTATGGAGGCAGTTGAGTTTTTGGAGATATTTCTATCAATGAATCCAGATACCAGGTATTTTGGAATGCATTTTTATTGCTGTAAGTATATCACCGTACATTGCTTTTAGCAATGCAAATACTTTCAGCTTGACCTCCTGCTAGCCATGTAATGCATACTTCACGAATGCATGTAATTTTTCCCCTCAAATTAAAACCAAAAATCTCAAGAATGAGTTCACAATTACATATGGAATTATCCAGAGAGCACAGCTGTTCTGTTAGATGTGTATTTATAGAGACAATATTCCTGTAAACAAGAGACAAAAACTTATCTTGTGATAGGGGCTTCTTGATGCTTTCTTGCAAAACTTTCAAGTCTTTAGTAATAGATTCTGGTTTTGCCTACCTCTTATCTCTGTCATACTCAAACTTGAGCTAACAAGATTTTCACTGTCTAGAGAACACTTTTAGCTTACAGCTTCAATATTACTCACTGGAGAAAAGATGGGTTTCTAATAAAGTCCTGATGCTCACATCTTTTTACTAATTATAGATCAATTTATGTTGAAAAGTTTGTTTCTGATTAATTTTTTTAAACTTCAGCGGGCATGTTGAGTTCCATGATTTTCTCAGAGCTCTCGGACTGAAACCTTGTGGTCTTTCTGAAAAGGTTAGTTCTGAGTGTTCGAAGTTTTATTCCATGTATTTTTGAACTTTTACCACTTTTAATGGTGAATTGTTATTTCTGCATTGGTCCAAGACTCCAAAATGTTAATGATGGATCAATTTTAGATACAGTTGAGTATTTGGCATGTATGACAAGAAAGAACTTGGCTTGCCAGTTTTTCTCACATTCATTTACTTGCTGAATCTTTAATTGTTTCACATATATTTTGTACAATTACATGCATTTATTTGTTTATTTAACACCAATTTTAGTTATTTACTTCATATTATGGAGAAACCTTTATCAATATTGAGAAGAAGATCTTGACTTAATCTAAGGTCTCTTCATCAAGAGCTTGCCAGTGACAACTTGTGCAGTGTGGCATCGTTCTTGGGCTTGGCTTTTGTGCTTCTCTATTTTACTGAAAATCTTCTCTTTCCCCTATCCTGCAGATTTTTGAATTCATTGATGTGCAGAAGATTAGTAAGATAACATTTAAGCAGGTGAGTTTGTTGATATATTACTCATAAAATTACCTTTTGTATATGTATATTTGCAACACAGCCAGTACCCATTGGTATGTTTAGACTTTAGGCCAAACACATTACTATATCTCATTAGCTGGTTCTAGGCACCTTAGTTCCTAAAAGAGAAAAAGATGAGAAGATGAACAAAAAGCAATGCCTACTGCGGACAAGTATTGTACTCAATTCATATGGTTAAAAAGAAAATACTTATTTTCTGAAGAGTGTATTCTCTTAATTGTCTTACTTCTGTCCCGTGGTTTATTTTCCTTACACTGTTTTACCATTTGAGGCAGCTCTTCCTTGCACGAATAATATTCTGGCCAAGCATAATCTCCTGGTCTAGTTTGGTATCCTGGATCTTATTTTCTGGTTGTATTGGATTCAATGAAATGAAGTTTATACATTTAGCATTCCAAGTAACAACTTATATTTCCTCTATGTTGAAACTCAACAGCTGCTAGCTTCTTAGGGTGTGTATTATGTCCTATTTGATATCTTTCTCATATTTGGAAGTGTGTATATCTGTTCAGTTCTTGCTTGGTTCAGTCCACGTATTGAAGCAGCCTCTATTTCGGCGAGCATGTGATGTAGCATTTGATCAATGCAAAAGCAATGGGAAGGATCACATTTCAAAGCAAGAGGTATATATCTATTATCTTGGTCTACCCAATGCTATTTCCAATTTGGTTTGTGGCTGTTAGTTTGAGATCCCCCATTTTTTCTTTGACAGTTACAAGAAGCACTTTTGCTAGCAATTCCAAGTTTAAATTCTGATGAGGTTAGTTGGGCATTCTCTTCTCATGAATCCAGCTTTCTGATTAATATATTATGGTGGTTCAATACCAAATTCCATTAACCCCATTTATATGCTCATCCATACTTTTTTTTTTTTTTGAATAAGTGTACATTAATCTTAAACTCACACACCCAGATGTCCCCCTGGGAGCTCGAACCTGTGACCTCTCAATCACAGGCAAGATGCTTTAACCACTACACCCTGAGCGAAGGGACATGCTCATCCATACTTTCATATGAATCGCGTCACACAGCTAATAGATGCATGAGTGAAACATTTCCATGATATTATACATGTTATCACTTGCTTGAATAATCTTCAATTAACATACCTTCCAATATTAGCGGACAGATTTGACACTTAACTCATTTTATTCAACTGCAATCTGGAATAACCAAAGAGTGCAGATCTATATTCCTTGCAAAACATCATTCAAACCTAAACAAAACAGCCGTTCTCCATGTCAGCTTACTGACTTTGGTATCATTATTTATTCTATTTTTTTTTTGTTTTTGTTTTTCATCTCTTTGCACTCTTGCTCACATTCTTTATTGCTTATGTATACAGATCCATGGGCTTTTTAAGTTGTTTGATGTGAATATTGATGGGAGGATAAGCAAGGATGATTTCATTTCCTGTTTGAGAAGATACCCTTTGCTTATAGCACTTTTTGCACCAAAATTGTTGCGTAGAGATCAAAATCTGCTAGAGGAAGTCTTGTAATGACTCGGTGGCATCCCAACACTAATATTATTGGTTTGTTTGAGGTTATAATTTTGGTATATACAGTCCTTTTTCCTTCATCTTTTTTTGTTACCCAACTCTATGCAGTGTTTGCAAGTTTTGCTTCTGGCTTCTGCCACATGGGGTTTCTGCTCTTCTGTTTTTTTTTTTTTTTTTTAAATATATATTTATCTTCAATATTTGGATATGATAATATTCTTTCACCTCATCAATTATTTTTGGTTTCATTTTCTGAAATTCTGAATTTTCCTTTTCAATACTTCAATAATTGCAACGAGTGACCTACATTTATTCATGCCCAAATTGGGCTACGTTTAGTCTGTTGTTGGGACCTCTTGCTCGTTTATTTGTACCACATTTTCTACCTGAGTTTAGGCATCTCATTGTAGCTCATAACTATGTTGTCAAATTTATTATAATTTTTTTGATTTTGTTCTTTTAAATCGTGATTTCGAGTTTTTTCAATCGATATAATTGGTGGATATTTGAATACTTTCGGCTGAAGAAGTCCTAGCCAACCTTGATCTATGTCACTACTCTTTCTTTCACAATAAACACTGGTGATATATTGGTGCGTTGCACGGTTTAATACATTAAGTTTATTTTAAAAGAATTATGAAGAAAATATACAAATATATAATTTCGTTTATTAAATAAAATAAGATAATATGTATTGTAAATTTAATATATATATATCGTAAGACAGTGAATATCTTATAATTTCATAATTTTGAATTTCAATGTCACGTGGAATTACGCCGAGAATTTTGATACACATGACTTTGTTCACGTTGCTCGTGAGACACAACTATTGCCACATTTTTAGATTTTGATATCAAAATATGTATGTGCATCGTTTTTTTTTTTTAACTTTTTTAAATTTTAGGCTGGAATTATATTTATATGATATCTGTTAGGAAAGTTGTTAGAATTTTTTTACTTATTACCTTTTGTTGGATCAAAGTCATAGCCTAAATCTACCTAGTTTAGTTTATCTTTAGATTAGGTTCAGTCTAATTTTTCAATGTATTGTAATTTTTTTTTACCGATTTGTAATTTGAAGCTGATCAAGAACCGAATGAAGAATCAGTCTGGATGCGCAAAAAAACTCAAGAGACTGGAAGTTTAGTATGAGACTGATCAGTCTAGGATTGATAATTTTGAGACCTCATCAAGGTGGAACTCATCAGTCTAGACTGACCAGTCTTGGTCTAGTAGGAATTCATAAGTTTGGAACTTACCAGTAAGAAGCTTACCAGTCCAAGATATCAGACTTACGAGTCTAGATCCTACTAGTCTCAAGCATCAAACTTGCTAGTCTGAGGATCGATGATCAAACTTGTGACGTTAACCAACATGACGATATCAACATGTAATTTTAGTTTCAATCCCCGCGCATAGAGACAAAAAGAATTTGTCCGAGGATTGGTACTGATAAGTATCAGACTTTAAGGATTGGAGTTTCCTTAAAGTCTGCAAGTCCAAGACTTCAGTCTAGATTCTTTGGACTGATCAATTTGAATTCCTCGGACTGACCAAATGCTTTCGTTCTAATAGAAAGGTGATCAGTCATTGTTGAAGTCAGAATAGTGGGAAAAGATACAATACTTTCCGAAAAAGTCTACCTACCAGCGCAAAGGACATAAATATTGGATTGATCGAACATCCAATGTGTCTAATGACTACAGAGATTTGAATCTCACTCATTCGCCTATAAATAGTCGAGGACCTCAACAGATTCAAATACCGAACACGCTATTAACTAGTAAGCTGAAATTCTGCTAAAATCTATACACAACCGTTCAAGGCTTTCAAAGCTTTCTGTGTGTCACCGCTTTGAACACGAGACTTAGAACTATTTGTTCTTGAGTTATTCTTGGTATTTTTTTCTCTCAAAGAAAGAATACATCAGTCAAGTATGCTTTGTACTTTAACTATTATTGACGATCTTGCCGCTAAAATGATAGTTCCACGCTATAACTCAACACTTAAGTGTTGAAGTATAAACTGAAACTAACCTTAAGACTATCAGACTTAAAATCCATACTGAGCTTTATTAATATATTCCGTTGTGCAACTAAACTTACTCTAAAAAATTGAAACCTACAATGTCTAATTTTATAATATTAATGTGTAATTAATAAAGTTATATATTTTAACAAATTTAACATGTAATTGTTGAGGTCGGGTCCAATGCGCGAGCCTAGCGCAAGGCCTGACAACCCATTTCCAAAAATACCATGCCCCGGCCCAGTTGCGAAGCAAAGCCCGAATCCAATAGGGGCTCGAGCATCGATCAACATGGCACGACAACCCTAATTGACCTTGGATTTTTCTTAGTCGACAACCGTCGTTCCAAAAAAGATGAAGACATTTTCGATAGGTTAGCTGAGGCCCAAAATTTTGTAACGGGTTCCCTCGTGGCATGTATAAAAGGAGGACTTGGCTTCATTTTCCGTCATTCATAGCAAAAACCTTGTTACTATGCCCTTCCCTCCGCGCTCCTCTTGAAGTCGACCCCCACCTTGAACTGACCTGTGTTTGATAAGCTCGCTTTATTGCTTTGTTTATTCATCCTTTAAATATTTCATGATTAAAGTTTGTATATTTTATATTATTTGTTGTCTATTTCATCGAGATAATTAGGGGTGTATTCGAACCGAGTAGTTCTGTGCTCAAGTTTGACTCGTTTAGTTTCGAGTCGAGCTTTGAGCATTTTTATCGAATACTTTGAAGTTCATGAACTTTATCGAATCTCATCTGAGCCGAAATGAACTTTCTAAATTTAGAATATATCTAAAACTGTTGTACCCCGATCACGCAGTCTTCTCAGCACTCCAAACGAGGGCGACTCGAGCCATTGTGGTACGAAATAATATACCAATTAATTGTTATTTTATGTCTAATTCCATTCCCGATTTTGTTATATCATGAGACATAATTATTCTCTATTCAACATAAATCCAAGATCTATATATTGAGTAATTAGTTAATCACTTTTTTATTTTAATATTTAGGATATGATGTGATGATTGAACATTGTTTTTCTTTCATTCTATTCATATGATAATCATGTACCGAAACTAAAAATATAGAAATTGAATTAAACTTTATTTCTCACACTTTGTAAATTAATTTAAAGCTTTTTTTTCATAATTATCATACGAGATCTACATGGTAAATGTTTCATATATAATTTTCTTATTAATCATAAATATTATTTCTTTGAATATGGAAAATTAATAATCCTTTGTTTCTTTATTTTTCTCGAGTTGGGGATGATGAAAGGAATGATCGACTCTAAAATTTTTATTCAAAGATTTTTATGAAATGCATACTGTTGAAATATACAATCTATTTTCAAGTAATTAGAATTGAATTTGCGAATTCAATAAAAACCGAAATTGTTCGTATAGTATTTTATTTTTAAAAAAGCTATATAATTTAAATACCGTAACTAATTTTTCTTATCTTCGAATTTTTTTATTATTGAATCATAAACGAGCAAAATCAAGATTGATATATGTATTGTCTATTCATTGGGCATATCATGTTGTACGAGATCGAACAAGCACATCAATTTCTAACCTTATCTTTTCCCACACCCACATGATTTTATATAAAAACACTACAATAATTATGGACCCAGTCGTAAATATAATTTCTAAAATACATATTATTTTTTTAGTTATTTATTTTCCGAATTAAATTGGAAAGAGACCACTATTGTTTATTGTTCATGTGAGAGTAGCCCACCTACACCTCAACAAAATTAAATATTCTTGCATGTGATTTACTAGATCATAACATTAAATCCTAGTAAAAATAAAACAAAAAATAACTAATCTCGTAACATGAAGTGGTTGAAACCCTCTATCATTAAATTGGGAAATATAATTCTTATTAGAAATAAATTTTAGGATACAATTCATTCTTACAAAACTAGACTTGTATTAAAAGTTAAAATCTTATTTTATAAAAATGACTAATACCACTTGTTTGTAGTCAACATAGAATATTATCTACTTGTTATTAAAACTTAGTTGTTTTTTGCCTAACTCTAAGTATTATATGTATCTTTGAGGGATACATAATAGTCGACATCTCATATGAGAGAGCAAAACTATCACCTTTTTGGTCTAATAAAACAAATAATTGTATTTGTTATTAAATATTAGTATAAAAGATCTCAATATCTTGTTCAATCAAGAATTTCATGACACAATCAAAAAAAAAAAAAAGAAATAAAAAAATCTATAATCATGATTCATGGCATGCCATTGAATATGAGCTTGATTCTAAAAAAAAAAAAAGAAATAGCACCATGATATTAATTTTAAAAACTTTCCTTTAGTAAGAATAGTCGGAATCAGTAATATATACTCCATGTTATGATGTAGTGATAAAAATGTTTTATTAATGAATTTAAACTCACTGATTAACTAAAACTAACTTAAAATATAGTAATAAAGTTTAAATGTACTAAATATAATAAGTTATTGATTGACTTTGTCGGTTATATGAGAAACCTGAATTCAAGTACAAATATGATATTTTAAAAATAAAATAATTTATTTTAAAAAAATGAATATTTTAAATAAAAATCCAAAAAATTAGAAAGTTTGTTTAAATCAACTAAGGCTCAGTTAAGTCCAAAAACTTCGAAAAATCCAATAAAAAGACTCTTATGTTCCAATTTAATTGTTCATTTTTCTTTTTTATTTGTCTCACTTCATTAATTTCATTTCGTAAAATGTTAATTTTTTCATACTCAACAACAAAATATTAATTTCACTCAACTCAATCTACTCTTACAGTTCTTGATTATTGTTTTGTGCCCGGTCAAACCGGAACAATTGAAGCTGGAGGGAGAGAGTAATTTCTATAAGAGGGAAATTTCAAGCAAGGGTACCACAACATTTAATTGATACTCCCTCAGTCCCACTTAATTGTTTACATTTCCTTTTTTTGTCTGTCTCATTTAATTGTTCATTTACCAAAAATAAAAAATTAATACATATTTATTAATAAAATATTAATTTTCTCTATCTCTAATCGTATTAATTATCGTGTTCGGATCAAAGTAGATAATTAATGAGGGACGGAGGGAATATTAAAAAAACTCCCCCCATTTGGAAAACTAATGGATTGAACCAAATTTGTCACGCCCAAGAGTGGTCCCCTCCGATTCTTGAAAAATTGGGCCCCAAAATTCTTTAAAATTGCAAAAGAGACCCATGTCACCCACCCACAGGTGTCGGCACCACAACTTTTCATTTTTTTAGGGCATCAAACATTTTTAAAAAACACAACTTTGGGGTGCCAATATTATAATACTACTTCTTTTGGGGGCTCGGGAGTAAAATATTACTTGTAATGACAAATTTTGCTGCAAATTAATATCTTCTCGAGAATCAATTCACCCACTTGTTCTTGCCTTTCTCTCACCGGGACCATTCCATTTCTATGGTTAAATCTTGGGTTTTCAAACCTATAAATCAAAAGGTAGATTCCTTGTTGGGGGGGTGAGAAATGCTATTTCCAAATAGTTGAGGGGGTCTTCGGACGGCATTATTAAGGGCGTCGTAGTGGATTACACATGCATCTTATCATGTGATCTTACTGTTCCTGAATGATACCATCTGTGATTGCTGTGATCGACACGCATTACACTGTTTGGAAATGTTTTTTTTAATGCGTTGGTGCGGGACACCACCAATCGGAATCATCACAGCTGTCAACACGTCTGATGGAAAATATATTATATACGCAGACTCTCGAAGTATTGAGTAGGGATTTGAGAATCATCCCAAATGATAAACATGAACTAGTATTAATTTATTGGAAAGGTGAAAGGGATTCTATAGATTAGGCATATATTTAGTTGAATGAAACATGGATATTTATTGTTTACTATAAGTGGGAATAAAACACAAAGTCTAGTTTTAGAAAGCAAGTTTATTTGGCATTGGATAGAAATTGGTATTTCTAGATATAGAATGTGGGATTGGGAAACAAAAGAGAGAAAAGAAATTAAACTTTCTTTATTTGGTGTTCATTTGACTTTTTAAAAATAAAATATGTTAATTAAAATCTACCCATTCAAGTAATTTTATTAAAATTTAAACTCGTGATTTATCAAACACATGTAAAATACTTAAATTATTTGTGTTTAAATTGGACATCGTGTTCATTTGATTTATCAATATATATTGGTTTTAAATTGTCAATTAGATATCTTTTAATGCAAAAGTAATTTCTAGTCAAGTGTTTTCATTTTGTTTTAGTTATTGACTATTTCCTCATTTTTAATAGGTTAGGCACAAGAATACATCACTAATGCAATAAATTACTAGATTCACACCCAAATATATATGAGGTCGTATTTTATGATATTAAAATATAATTAATATATTTTTATATATACGTAGTAAATTCTTAAAAATACTCCCAAAGAGAAAACATTAGTCTCCTTTTCAAATATTAATTTTACAAATTTATTTAAAAAAGTAACAATATTTTTTAAACTTGGGTTTAACATTAATTTTTTTTGAAAGTTGGTAGTTCTAGTAATACAGCTAGAGCTTCACCTTCATTAATATTTCCTATATAAAAAAAATGCGTTTAGTAAATTGTGATGACGCCATTCCTCATTAAACATGTGACGTAATTTATTTATTTGTGAATAATTGAATTAACGATCTCAAATATGCCACTACTCCTATTTTTGAATATAAAATATCCACCTAAAAATATTTTTAACATTTAAATTTTATTAGATATCACGCCATTACACATATTAAATTACTAATTTAGTACTTTTACTGTGATTTACGTACTCACTAAAAATTAATAAAAAAGGAAAGTGATAAACATATTTAATAAACTTACGAATTATTTTTTATACATTTAATATTCTCTCTCTTGGTCTTTTAAATAAAGTAATATAAGACATACTAATTCTCTCAAAATATGTATATTAATATATATTGTAAATTCTATTCAAATAATTCAACAATATTTTGTTGAGTGAAAGTAATTTAATTATGTTATTATTTATATTACCTATATATTTGAAAGTTTTCAACTTCATGATCAAATAATTTCTAACATTTTCATTATTATTTAAAAATTACTTGCACTAAATACAAATATATACAATTAAAACTTAATTTCAATTTTTTTATTTCAATATTAAAAGTATATCTTAATAATGCAATCGAGATACTAAATTACTAATATAGACAAACTTTGTTCTCAACTTTATTAGGCCTCATATTATTGGGGGTTGAGATTTTTTCTTTTGAATCAAAGATATTTTAACCTATCAATTATTTGATACATTTTCAAGTAACAACCTATCATGCACTATGTATTGATGCAGTATGGAAATTGACCTTATGAATATTAAATTTACTGTATAACGCCGTGAAAATTAATGCATATACATGTCTCTATAATTTTTAAATAAATGCAAATAAAAGCTTAGAAATAAAAAATAAAAATTCACGTGATCCAACACACATTTTTCTTTACCTATTTCCCTAGTTTTGGAAAATGAAATATAATTCCAAAAGTCGTTGCAGTAACAAAACCCCACCAAACAAAGGAATCGTGGTAAAACTCAATTGGCGATTTCTTTCTTTCAGTTATTTATTTATTTATTAAACCCACAAAAAATTAAATAATGATATTTTGGTAAGGTTTTTAATGAGACTCTTTCAAGGATTTTATATTTGTGAGATTAAGTGTTGGTCCCAAATTTTCAGAGTACATATGCTGCATAGAGGAATATTTTAAAGATAAGCTTGCACTTATGTAAATTGAGTGTCAATCTCAGTTTGGTTCGTCAAAACTCAATATGAGTTTTAAGTCCGGTGGTCTTAAAAGTCAGTTTTAATGTATACTTCAACACTCGAGTGTTGAGTTTTAAGATACGAAAACTGAATTGCAAAAAGTGGTAAATCGACAAATGATTTATAGTGGTTCAGACACCAAAAGGTAGACAAAAGTCTATTAATTCACTAAGTGAATAAATACACGGTGGTCCCACGATCGATTGTTTGCTGAAGAATGCCTCGTCCTTCAATCCACAAGCTCACTCACCCGGTCATTTGTACTTCTTCACTTCGCAACTCCTTGGAGTGTGGACACACCACACAACCTCCTTATCGCCGGAATGTGGTCTTTATAGTTCTCTCCAGAACTGTCAGCTTGGCAGCTAAAAAACGCCCGTAATAGTCGAAGTACAGAGCGTACTTGACAGTTATATTCTTTCTTGGAGCGAAAGAATACCAAGAGTAACACAAGAACAAAATGTTCTCAGTCTCGTGTTCACAGCGGTGACACACGAAAAAGCTTTTAAAGACTCTAACGTTTGAGTCGTCAATTTAGCAGAGTTTCGACAAGCTCGAGAGTAAGGTGTTAGGTTCTTGAATCTGTTGTGATCCTCGACTACTTATAGACGAAGGAGTGAGATTCAAATCTTTGTAGTCGTTAGACACATTGGATTTTCGACCAATCCATGTTTCGGTCCTCTGCACGGGTAAGTAGCCTTTCAAGAAGTACTATACATTTTCCCGCTTATTCTGACTGCAACAGTGAGTGTTCACCTTTATGTCAGAACGACAGTATTTGGTTAGTCCGACGAGTCGAGATTGAAGTCTTGGGCGTGCAGAATTTAAAGAATCTTCATTCCTTAAAGTCTGATCTTTTTTAGTACTATTCCTCAGACACATTTTTCTTATCTTTATGCACGGGGATTGAAACTAAGATTCCATGCTGATATCGTCATGCTGGCAAGTCTATGTTGACTGACATCACAAATCTGATAGTTGATCCCCTAGACTGGTAAGTTTGAGAGTGAAGAGTTCCAAATTGGTTAGTCCCAGACTTGTGAGTTCCAAGATGGGTGAGGTCCCAAACTTGTCAGTTCTAGATTGATGGAACCCAGACTGATCAATTCGAGACTGACTTTCCAGTCTCTTAAGTCCTTTTGCACATCTAGACTAATTCATCAGTTTATTCTTCTAATCAACTCGAGCTTATAATTCAATAGATAGACCTTACAGGACTTTGCTTTTTAAAACAATATTGACGCTAATCTCGACAATCCTAGACTGGTTAGATCTTGAATCTTTGAACCTTTTAGCCACCAAAACATAATAACTAAGGAAATTCTAACAAATTTTCTAACACTAAGGATTGTAGATGAATCAAACTACTAATAAGTTACGTATTTGGGTGCCGACTCGATAAAAGATTGTGTAAGCTCGTTAAATAAATAAACCAAACTTGATTTTTATAATATTCAACTCGTGAACATTCATTATCTAACATGAGTATGAAATATATGATTATTAATTTTTAAATTTAATATTTTCACAGTCTAGAGTAACAACTACGATAAATATTTGTAGTTTTATAAAAAAAATTGTAATTTACTATTAATATGGTATTATTTTTGGAATACATATTTTTTTTTCAATTTTTTTTTTGATAATTTAGGGTGTTCATTTCTGGCTCGGCTAAGCATCGATTAAATTCGTGAACATCAAATTATTAAGTTACTCTATTGTGAGACAATGTATTTTTGTTGGACGTATAGGACAGTAAAATGAATTTCGAATAAAATATATTTTTATATTTAGAGAATTATGTTCAGAACCTGTATTTCAATCAGAATGCATATTCTGATCAAAATATAAACCGATGTATTTAAGCCTAATAAATAATAATTTTTTTAATAAGTCATTTGTTAGGCTTAAATACATCATTTTGTTTCTGACCGAAATGATCAATCCAATCGAAATTCTCTTTGCACAAACAATAATTCCGTTTGGAATGCGAGTTTTGAACGAAATTCTCTATGAGAAAAATGAATTCCCTTCGGAATCTCTTCTATTGTCTCAGAGTTTCTATGTGGGATAGATTTAATCGATTGATTCTTACATATTTTGTTTTTCTTAGGTAAACTATGATTGTTGGTTAAGTAAAATGCAAGATTTTTCTTAAAAATAATTAATTTAAATATAGTTACTTCACACATCCTCATAGAAACTGGAATCCATTATCTCATAATTTCATAAGCAAAGTATCTCATAATCATAGGTAAAATATTTTGGCCGACAATAAATTCCGAATAATGGAAATAAACTGCAAGATTATCCGAGGGAGAGAGTTGGTGGTGAGTGTGTGTTTTCTTTTTGGTGGGAGAAAGAAATGAGTGGATACAAGTTTTAGACAAATAAATGGGTGGACAAAACAAGTAAGAGATAAAATGGAGAGAGAGAGAGAGGAGAGTGGGTGTGTAATGTAATGTGTAGTGAGAAATCTAAAGGCAAAAGTATCAATTATATTACAAACTATTCAAGTTTTTTCAAATATATTACAAACTTTGCATATTATCAAAATATATTACAAACTATCAAGTTTGTTCCAAATTTATGACGGGATCAATTTCCGGCGACGAAATATTGATGTGGCTTGCCGGATGACACATTAGCATTTGTAAAATTCCATGTCATCAACCAAATATATTACAAACTATTCAGATTTTCTCAAATATATTACAAACTATTAAAATTTTCAATTATATTACAAACTATATATGTTTTCTATATAAATATTCAAATTATCAAAATTATCTTAAATTTATGATGAAATCATATTTATTTATATTTTAAAATTTTATATAAACATATAATTATACATAAAAATATGTAAATAAAAACTCTTAGCATATTAATAAATAAATAAACAAACACTAATTTTAATTTTTATATTTCTTTGGCTATCGTTTCTCCCTTCGCCAAAAAAAAAAATTAAATATTTTTATAATTAATAATTATTGAGGGTCAAAACATTAATAATAATTAATAATTATTATAATTTTCTTATTAGAATAATTTTTCGGTGAAGTGAGAAATAATAGGTAAAGAAATAGAAAAATAAAAATAAGTGTTTCTTTATTTATTTTTTAATATGTCAAGAATTTTTATTTAAATATTCTTAAATATAATTATATTTTTATTTAAAATATAGATAAATATGATCTCATCATAAATTTAAGACAAATTTGATAGTTTGAATATTTATATAGGAAATATATATAGTTTGTAATATTAATATATTTGAGAAAACTTGAATAGTTTGTAATATATTTGAGGAAACTTGAATAGTTTATAATATATTTGGTTGTTGACGTGTAATTTTACAAATGCTGACGTGTCATCCGGCAAGACACATCAACATTCCGTCGCTGGAAATTTAATCCCGTCATAAATTTGGAACAAAATTGATAGTTTGTAATATATTTTGATAATATACATAATTTGAAATACATTTAAAAAAACTTGAATAATTTGTAATAGGATTCATACTTTTTCCGAAATCTAAAGAAGGGTGCTGCATTTCGGGCCTCCGATTGGTGGGCTGTGTGTACCTTCACACACGGTAGATGTTGACGTGTTTCTAACATTGTACGGAATAATCCAAGTTTAACTCATATCCCATGTGTGTTGCTGTCTCACTGTATACACATTATATACATATAGAGACATGTATATATATATATACGTGTCCGGCTTTGGGTGGGGCACACCAAAACTAGCAAGGAATGAGGTTGTTTGGTCATAAATTTTAATAGTATTTTATTGGAGTTTCCTTTTTTTGAAGCTTGAAGAAAGGAAATAAGGAAGGTTGCATTTCGTTGTGTGTGTATTAAGCGCGTGGCCCCCATTTTTCTTTCATAGAATCTGTCTACTTTCTTTCTTCCACCCTCTGTTACTGTTAAACCTCTCTCTCTCTCTCTCTCTCTCTCTCTCTCTCTCTCTCTCTCATGAACACATGAGATTTGTTTCTTCCCTTTTTTAGGCTCCTGCCTCCAACCGAAAGCTTCTCTGGGTATTTTCCAAATTTGTAGAGCCCTATCTACCCCTTTTATCACCACACTCCAACAACAACTCTATTTCATCTTCATCTTCCTCTTTCCACACTAGCTTGTTCATTTTTGGAAATTTGTTTATTTTTCTTTACGAATTCAACACTTTCTTTCTTCTATATATCAAATATTTGCCAAAAAAAAAGGAGAAGATGGTGAGAGGAAAGACTCAGATGAGGCGTATCGAGAACGCAACGAGCAGGCAGGTGACCTTCTCGAAGAGGAGAAATGGGCTGCTGAAGAAGGCCTTTGAGCTCTCCGTTCTCTGCGATGCTGAGGTCGCCCTCATCATCTTCTCCCCTAGAGGCAAGCTCTATGAATTCGCTAGCTCAAGGTATTCTAGTCCCTTCTCTCTCTCTCTCTCTCTCTCTCTCATCTCTCTCCCTCTTCAGCTGCCTTTCTTCATATATGTGGAGATTCTTCAATGGATCTTGCTATTGTTTCTTCTTGTTTCGGTTTCGATCCACTTGTTGTGTTGTGGTGTGGGTTGTTCACATCATGATTCACACACACACACACACACACACACACATATATATATATATATATGTATATAACTATGAGTATGTATGTATCGATATATAACTGCAACCAGATCCTTCCATAAAATGAATTGCAGGTGGGAGATATGGATCCATCCGTACACCATGTTTCTTGAAATGGGTTTTGAATTTGATTGCTGTTTGTGGTGTGTTTTGAATTTTCTTGTGCATCATCAAATCTTGAGAAACTTGTCCCAAATTTCTTGTTTCAACAATTTGTTGCAGATGCTGTGTTTTTTCCTTGTCTGGATTGAATTTCTGGGATTGACTTTCATCATAGTTTTACTGCATAAATATATATATATATATATATATGTGTGTGTGTGTGTGTGTCTATGTTTATCTAACATTTAATTAATATATACATGTATGCATCATTTCATTTTATGTTTGGATCTCATGAGAGACGAAATAGGAGAATGTAATTTTTAAGGAAAAATCATACGTACGGACAGTTTTAAAGATCACTTAATTTCATGATTTCCTATATCTATTAATTGCAACAATCAAATCCATATACATGTTCATACAATATGATAAATAGAATTCAATGATTATTACCATCACAAAAAAAAAAAAAATGAATCCTTTTTTATCTCCAGAAAAGTGGTTCAAAGAGAAAACATTTTCATCATTCATCAACATTCACATCTCTGCAAATCTTATCCACCTTACCCTACTACTCATTATACCTTAGTTGAAACACAAACTCCACCTTAAACAAATCAAATCACATTCAATTATAATCTGCTTTTACTTTCTTGGTTCCATTAAACTATCACATTTTCTTGAACTATAACCAGTCTAGTGCTTTCATATAATTCCGAATTCCTACTAGAGTTAGCTACCTAGGCAGCCCCTATAAATGAAAATAAAATGCACAACATATCTGAAATCTCTGCAAGCAATAAAGGGTTAGAGATGGATTCCCACTAAGCATTATGGAAATATGTGATGATGGTAAAAGATAGAAAAAGCTAAGAAACTTGATGCTTAGTGGAGCAGAAGTTATAATATGAGATTTTACTTCTTTTTTTTTTTTAATATATATATATATAGCAAAAGCCAGTTGTTAAAATGTAGTACGATTGTAATAATAAAATGGTGTGAAAGCATCTTGTCTTTGTTGAAGAGGCCATGGCCTTGATCTGCTCCCTTTGTGCAATTCAAATGGTTGTACGGATCTCCACCTCCTATGTTGCAGATACCAAGAACACTGCATCCCTCTTTCTATATTTTACACCACTACTCTCACCTTTCCCACCTTGATTAATTTACTTCCCTACTTTCTTTCAAACATGTTTCAAGAATCAAGATTCTCTAGAGTGTGTGTATACATACACTCACATATATATACGTACAGTAGTAGCGGATCCAGAAAAATTTCGTACGGTGCTGAAATCTTTTTTTTTTTTTTATTCCCCTCCACCTTAACTTCAATAATTGTATATCATATTTTATCTTATTTTCATCATTTTTTCTTCTTTATCGGATCAATATACTATAAAAATGAAAAAAAAAATCGGGCTAGGGGATCCGCAAATGTATACATACACACACACATCATGAACATGTATGTATCCTTTCTTGCATATGTGCCTCATGGGGAAAGTGTGTTGGTGGTTGAGATCAAGCCATATGCCTAATAAGAGAAGAGGAATGTGGGGTTTGTTTTGGTTAGGTCTTAAAAAATGTGCTTTTTTTTTTTAGTTTCTTTTAATGTTTATTTGTTTGAATAGTCTAAAATAATAATGTGTGCCTAAACCAAGAAAGAAGAAGTCATCTTTGATAGGTGAGGTTAGAGATTAATTGTAAATGGCAAGGACAGCCATATTTAGTATTGCATGGATGAGCTATGATGCCTAGGGTTTTTGAGTTGAGACATTTTCCACATTGTCTAAATTTTCCATGCCTCTTACCTAATTGAGGTTATACATTGGACGCATCCTATGTGGTCTAGATTAGGAGGTAGAATTTAAGATATGTCCTTCCACACTAATAAATGTTGCATATGTAGCAAAAAACTATATTTTAGTCAACTAAGAATTATTACATTAGGAAATTTATTAATTGCTAGACATATAGTTCTTGTGAGTCAAGCTGCACCACTATAAATAGGAAAAACAAATAATTTAAAAAAAAATAAAAATCAAGATTATCGGCCAATTTTAATACAATCTTTTACTAATTTTACAATTATAACACACAATTTTTAAGGGTCTCCAAAAAATATTATCCATCAAGAATTATTCATTGAAAGATTATATTTTTTATTGTTAATTTATTTTTATTTATCTTATATGAATAATATTTTATATGAAGTATTTATCGGCCCCTAGAGAATTTTTTTGTTATAATTGTAAAAATATTAGATTTTTTTTGTGTTATGATTTTGAAGATTTTAAAAAAATATATAATATAATTTTAATGGTAAAAGGTTATGTTAAAAATTACAATAATCCCTAAAATTGTGGATATATAACACTCTCCAAAATAGTAAAATTGAATTATTATATGTATTACCTGTCAAGTGTCATTAGTTCAATCATCAGATAAAGAAAATGGATGATAGGGTCTTAGGTCATTGTTCATTCAGGATGTTTAGTTCAAATTTGAACGCAAATATATATAATATGGAGTCCATCTCATACTAAAAGTTAGTTTGTACTAAATAAGAATAAATTTACACCATTCATCTCAAAATATTAATGGTTGGGATTAAAATATTTTTTCAGACTTTATGTTTTTTTTTTGTTTTATAAATCATGCTCAATTGAATTAAGCATGATTTATAAAACAATAAGCACGAACAAAAATTATGCATAATTTTTTAATCTATGATGTTTTAATCTCAACAATTGATGCTATTAATATAATGACTGAGATTCTTTCCTATTTTTAGTTATTAGTCTTTTCTATAGGCATTAATTAAGCTATAGGTAATTAGGCAGAATAGTTTGGCTTACCAGGGTGGGGAAATAAATGTAGTGATCCAGCGCCTAATTGACTTTTTAGAGGGATGATACAATTGTGATAATTAATTACATTTATACTATATTACTCTCTCTCATTATCAATCTATGCCTCAATTTTTTGGACATGCCAGCTCTGTTTTTTTTTATTATTATTATTTTTTTTAATGTTATGTAAGGCCAAGAAAATTGGAAAGGCTTAAACCTTACAAATTATGCATTATAGGTTTTTTGTTTTTCTTGTTATACTATAGATTTGATATAAAATGATCCATTGCTTATCATGATTTGCCTCTATTTTAATTATTCCCCATGATCAAATAAATGCAATATTTAGTAATGTGCATGGCTAGAGGAGATTTTAAATGTCTAAGTTGAATCAAAGGTATTTGTGCTAGTAGTTTAACTGTACACTTCATTTTTAATTACAATAAAACTTCTATAATATTCTATAAATGAAAAAAACTCTTTTAAAATAATAAAATCTAACGGTCCAGACTTGAACTTTTGTAAAAACTCATCAAATTCGATAAGAGAATAAAATAATATTTTTTTGGAAAATTCTTTTATAAATATTAGGTCCCATTAAAACATTAAATTAATAATTCATAAATATCACAATTATAAATATAATGGTGATTTTCTAAAATATGAATTAATTATTACTTGATTTTTCTTAAAAATCAAATTTAATTGAATTTCATCTCTAAATGATAATTTTCATTAATAATGCTTTATGCATTTAATCATTCATTGATTTGCGATGCCTTTTAGATGAGAAGTGTTCTGAATTTTTTTTTTCCATATTGAGATTATATATTATATGTTTTATTCATTATGCATGAATGTATTTAATTGACTATAATAATTATTCAATTGGTATATGTTGTCAATGAATTGATACATGAATTTAATTGTATAAATTGATATTATACATGAATATATTTAATTAGTAATAAAGAATTGGTTGATGCATGAATATAATCAATTAAACATATATAAATTTATTTATTTTCAATACATATGCACTAAATTTAAATAGCCTCTCTTTTAATTAATAAAATATTAATTTATCGATATATTAATCACTCTATATTGATAAATTTTATCTCCGAGGTTTTACTATAAATTAGAGATTCAAGATCAACCCTCTTTAATTCTAATTTAATATTATGACTTAATTATCAAAATTTGTCGTGTGCGTTAGATATTTTTTCAAAAAATAAAAAATACTCCCTCCGTCCCACATTAATAGTCTCATTTGCTTTTGGCACAATAACCAAGGCATGTGAGTGTAGAATGAGTTGAGTGGAATTAATATTTTATTGTTGAGTGTGAAAAAGTTACCTTTTTTAGAAATGAGACTATTAAAATGGGACGTACGAAAATGGAAAATGAGACTATTAAAATGGGACGGAGGGAGTAAAAATATGTAAGGTTTTGTTTATTTTATAATCTTATTTTTTTTTAAAAAAAATCTCATATTGCATATAACTAAAATATACTTTCAAAATGGTAGCAAAAATAAAATATGAAACCAAATTTGGTCTTTTAACTCATATATCAGCAAATAATTAGCTGCATTTCCTAACTATTTTCATGTCAAAGAATTAAATAGAAAATGTTGCCTTATTTGATGCATAAATTAATGAGAAAAACTGGTTATCTTATCTCGAGAAATTAACTATCTCAATTAATTGAGATGAGATTCCTAGACATAATTAAAAGGTAGGATAAAATTCCGTGAAATAAATTTTTTGAGATAAAATAACCAATTTTCCGATCATTAAAATTGTCGATGAAATTGATGTAGCATGCACGGGACGCTCGAGCGCTACCAGAAGCATACAAAAGAAAAGCAAGCTAACAGCCAGCCAGCTGCAGACCATAATATGCAGGTTGGTCGATCAAAATTAATATTTTTTGTGAATTTCTAAAAATTAAAATTCATCATATTTTGCGATTGCATGTTTCTTATCATATACTGCCTCTGAACTGCAGCATTTCAAGCATGAAGCTGCAAGCATGATGAAAAAAATCGAGCAGCTCGAAACATCAAAGAGGTTTAATTCATCTTTTCCTTGATAAAAAATATGTCTCTTTTTTTTTGGCAAAGAGATGCTGATTTATGGTATATATTCACTCTCTAGGAAGCTGCTCGGGGAAAGTTTAGGCTCGTGCACCGTGGAGGAGCTGCAGCAGCTCGAACAGCAGTTGGAGCGCAGCATCACCACCATACGTGCGAGAAAGGTATGTAATCGAATTGAGTAATGTTTTACTCAAGTTTAATTCGTTTTGAGGTTTTGGAAACTCATCAAATATTATATTTCACTTATTACTCATTTAAGTGTAATAATAAAAGTTTGTATATATTCAAGTTAAGTTTCTTAATAAGCTTGCACATAAGTCGAACATTATCGAGTTCTAGATTAACTCGGTAATGAGCTTTACTATATGAACTTGAATGAACTTTTATCGAGTTGAGGTTCAAAGTAGCTCGGTTTATGTATACGAGTGGTCATATATAATCTAGTTTTGTAGACTGAGTTTGTTTTTACAAGACCTAATATTTTTGTTGGATTATTGATGATGTATTTAGATGCAAGTATACAAGGAGCAGATTGAGCAACTGAAGGAAAAGGTAAATTATAAATTGAATGAGTTGATATTAATTGTTGCAAAATGAATGAAATATTAATTCATTTGAATGCATGCATTGTTTATAATTTCTCAAATATTGTGGTCCAGGAGAAAGCCCTAACTGCTGAAAATGCAATGCTGTGTGAGAAGGTAAATTTCACCTCCAAATTAACACACACATATAGGGTGTATGGAGAGTGATTCAGGTGAAAAAAATTTATCCCGTGAAAAAATGAGAAAGTTGTTTGATTATGCTTACCGCGTATTGAAGCAACATGATAAATATAAACAAGCAACTTTCTCATTTCTCATTGAAGAATTCTCACCTAATATAATCTCTATTTATTTACACACACATTCAAATTAACACACTCATATAGGGAGCTATTTTAACCATTACACCCGAGTGAAAGGACAATTCTCCTTATATGTATATATATATATATATTGCGGCTTAATTCAGTGAGAATAGAGAATATGATAATACTACATTATATCCTCACTATACTTTATTTTAACATCAAAATCATTCATTGAAAAGATACTTCATTTTATCTTCAATTTCCTTCATTGTATTTTTTAGTCTTCGGTTTTTTTTAAATATTGTTCACTTTTATCTTCAGTTTTATTCATTTTATCTTAAAATTATTTCATTATCTATTCTCATATTCTCACGTTAACAATATGATCAGAGCTCTATATATATATATATATATATATATATATATATATATATATGTTATGATGGGAGTATAAAAATCATGTTGTGTTAAAAGTAAAAGTTTTGAGGGGTTGGGAAAAATTGCAACAGTTTGGACTTGATCAAAGGCGGTGGAGGGAGGAGGAGAGGGCGGTGGCGCCGTCTTTAGAGATCAGTGAGGTGTCCGACGTGGAGACGGATCTCTTCATCGGCCCGCCGGAGACGAGGATTAATAAGCGCCCCTTCAACAAATAGCATGTCAATATAGAGAGAGAGAGATTTTAAAGGATAGCAACAGCTGGGTGTGTATGTCTATAATCAAATAATAATATATGCCCATTGCATTTGTTAAAACCCATTGTTATTTTTAAAAACTGATGATGATTTCTGAATAACAGAATTTTCACTCTTTTAATTTATACATGGGAAAACTATTCTGTGTAGCATTTTGGGGCTGGAAAAATTTTAAGATATTAAAGTTATAATAATCGTTACCATGAAAAAGATGATGATAATCTAGAAAGAAAAAAATATTGTGAGTTTTGAGGCAATGCCATTGTCAAAAATATTGACATTCAAGAAATGTTAGAATACAGTTTAAGCTGATATCAGTCAAAAACTAAATAGAATTTGCTGCATGGTTTGATAGAGTTTGAGAGAAGATATGAAGTAGCTTGTTGGATGCATGATATCGGTTTAATCTAATGGTCGATTATTTAAAAAATTAGTATTTCTCCCGTGCGTTGCATAAAATTATTAAATTTACGTATTATTAATAATAATAAATATATCAAACGTACGTTTTCACTATAACGTAATAATGTACGCTTTATATTTTAAAAATAAAATAAAAAATTATAATTTAAATTAAATAAAAAATCAATTTAGTGTTCCCACTTCTATAATTTTTAACATATAAATAATACTATATAATTAACATAAAAAATAAACTAATATACTCACATTTATATATTGTAGAATTATTAATATTATCAAATATTACTATCTTATTGATGTTTGAGAATTTTAATTTTACAATAATTTTGTTAGATCAATATCATTCAATTTTGTATGTTATTATAATTAATGGTTATAGTTGTTTATTATTATAGAATATTTAAATTAAAAATAAAATTGTCTGTCTTTATAGTATAAAATAAATTGTGATTAGTATTAATTTAACAATTATTTAATTAATCATGATGTATTAAAATAATATAAAATATATTTTTTACGGAATAACTGTTCCCGCCTTTTTAAATTGTAACCACTTCTTTGCTTTAGTATATTTATAGATGTGAGAGTAATAATATTAGTTAAATGGCAAAAACTTGCGTTAGGCATGCCTAAACGGTTTAGGCGGGTTTTATCCTACCCAAATGGATTGACCCATCCCAATTAGGGTTTATTAATTCCAATTAGGGTATATTATATGGGTTTGGGCTTGGGTTAATGGATAAAATCCGCCTAAATCATTTAGGTCTGCCTAACCCAAGACCTTCCCTAGTTAAATAGTACCCCCTCCGTCCCATTTTAATAGGCCCCTTTCTTTTCGTCACGGAAATTAAGAGTTATGAGTGTAGAATGAGTTAGTGGAATGGATATTTTATTGTTGTGTGTGAAAAAGTTGTCATTTTTGGAAAGGGGCCAATTTAATTGGGACGCCAAATTCGGTAAGTGGGTCTATTCTAGCAGGACGGAAGGAGTACAATTTAGTAAGTGCACATAAAAATATAATATTTGTTTGAAGTTCGATTTGTGGTGAATATAGAGACTTTTGGCGTGTTCGTATTATATAATAATATATCATGTTCTGTGTTATGGTCATGTTACCCACTAAGAGATTTATAAATAATAATAATAATAATAATAATTATTATTATTATTACTATTATAATTATTATTACACTACTATCTTATCATTTATCAACCTAATTTAACGATTTGGATAGGTCAATATCGTATTATAGTATTGGGTTCTTAAGAGATCAATATTGTGTTTGTATCATGTTTGTGCTTATGGCTTAACGGATCTTGTACGTGTTCTAGTCCGACCTTAACAGATTTTGTCACTATTGTGTCAACACAATAACGACCAGGATTCTTATTATTACTATTACTTTATCATTTATCAACATAATCTAACGTTTTTGATAGGTCAATATTGTGTTTGTGTCAATATTGTGTTATCGAATTTGGTTCTTAACAAGTCAATATTGTGTTCGTATCGTATTTGTGTTTAGGATTTAATGGGTCATGTCATGCTCGTGTCGAGCATATCTTTAACAGATCGTGTTCGTGTCGGACCTTAACAGGTTGTGTCACTATCATATCGATATAATAGCGACCCAATACACATGAATTATCAACACTGTACAGATGTGCTAAAACCCTAAAGCTAACCCTTATGGCCGTTCCAGAGTTCTCAGAAACGTCCAACGGCCAACTTATTCCGACTTTTTCAAAGTCAATAACAGTGATGTATCTGCAACCATCGACCCTGGAGACTAGGGTTTTTCTAGACGAGCTCGGTTTCTCTTGGACCTAGACCTCCTCAGGCGTTGTGGGCTTCAACCGGGACTCAGCCCGTCGATGGGCTTGTCTTCCCGAGCCACTTTACGATTGGTCCGAAATGTCCTGGATCCAAGAATTAATATTAATATAAAGATAAATTGTTCGAATTATTTCCACGAATCAACACTTTTTCCTCCATTCTGGCCATGCTCGCACCTCTTACATTTGTAGAAGAGTGCATGCAAAACATATTTATAGAGATAAACTCTATGTTTGTTGAAATTATAAAATTCCGTCTCTCTCTTTTTTTTTATATGTATATTAGTATATGAGAGATAAAGTTTTCACTAGTGCCATGAATTGAATTAGCCGGCCTCGAGGATTTTCTGACTTCTACACATATAATTTGGATATTTTTAGACCTCAACTAATTGGGATGTAATCAAAGTAGTAAAATTTGGCTCATCTAATCGTGAGCACAACACTATACTACTTATTACTTAACATTTGAACTTAGGTTTTAGGTTGATACTAATTAGTGGTGGTAATTAATGCGGATCAGATTGTTATCGTATCGATTTGATTCATTAAGGTCTAATTCGTATTCGATCCGTTAAGAAAAATCTAAATTCGTATTTGTATCCGTTCCATTAAGCTCAAATCTGTATCCGCACGAATCAGATACGTATTCGTTAAGAATCCGATAACAATCCAATCCAAATGATCTGAAATGTATCTGATCCGATAAGGATTCAATCTGATTGATACAATAAGAATCCATTTCAATAAATACAAATAAAAATTCAATAAAAATGCGATAAAATAATATAAAATATTCATATTTGGTTGTTCTAGTATTGTGCTAAATAAATAAATAAAACTGCAACTATGTTTAAAATTAAAATTCTCAATCAAACATCCCAAAATATATAATAACTCAACATAGATAAATCTTAATTTCAAATACTAGATGACAAACTTTTTAATTTCCAAATACCCAACAATTCTTCACTTTAGTTGTCAGCGTTACACCTACAAACTTGAAGGAGAAAAATATTAATTAGAACTTTAAAATTTATAAAAATAATATAAATTATAATAATTAACTTTCATCGATCATGATAATATTAAAAGATTTGAGACAATGGGTGAGCATTTAGAAGAATTAATAATACTTTCAAAATTCAAGTTCAAGATCTCACTAACTAGTTCATTATAGTCGATACAGTTTCATTAAAATCTTAAAGTTAAGAAAAAGATTAAATAAATAAAAGAAAAAAAATTGTTGAGATTTTTTATTATGAAGAAAATAAACATTAAAAATATAATTAAGAAAGAAAGAAAGAGAGAAAGAGAGAAATAAATAAAATTTTGGTGGAGAATAAAAAAGAAAGTTAGCAATTATGTAGAACCAAAGATCACTTGAGATGTCTCAAAATGTTATTCAAAAAGTTGGTACGAGGAACTGGAACTCATTCCTCGTAATGAAACTTACTCTGACAGGAGCAGGCTGAAAGTATACTGCAAAAGGTGAAATAGATGGCAAAGTAGAGTAGGAAGAATGAGTATGATTGGACGATCCATTCGTTTTCTCTAATGACTGGAAGTCGGAGTCTAATGGACAGAAATTCAAATTATCGATCGAGAGCATATAAATAGCTCAACACTTCGACATAATCATCATAAAATCCTATGCGGAATTGAGCCAACACTCAGCCAAATTTTCTACTCAAAAAGCTCTCTGAATTTCCATTTTATCTAAACACGAGACTTAAGTTTCTAACTTAAGTTATTCTCTCTGTGCATTTGTCTAAGTGCACGAGGCTGAAGCTATTTTTTGGTGTATATTACTTCTCAAGTAATATTCATAGCAGTAAGTTTCCTACTCTGGGAATCTGATTATTACGGGCGTAGCCAACCAACCTGAGTTCTGGGAAGAACAAGTAAACATCTAACTATCCACTTTGAAGGTTGTGGGGTGCGTCCTCACTTCAACATGAAGAAGGAGCAGGCTTACAAGGAGATTTTGGGCGAGTGGCGTCAGCAGACCGAATGACAGAGGTTTCCGACGGGCTGACCATAGATCATGAGAAGGCTTGTAACTCTGTATCTTAGTAAATTCCCGATTAAGTTCGGAAGAGTGAACGTAGGACTTTGATTCCGAACCTCTATAATATTCTATTTTATTTATTGCTTTATTAAGTTTATGCACTAAGTTTACTTGCGTATTTTAAATCTTCAATACTTGGTTAAGTATTGAAGTGTATATCTGAATTGAAACTTAAAACTTGCTTTGACCTAAACCGAGTTTTATCAAAACTGAAAACTGAATCAAAGTGAGTTTTCAGAACAAGTGCGAGATTATTTAACTTTCATTGCTTATGTTCATACTTTGATTTCGGAACCAATACATACATTATCAAAATTAAATATGGTATTTTATTTTATAATATTAAGATTATATATTTATATTGTTTGGTGATTGTTTTTTAAATAAAAAAAATTTCATTAATATTACATATATTGATATATTATAATTTAATTTTTTTTTATGATACGTCTATACATATAGACTTATTAAAATTAGAAAGTAGGTCAAAGCCTACAAAATAGAAATTTAATTTATAATTAACCTAAAAAAAATTATACTTGTACTATTTAAAAATAATAAATAAAATTTTTGTAAAGAACAAGATACAAATATATTTTATTAGGTTTTTATTTTATATTTATACGAATAAGAAATAAAATTAACATTGACATATTTTTTTTAGAGAAAAAGTTGCAAAAATATTATTATATGGAACATCTCATGATTGACCAATTAGAACATCTTATTTTATTTTGTTTTGGTAGGTCAAAAGATGTAATAGACATCTCAGTATGTCTCTAGATTAGTTTCAGTTAGGTCAAAAAAATATAAAGTCTTGTATATGATATTTATCGAATTGTAAATTGGAGCTGATTTGAAGAACAGACTGATGAGTCAGTCTGGGAAGCGCAAGACTCGAACTGACTAAGTTTCAACCGAACTTATAAGTCTGGACTGACAAGTTTGGAGTACACCAAGTACAGGACTAGCCAATATCGTTTTCGAAAGTTCAGGATACAAAACTTACTAGTATGGGATCAAGCGTATACTGATTGATGACGTCAATATGGATTTGCAAGTATGGCAACATCAGTATGAAATTCTCAGTTTCAGTCCCCGCCCGCGCAAAGAGACAAAGTGAATGTCCAGAAGAACGTACTGATAAGTACAGACTTTAAGGATTGAAGATTCCTTAAAGTCTGCAAGCTCAAGATCCCAGTCTTGATACCTTGGACGTACCAGTCCAGGATATCTCGGACTGATAGACTGCCATTCTGACAAAAAGAAGAACAGTCGTTGTCCATGTCAGGAAAAAAAAAAAGCGAAGCAAGTGCAGAATCTCTGGAAAAAGCACCACCTACCCGCAGTGTGCAGCAGTCGACAGAGACACTGAAAGGACATCCTTCAATATGTCTCTAACGGATATTAAATTCAAACCTTCAACCTCACGGCTATAAATGCCGGAGGATTTCATCAGAAGAAGGTTACACGAACCACACTTGCAAACTTGCTATTTACGAACCAAGCTGATACACTGCTACTCAACATTCGAGGCTCATAAGCATTTTCGTATGTCACTCTAGTGAACACAAGATTCAGAATTTCCGAGTTCTTGAGTTATCTCTAGTAATCATTCTCTCCAAGAAAGATTACAACAGTCAAGTACATCGAGTACTTTGACTCTTACGGCCTTATTGTCACCAAGCTGAAAGTTTTGGGAAAACTTTAAACACCCCATTACGGCGACGAGGAAGCTGCGTAGAGTGCCCATACTCCAAGAAGCTGCGAAGATAAGGACGAGTGAGCTTGTGGATCGGTGAACGAGACATTCACAGACAAGGGATAAATAGTAGGAGCACCTGTGCAATCCTTGTCTTTGTGGATTTCCAAACTTTGAGTCTAAAGAGTGGATGTAGGATCATTAGAGTCCGAACAACTATAACCTTTGTCTTTTTATTGCTTTCATTTTTGTCAGCTTACATACATTTCAAACTCAACACTCAAATGTTGTAGTATATACTGAAAATTGACATTAAGCATACTTGAACTTAAGTACATAAACAAGATTTGACAAATCAAACTGACTCTTCACTATCAGTTTGGATAAGTGCAAGTTTACATAACTAAAATTTAATTTTCGTTGTGCAATTATGTATATTCTGATAAAACATGGACCAACAATATTTATAATTATACAATTATAAATATCATTTGTTATAATAATGTTTTTCGTCCAAAAAGATTTAAACCGTACTAACCCCGAACAAAATAATTAAGGGTGTAAATAAATTAAATTGTTTATTAAATGAACCAAACTTAAGCATCATAATATTCGACTCGTGAACTCGTAAGCGGCTCGTTAGCTAATATTAGTAAGAAATAAAAAATAATTATTTTTATAAAAATAATATTTTCATTATTTAAGAGTAACAATAATGACAAATCCTTTTAATAATGAAAAGAACTTAGAATTTGAGCATATGATATTATTTTTGGAATAAATAATTTTTTTTTCATAATAATAATAGAAATCTTAAATATATTATAAATTTGAAAAGTTCGTTTAGGCTCGATAAAGTTCGTGAACATCAAAATATTCGATAAAAAAGCTCGAAACTCGATTCAAAACTAAATAAGTCAAACTTGAGCACGACATTACTCGACTCAACTTGGTTCGATTACACCCCTAAAAATAACTCATAATTCAAGAGGACTAACCCAAAATCATAAAATCAACTCTATTAAGCATTTTTTGTATTATTCGGCGCAATTTTTATATATGTTTAAATTGTATTAATGTTTTCAATTAAAAAATAATCTGTCAATTAGTTACCAAGGCACTAAACCTAATTCAAATGCCCAATCAATCATCTAACAAATTTTGCATCCATGATATGTAATAAAGACTTCTTGTTTTGAAGGCTAAGAAAATTAAATAATAGCCATAAAAAAAATAAAATTGCATAATATACATTTTCCAGTGCATAGACACAGAAAGAAAGAAAAGAGGAATTTACAAGGTAGGAAACCCCAAGTCCAACCATAAAACTACTAGACAAAATTCTGCAACCAATAAATAACACTATTTTTGCAGCAGCAACATCACATACTAGTACTAGTACTACTAATTAGGAATGTAAGGCTCAAATAGAGTTACACAAGGATTAGGGTCGTATTGCATGATTTCTGCTGCACGTTCAAACTCCTCCCTCAGCACCCGAATGCTGAACTTATCCACTACTCTCCCAAGATCATGCGATATCTCGAATGGATCCTCGATGCATATCAAGTGCCGGTCGTTCCCTACTCTCCTCGTCCAATCCTTCCCTCTCTTGCTGCAACAAACATAACATATTATCCACTTTATTAACACACCAACATATATCCAATTTTCATTGCTTCATGAAACAGGTGAATCTTACTACCTCAATGTGCTCCCAGTTCGGACTGATATGACATCCTTTGTGTAGTCATGGGAATACGCCCAATAATGAAAAAAACCCCATACTAGTTGAGCAACGCTCTCTCCATTCTTACCCCGACCATTGTGAAGCTTCTCCACTTGATCAAAATATGCGCATTCGATGCCGTCTACAGTTGCAAAATATGTACTCGGCAGTTTCTTTGAAAGAGCAAATGACAGAAGTGAATCAATTTGAAAAGTCAATACCATTCCAACACAGATGATAAGATTTATAAGAGGAAATACAATATCTAGAAAAGATGCAGTGTCAAGATTCATTCAACATCATGGAGTAACCAATGAAACCCCAATAGTAAATGGTGAAACCTTGGTAGCCATAGCTCCCGTATTTAAATTGCAAGTGACTGGTCCTCGTTTAAGATGGCTCATTTGACAGCAACAATGAGGCATAGGTGTCAGCCTAAGCATGCATTGGAACTAGACTATTCAAGAAAAAGATGGGCAGCCATCCAATTATTGCATGATAATTTAGATAAGTTTGAGCCGGTGTTTGTTTGACAACAGACACGTAGTGTTCTACTGTAGGCTAATACCCTCAAGTAATTATCTAGATAATTAACAACAGACTTATGCCTAAAAGAATGTGCCACATGCACCGGACATGAGTTTCAATTTGCCAAAATATACAAGGAGCAATACTGCACTAAATAGAAGCTTAGGACAACAACAGAAACCTGCAAGCATGGAAGAATGGGAGGCCTGCGCTGTTGTAAGAAATGAATGCACATCAACACATACCTGTAAAACAATGTTCATATATTTAAACACGTGAACAGAGATGCATAAGACGGGAAATGTGAGGATTGGTCAAGATAACTCACGCATAACTCGAGAGTGTTCCTTGGTAAGTCGCATTTACTCCTCGGGATTTAGCCCAATGTTTCACAATGAACGCCAATTGACGGAGTCTTACATCTATCAGTGCATAATCTCGAAGCAGCTTGGTATTTACAACTGCCAGCAAGTTGTTTACACATATGTCACAGGAAATACCAGTGACTGGGTCCATGAGCTTAACTATTGGAACTCTAGCACGTGTAAGTGCCTGGAAAAATCAATAAAACAAAATGAACTTCACGGTAAAATACAGCCCAAATATTCATAAGAAAAAACAAAGAGGTGGATTATATCATCATCCATTAAAGTCTCATGCAAAACAATTTCTCAGCTTCAGTTCAAAATAAACAGACAAAATGCACACCAGTAAAATAGACAGCACAAGCAGAGTTATTACTAACCTGCACATTCTGCAGATTGTCCGTCTCAAATATATTTGCCAGCTTTAGCAAGACCTCAGATTTTTCATTACCCCCGAGATCCATTTGAAGGCAAACATCAATATCGCTCTTTGAAAAACCAAATGAATTTGCACATGATCCATAAAGGTGCAAACGAGCATCAGGCCACTCCTTGCAAACAAGCTTCTCCAGCAGCGTTATCAATTGCTTTTGTTTTACCTTTTCTTCATCAGATGGGATCAATGAGTCAAACAATGCCAAAAGTGAAGCATTAAACATGTTGATGTCATTTCGACAAGGTGTCTGCCACTTAAGAATCCTCATCCTTTGACTCATTATCCACTGTCCTCTCTTATCAGATCTATAATCCTGATTGGAAGAGGGGGAAAAAAGTGATAGATGATCTATCAGTACTAGAATCTTTTTGTGAAAAATAATTTGAATCTTAAAATTTTCAAATAAGAACTATGATCCAAAACTCAATTGCTCGAATATAGTGAAACATTTAAGTACAGTAATATTCTGGAACCATAAGAAATTCCTAGAAAGAAAGCAATAAACTCTCTGGCATCTGATATGCCACATTAGAAAACCATCTAGGTTCTTACGAAAGGAACTACCTGCAACACTGTCAATCACCAAAAGAAACACCATAGAGAAAAAAATTAGACGAAATTTTGTAACCATGCAATGGTTGAAGTTATTTTCCAATACAAGTAATTTGGAGAGACCTTGTTACAAAATGACAAATGAAGTAACAAGGATAAGCACCAGTTTGAACGGGGTCGACTCCAAGAAGGAGATTTAAGAGAAAAAGATATTATTCATTGAATTCCTGATTGATTCTTGCATATAGAGAAATAAAAGTTGCAGGGGTGCCTAGCCTTGTAGATGGTTTAGGCCTTCTTATGTGTTGACTTTCTCAATTCTTTGGATCCATATGTACTCGTGTATCACAACCAGAGAGATAATCATGAATTTAGGAGCATAATATTCCAAGATGTAAGCATCAAATATTAGAGAATCATGTAAGCCCAGTATCAGCGCGAAACAGAGAAGGGCGATGCAAAAGTCCATCAACAAACAAATAAGTCCATAATATAGACATGTCTTCAAATGCTAGTTTCACATTTAGCAAATTTTTTATGCAAAAGCACATGATATGATACATCATTTCATTCAAAATCAAGAATGCAACAGATACATGAGAAAGATGCGACCCACTACCTTGTCGTGATGGTGCTTCTTTTTATCACTCTTCTCACCAGATTCGTCTTCAACCTGATCCTCTGAATCATCCGTCTTAGAAACATCATTGTTCATTATATGATCAACACGGAGATTCTTCATAGATTCCTCGATATCCAAAGTTGAGGCAGAGTGAAGGCTTACGTCGGCTGGCAAACCAGGTAAATCAAGCCGATTGCTTGATCTATTGCTGTTAAACATATGGCTAGCACTACCCTTACCCTTATCCCCATTAAGAATAGAAGTGCTCCGCTCATACTCATGTTCCATCTGCCTCACATTCTTCGAGTTACTCAAAAACCCCGGCGGTGGAGCCACCGCTCGGTGACTTCCACTATTTCCCTGCTTCTTTCTGTCGTTACTATTACCACTCCCTTCTTGCTTGTGAACTCCGAATGCAGCAGGATTTCCTCTGACGTTCTCCTTTACTTCCAATGAACTCGACGTAGAGTTATTCTCTCCGAATGCAGTAAGATTTCCTCGGACATTCTCTTTTACCATAAATGAACTCGACGGGAAGTTATGCTCATTCTTCCGATTCTGATACAAAATATGGGAGCCATTGTTTAGAACATCCCGATTCAGAGATCCAAACATCAGATTATGCCCCGAAGAAACCGCGGAATTACCACCGGTGGACTTCGGCTGACTATCGAATTGAGGCAGATTGTAATACGCCTGAATCGGCGAGGAGAAACTAGGGTTTAAATTAGGGTTCAGATTGGGATTCTGGTGGAAGTAATTTTGAGGTGGCAAAAGCGGAGAAGGGAGATGACCCAGAGATGGGAAGGAGAAATCACCGTCTCTCGACGACGCGAACAACGGGAAAGTGGGTATAGAGGGGCCCACCGCCGCAACAGCCGGATCCTGGGAGAAATTTTGTGAAAGCGGCTGCGGCGGAGATATAATAGGAGCGGTGGAATGGGATGGTCTGTGCAGAAGTTGGAGGAGAAACTCCCCGCCATTCGGCGGCGGCGCGTCGCCTCCTCTGCCGTTCATGATGGAAATTGTTGGATACCGATGCGTAGTGGGCGAAAAAGTGTTTACTTATCTCCCTTTTTTTTCCTTTTTTCTTTTTCTTTTTCTTTTTCTTCTTTTTTTTTCTTTTTTTTTTATTAAAGTGGACAAATCTTTATAATTACTTGCGAGTTAGATTCCTGAACGAAATAAGAAAATTAATTATAATTGGAAGTTTAGGAATTTTAGTTATAATTATATACAAGGTAATGAGGTATATATATCCCTAAAATATTGAAAAATAGGATTTCCTAATCTAAGATATACACAAGTCTTAATTAATATTATCCTAGATTATTGTCATAGATGCTCGAGCATATTTTTTCTATTTTGTGTCTCAAATAATTTCAATTCATATCAAATTAGGTATTTCAATATTGATATTTTTTTGTGGGTTTTATTAAACTCAAGTTAGTTTTTAGATTATTTTAACCCCAACCATCAAAAGCAACCATGCATATACATAATACATTGTCAAAATAATAACTTACTTTTTCAAGAGTAGTATTATCTTTGAAATAAATTCTTGCTTAATATATAGTATGAATTAATTTGTTACTTGTGGGATGTGTAGCTAATATATATTTTATTAGTTACCAAAAAATTAAAGTAAAAAGAAAGCAAATAAATATTTGGCAAAGTTTCAGATGAGACGGTCTCATCATTTTTATTGTGAGACGAATTTAATGAAATGATGTATTTTTTTATTGCAAATGATGTTTCACAATTTTTATTGTGATATGAGTTTAATGAAATGATGTATTTATTTATTGCAAATGATGTATTTCTTTATTGCAAATAATGTAATTCTTAAAATGAAATGATGTATTCAACTTATTGAAATGATGTATTAAAGTCTGTCTCACAATAAAAAAATAGTGAGACCGTCTCTCAGGAGACCAACTCATATTTGGCAAAGTCTCGGATGAGACGGTCTCATCATTTTTATATTTAACATAAAGATGAAGAAGAACAATGAATTAAAATAATAGAAGATCATCCACTGCAAAATATATATCTCCAAAATTCGATAATAAAAATCAAGCAAAAATAAAAACAAAAAATTTTAAATTCCCGATTTGATTTGATCTGAGCTCTTCCCTTCCCAAACCATGGACATACATTTCTCAAACAAATGTTTTGATCAAATTTACAACCACCGTCGCCCTCCTCGAGTCCACCATATCCACGCCGTGGAAGCCGGCGTCGTCGAAACGAGCCTCCACCGCCGCCCCCTCCTCCGCCAGCATCTTGGCCAGCTCTCGCTGCCTCTCAACCAATGGATCGCCGCCAAACCCTATAACCAAACACCTCCCTATCTTCCCCACCTTCCCCTTCATCATCGCCTCGTCCACGAACGGGTTACTGAACCGGTGATCGCGGTCCGCTCCGGCCGGCAGCGCCAGCTCCCACAGTAAATACTGAACCGGCAGCGGCAGATGCTCGTCCGCGGCCAGCTCTATCTCGCTCTTGGTCCGCTCCTTCGCCCCGAAAAACGCCTGGTTCAATATGGTTCCCGCCATTTTCAGTGGGTGTAGCTTTGCTTCCTACATGAGGTTTTTCACCTTTTTTGTTGTGAAATGAACAAAATAGAAAATGCACCCGATAATTATAGTGGTTCGAGTTTGTACAATATGTTTACTATTGAAGTGTGACCCAAGTAATATTATATTATTTGTAGGTATTTCATTATTTTAGTACTTGAAAGATAGTTTAATAATCTATTTAAGATCTGAAATATTAATTTTCAATTCAGGATCTCAATATTAAATTCTGAATTGAGAGGTATGATCTTTCCGATCTGAATTTAAAATCCATTTTTTAAATCTGGAATCGATAATAAAACTATCTTTTGGTTTCCTATCGATTCTCCTAACTAATACTCCATCCCTCTCACTTCAATTGTCCCACTTTCCTTTTTAGTCCGTCCCACTTCAATTGTCTCGTTAATTAAAAAGTCAACTTTTTCACACTCAACTTCGTTATTGTGCCCGATCAATCCGGGACAATTCATTGGGACGGAGGGAGTATAACTCAATAACTTCAATCATTACTTCATGACAAACCCTAGAAGCTAACACCTTCAAAACCCTAAACATATCCTTCAGGAAAATACCTACAAGTCTACATCACACCTCCATGGTATTTTATTATTTAAACATGTGAATAATCAAACCAAATTTTTTTACTATGCAATTCTCATCTTCACTCATTTGTTAAGCAAGTGTATGAGAATTCTACTAGGATGAGAGAAATGAATCTCAACCAATTGTTTGTAAGACCTACCTGCAACCGTAGGGCAGCGTTGTAGGCTACATTTGCGCCGCAGCCGACGCCGTAGAGATAGCACCGGGAGAAATCCCCGTAATCTCTGATCCACTGATCGCCGTCGACGGCATTGTCCGCCGCCTGATCCCTGACCCACAAGACGGCGTCCACCGCGTCCTCGTACTGCGCAGGGAGGCGGTTCTCCGGCGCGAGGCGGAGCTCCACCGCGATGAGGATGGCGGGGACCTCGGCGGAGATGCGGTTGCTGTTGTCGTGGGTGGAGGCGTCGGCGACGCCGGCACGAATCCATCCGCGGCCGTGGAAGAAGAAGATGATGGGGAGGCGGGCGACGGTTTTGTCGTTGGATGGGAGTCTAGCCGGGAGGTAGATCCGCAGCCAGGTTTTCTTGGCGGCGTCGAGGGTGACGTCTTTGCTGAGGACGGCGTGGCCGGAGGCGCGGGGGGTTTCGCCGGTGGCGGCGGTGGTGGGAGGGCTGGCGAAGCGGGTGAGTGAGCCGTCGGGGTTGAGGGAGATTTTGAGGTGTTGGTAGGGATCGAGTTTTGACATGGTCTGTGTTTCTTGATTAGATGCGATAATTTTCGAGTGTTTTATTTTATTTTTTAAAAAAAAAATTTGAAGGATTTAATATTGGTAATTTAAGGGGACAACCTTAAAATTCGTTCTTCGTTACAAAGTCTAGGATAATTTGTTTTGGTTTCACCACGTTTTTGTGTAAATAAAAATAACTATAAACCTAAGATTTTTTAAAATAATTAAAATATGTTAAAAAAGAAACCTAGACGATATTGACAGATATTAGACGGTTTCTAATCGATAAATTAATATTATATTTTTAATAATTAAAATATACAAATAAAAAATATTATTATTATATATAAATTTTAATTATTTCTTAAAAATTAAAATATTGGCTGCCTGGATCGGCTTGATTCTACTATTAGGCTAGTTTTTACAAACCAGGAATATCGATGAGATTAATCATATCTATATCGCTGAAAATCTGGTGGTAAATATTATAAGTGAAAAATATTTTAAATATAGTAAGTGAAAAAAATTTAAATACTCCAAACAATAAATAGATAATGAAAATACCCAAAGCATTAAACACATTCAAGAAAATATTCATTTTTTATTTTTTTGACATTTGATATTTGTTTTTTTGTTATGATGATGAAATCATCACCAACAATCACATCACCAAATTTTTTAATAAATTTTAAGTTTTAATACAAAAAAATAAAATAATATATATATAATATAATTAATATTATATATATACATATATATTATATATTTAATATGAAAAATAAATATAAAAATATATATATTTAATATTTGTTAGTTTATTTTTTGCGAGTTTAAATTATCTCCTAATATCAATCTTAGAAGAATTTACCTTCCTCATATCACTCTTGAACGGGATGAGAAAATTGTACAAGTTTCTCTTTCACGCCACATTCTCCCACATAATTTTTTATAATCACTTTCACTTCCATCTCTACAGTCTGCACATTCTCGATCTCTCCATATTCATTGAATAAGTTGCGCCCAGAGTCATGCCCAATTTTATGGTGCTATTGAATCAACAAATCAAGAATTCTTCATGGAAAAGAAACTCATAGGCACGTCAATCTACGTAAGATTGAACCAAATTCATTTGATAAAAACTTTGGATTCAAATTTGCATTACTCATATTTTCTTTTTTTGGCGGTGGTTCTCGGCGATGACTACCATGATTTGCCGGATGCTTCTGAGATCTTGGCATCACCTTGCATCGGCTATCATTCATGAGCAGGGGCGGATCTAGAAAATTATAATTGAGGATACAATATATGAATAAAGTTATATGAGGTACATTATATAAATATTTATATATAAAAATAATAAAAATATATATAAATATAAAAAACATATATATGTAATAATAAAAAAATTAAATTTTGGGGGTACAAGTGTACCCCCATTAGCATACATACATCCGCCTCTGTTCATGAGGATTTTTATTTACATTTTTCTTGCATGCTTTTTTTATGCAGGTGATTTTAGTGTATAATTTCATTAAAAAAATATGCAGTTATTCCGCATGTAAACATGCATAAATAGAGCATATTTATTACAATATTCTATAAATACTGTTTGTATTTGTCGCGTGATATTTCTGTTTTTTTTTTATCTTTAGTAAAGTTGCTACTGTCACGAAATATGCAGTAATTACGCCTGTAATACTGCACATGATTTTCATAATAATAACAATGATAGTAATTTGCTTTTAAAAAATTTAAATTCGCTTTTTTGTGTAGTTGTATGGATCCGTGCATTAGACATTTAATTACTGCAAATGATTATATTATTTACTGCAACTAAATTTTATACAAAATGCAATTTTTTATTGATAAACAAATTGAATTTTATTTATGATCTTTTAAAATTGCTTAATGTTTGAAATCCCAAAGAACATAAAAATTAATTTGAAATTTGAAATTTAGTGATCCAATCCCATAAAATTAGGAAGTAAATATCATTTAATTTTGAAATATATTATTTTAGGAATCAAATTCCACGAAATCAGGGGGGAAATCGTGTAATACCCCGTGTATTAATTTCACCTTGCACTAGTTATTTGGAATTAATAAATAAAGAATTCTTTGAGTTGGAGATGTTGAAGTTAATTATGTTGTGGGAGGATTCAAATTTAAGGAA